>CM074723.1:243854399-244299399 GCA_037306005.1 Rhinophrynus dorsalis | reverse complement strand
TTTGTGAAAGTCATTTTTAAGCTCTTATATTTTAGAAATATATATTTTTATATTAAACATTTTTGGAGCGGACATTACTTTTATGGCTCATTGAGCAGTAGCTGGTGGGGAGCACCGAGTGGAGACAGTGAGAGATCTCCACAGGCATATTAGTTGGCTCTGATTATCCTCTTAGCCAACCACTTGTAAAGTGAGTAGAACGATTATATACTCTGTGATTTCACTTGGTGTATACTGTTTCACACTATTGGGCGCTTCCTTTGTGTCTTTTTTCTTTTGGAGTAGACTTTCTAATAATTACCACCCATTTACCTTAACCTAGGGAGAAAATCTTAAGACAGCTAATAATCAATTATCTTTTGGTTGGTTCTGCAAAAACAAACTTTCATTAGTAGTGGATATTGTGTCCATAGAGTGAAACATGATTCTTTTTGCAAGATTCCTGGTTTATATGTTCCTTGTAATGAAGTAAAACAACCACATATCCTGTAAATCAGGGGCACTTGAACATTTGAATCTGCAAAACTGTGCAGGAATTACTGCAGCCTTGGAGTGTTTTTACAAGTGATCCTTATATAAAGGCTTATGTGGTCATCTTACACAGAAGTCTTCTTAAGAAACCTGTAAGAGGAATTTGAAGTCCTTATTTCCTGTACTAAAAAACAACGGGAGAGATGCACTAAGGTGAGATAAAACAGTGATAAAGTAGAGATAACATATCCAGTGATATCATTTCTCCAAGCCCAATGTTATTCTATGGAGCAATCTTGGTGCATTGGCTTCATAGAATAGCATAGGAACCGGAGAAGATGCACTATCTTTATCAAATTATATTAATTTAAATAGGGTTACAAACATTTACAAGAAGATTTTTAACAAATACACAAACTAATAAATGGCATACTTTTTGAGTGAATGTAGTCCACCATAAAGGACCGTTTGTTATCACCTTATTGTTTTTAACCCTTTGAGTGCCAGATGGGAATGAATCGCATTGCCTTGCAATGTGTTCCGTACCCCTCTGGCACGCAAAGAGTTAATAAAAAGTGATCCAAATCTTCTGTATTACTGTAATAGAACCAATTAAATGTATGTGCACTTTATGTCCACTTAAACATGCAGACAGACCGGTATACATCTGGTATAAAGACTATGACATCTCATACTGGAGTCCAATATAACCCTGCCACCATTATTCTGGCTGTTGTTATATATATTGTTTACATACGGTTAAAGTGACCTTAAAGTGCCTGTAAAATCACACCGAGGCTGATAAATGAAGAAAAGTGAAGGAATTCTGGGGCAAACCAACTACATCACAGAAAACGAAAAAAAAAAATGTCTGATTTAAATGGGGCATTTAACCTATTAAGTGCATGAGTTCTCCAATGTATTGTTTTGCAAAATGTTGGAGATCTCTCAGGCAATCACGGGGGTTAAAAGCCCCATTTGAATCATGGGGAATGTGTCCCCTACTGTATAGGTGGTTTGCCCTAGAATTCCTTCGGTTTCTTTAGTCCGTTGCCTCACTATGGACAGAAAGCAGAAAATAAGCAATTCTAGAGCAAACCATCTGCACTGTAGGCAACAGATAAAAAAACTCCCAAATTTCCCCAGCTTAACCCTTTGAGTACCAAAGAGGTATCCAACGCATTGCCCTGAAATACGCTGGATACCTCTCTGGAGCTCAAAGGGTTAAATGGGACTTTAACCCATATATATTAGTTACTGCTAGTATGCAATTTGTTGTATAGGTAATCCATGTTTTTCATTTAAAACAATGGTTGTCAACTTGTGCCCTCAGGGCCATGCTAAGAGGATTTCCCTGCTTGTGCACAGGTGAGTGAATCAAAATAACGAACCGTCTGATTAACTCCCCTGTGCTCAAAGAAGGAACTGCTCAAGTCCTGGACTATTAGAGGCAGTGGGCACAGGTTGAAAATCACCAATTTAGAAGGCCTTCATTTGGTGTGTAATTTTGTAAGTCATCCATTTTTATCATTTACAAGGCCTTTTATTAATGTAGTTGTTTGCATTTAGGTAACCACATATCCTTTTAAATCAGGGACGCTTACAAATAACGTACACTGCAGTGTTGCACTGATTCCTTTGCAATCCTGCAGTATGAAATTTTCATATGTTCCCATAATATAAAGGGATATGGGCATACCTGGGGACTTCATCCACATGAGCCCCCAGAGAGAGCTCATGTGCATACCTGGGAACTCCGGTTTTGCCCCGGAGACCCGGTAATTCAGTCTAAAATCCAATGTGTGGATCACCGGGTGGGCAGAGTTTAAATGGAAACTCTGCCCACTTGTGCTCTGTCCCGCCCGGTTCCTCCCACTCCCCGCCCTCATTTTGCAGGTTTTTTTTGTCCCGCCCCCTCCGCGACTAAGCCCCTCCCCTTTTATGATGCGAATCACGTCATTTTCTTCACAGGTCGGCACTGACAGGGTTACCCTCCGGGTATCCCTGTCTCAAAAGTTCCCAGGTATGCTCATGTGCTGTGACCGGGGGTATGTAAATTATGCAATTTGCATCATAAAGGGGAAGGGCTTAATTGCCATGGTACTTGGGAAGTGGGCAGGAACAGGGAGTAACAGGGTGGGAAGGGGAAAAAGTGGGCAGGAAGTAAAAGGAACAGGGTCTTTGGGCAGAATACAAGAAATCTCATGTGCAGATAGATATTGCTCAGGTTCTAATGCAGGAAGTCATACACAGAACACTTCTTGAATTGCGCATTAAAAATGAGCTTTTATGACAAAGCTACACAGATGTATAAAATCATTCTCAATAGCACTTTCTACATTAGGCACATTCGCTATTCCACTCAGACAGATTCATTCATTTTGACCACACCAACAAAAAAAATATATGTGCAGCTGTTTGCAAATCTTGATTTTTCATGCGCAATTCAACAAAATCTTGCACAAATCTATTCGCTACTGGTTTTCACATTGGAAATAGCAATTGTGCATGTTTCCTGCAGTCCACCCTTTGTCCCTGAGATGCATTAGTGAACTATTGTCCTAAATCAAGATTGCTGTGTTAAAGATTGCCTGTATCTTGTCCAAAAGACAGCTATCACATGAAAAGAAAGGGTCGGTTTGTGATCTGGGCACCAACTGAGATAAAGGGATTTACTATGAGAACATACAGGCATAAAACAAGGTGGAGAGAACTTCTGGGGATTCAAATTCTTGCAAGTTATCATAATAAAATATGTTTTGTTTTTTTTAATACAGGCTGATTGTTATCTTTTAAAATGTTTTGCTCAATTTTTAACAGAACGCTCTGTACTAAATGCTTCTTAATGTAAAAGATTTTCTTTGGCAGATGTTGCCATGAACAAATTAACCTGTTTTTCATTTACTAGAAAATGCAGTGCATAACTCTACAATCTAAGAATCAAATGCTTGGCTTGACTACTCATGCTGTTTGAATTATTCAGTGACAAAGGAATCATATTTGTCCAAATTCTGCTTTAAAAACTTTTTCCTCATGACTCCAGAGAAACATTAGAGACATTTGGCCAGGAGATTTTAACATTTGTTTTATAATGTTACTTATCTGCTTTTTATAACTGAGGATATGAAGAACCTTCCATATGATGAAACAATGATAACTATCTAATAAAATTCAACATAATTCAACTTTAATAAACAGACATGAGATAGCTCAGTTGGTTGATACACCAGCTACAGAATATGTTCAAAACGCAGGGTCCCGGCAAGGTCAGCTCAGTCTTTGACCCTTCAGAGGTAGATAAAATAGGTAACCAGGACTTACTTGAAAATGAGGGACAATCTTCCTGGTAAAATATTATCTTTAAAAAAAAGAGCAATTGAATGAAAGTGGATCTGTTACTAACCTATTGAATTCTCAAAAATGTATCTATTTAAATTGCAAATACTATGCACTTTTTGTTTCTCAATCAGTATAATTGTATTCAAGATTTATGGTTTAGTAGGTAGGGGTTCTTTAAAGGGGAACTATCACGTCTATACAAGTTTGCCACTGTGTAACGTTCCTATAGCGATAACATGTAATCTGTGTGTGTTTATATATATATATATATATATATATATATATATATATCATGCAGACTATGGCAGAATTTGCCGTTTTGAAAATGAGCAGGTGACGTCACTTCAGGACAGACTGCAGGTCATTCTGCCCCGCAGCCTGTCAGTCTTCGTCTGTTCCCTCTCCAAGTATTACCTCGTTCCAACCTCCTCCATGGATGATTGATTTCTCCATGTAAGTTGGAGTGCTCTGTTGCCAATGAGAGCGCTCCAGCTTACTTAGAGAAATCATCCGCCATCGGAGGAGGTTGGAACGAGCCAGTACTTGAGGGGGGGACAAATGAAGTTTGACCGGCTACAGTACAGAGCTGTACCCACAGCCTCTCCTGAAGTAAGGCCCGGCTCATTTTTAAAACGGTAAATTTTGCCATAGCCTGCATTATATTAAAAAACACACAGGTTACATGTTCGCTATAAGAACATTACACCATATCTCACAAGTGTCCCTCTTTAGGAGGGACAGTCCCTCTTTTAGACCCAAATCCCCCTGTCCCTCTTTCCCACCCTAATGTCCCTCTTTTTAGGAGATCAGATTGTTGGATATATATATATATAAATGTATTATATTGCTCTACAGCAATAAAACTCACATTACTGTTTGTATAAATGTCAGTTTATGTGTTTATAAATTAGTCTATGTAAATAAAATACTTTGGTCTTGTTATAAGTAATTTATTAGGTCACACAAGGAGGTATCAATAGGTCATGAAATAGCTTAAAAATTCTCGGTAATGCCCCGCCCACCAACCACACCCCAGCAACACCCCCTAAAACACAAGTGTCCCTCTTTGTCAATTTGAAATGTTGGGAGGTATGTTACACATAGGCAAACTTTTATAGGGGCGAGAGTTCCCCTACAAAGAGCTCTATGACCTGTGTAAAAGCCTGCATAATTAATTACTCACCTGTTCTGAAACCGATTGACGCTTCCTTAGATGTGAGGACTTGGAAAGGTGATAGGTCCTCTTTAGTGAGACTAATATAGAAACAAATTAATGCCAATGATATGCTTATAGATAAAGTATCATGTATTTTTAATAAAAAGTTAATAAGTTTTAAATATTGTCTTTTCCTAAAGCCATTAGTTTTTTGCATTTTTATATCACCCAAGGAAATGTCTATATGTGTGTGGGGGGGCATTTTCTGTCCACCTCAGGCATGCAGACAGAGCAGTGCACATCTGGAACAAGCATTCCTTAAAGACTATGACATCACTTCTGTCTCATGCTGGACTCCTTCCATTGCATAATGTAACCCAGCTACCATTTTACTGGGTGTTGCAGCCATATAAATGCATTGCTTGCAAACGATTAAAGTGAATTTAATGTGTCATTTAAGTCACACTGAGCCTAATGTACTAAGAAACACTGGAGTAATTCTGGTGCAAACTAACTGCACCATAGGGAACAAATAAATATTTCCATTGATATACATAGGACATTTAACTCCTTGAATGACAGTGAGGTCTCAACACATTGCATTTCCCTGCTAGACTAAAATAAATCACTTTATCCTGTGTGGATTTAAATAGAAAGAAACAAAGCACATGCGGGATTCTTTCCATATACAGAAAACAGTAATTGAACTAGCTCAGTCTTTTAAAGGTAACCATGAGCAGCCTGGGGTAACTCAAGCATTGATGCTCTTTCTGTTGTTGCACATTTCAATGATGACAAGAGATTTTTAAGTAGCTCTTGGATGATTCTCAGCAGCTGTACATGTAGACTAGTGGTTCTCAGAATGTGTTCCATGGAATGTAGGTATGCAATGGATAACAGGTAACAAAACTATGCAGTGGGATAACTACATGAGGTGCAGATGTGGAAATGTACCTAGACCCATCATCCCAGGGATCCCGCAGCCTTTACACCTTCATGTAGTTCCCATACACATTGCCAGTTGGAGAGATCAGAAGATTTCACCTTTCTCACAGCTCTCTTGAGATTAGATAATGCCGGGATATTACATCATAGCCTGATACTTTGTATCATTATTCCATGTGGGGACTGCGAGGGAGCGCTGATATAAAGGTCTGTGACATAGGAGAGACAGGCTTTGTTTCCACGAAGGAAACCTGGGATTATGAGGCTCTCCTCCTGTGCCAAGAAAAGTATCACACTGCCCGTGATTCTTGCGCTCTTACTGACCTATTCGCTTTCTTGTGATTGTATGGAGGCAGCATGGCAGGTGACTATTTCCTGGTCACTCACACGTCATTCTGAGCGTTTGCTATTTTATAGTTTCCACCTTGATTGTCCTATGTGGACTCCGCCTCCTAGAGAAGCCTTATATGCTGCATTCTATCATTTCCTCAGTGCCCTTTCATGGTGTATCTGAGTGCTTTCTGAGTCCTCCTTTGTGATCCGTTCCTGGCGAATGAATCTGATTTGTGTATGACCCTGGCTTCATCTGACTACCGATTTGTGCCTGAACCTCTTGCCTAGCTGATTGGCCTAAGTTTGTTGTGCCTTTAGCGTTCTAGGGTGCACAGTGTTCTGTGACCCTAGCATTCTAGGTATTGCAGTTGTGTCCTTGCATTCTAGTTAGTGGCCCTTCCTTGTCCGCTCAGCTTTAAGAACACGCTTAGTACTTTCCCTACCTCAGTGGTTCTGCTCTCGCTACTGATTCGCTCCTAGCTTGTGCATGTCTAAGGTTCAGTGTCAGCTCCTGGTAGTGGACTGCACACTGTCCCCACATCTGACCCCGGGTAGGTTGGGTAAGTGTCTACATTTACTTTGCTTGTGATTATTCTTAATAAAGTGGAATTGATTTTATGTACCTGTCTGAGTGATTATTTACAAGTGTCCCGTAACAAAAAGGCAGCAATAGGGAGAAAGGCCTCTGAATGCTCCCCCCCCCAGTGGTTAGGGAATGGGATAAAAAAATGGGGGAAGATTTGAGAGGATTAGGGATACAGTACTGGGTTGAGTTCCTATCAAACCCCACTTCATCTCACATGTGTGCTTTGAGCATCAAGTTTGTTTCTCTTCTAAATATTATTTACCAACCTGTAATATTTTATCCCCTGTAAATAATGTCTTATGACCATAGTGACATAAATAGGATCCCAGGAGTGTCTGTTTGGATGTCTACAAAGTGTTATTGCTTTTTTTTTTTAACATAGTTTAGAATTTTTGATAAATGTAGAGTCTTTGCTCGGGTTGTAAACATAGCTATAAATGAACCTATTTTCTGAGACACAAGTAAATAATTTACTACTTTGTCTGCCTAAAGGCTTGATATAACATAACTATTTACACAAAGCCTTGAAATTGAGTTACACAATTAGTGAATTTAAGTTTATATTTCGCATTTGTACAAACAACAAAAGAGTGAAATGTTTGTGGAACCTGTTTAGTCAAGACAGGGTGATGCACGCAGGTTAAGCCTTCTACATAGCACTGCTCCCTTTACTGAATATATGGATTTCCAGGGCCAGGTTTCCCATTAGGAAGAGAAGGGAACTGACTTTAAAGGGATAGTAATACTTCGTTTTAACTTTATTTTATTTTGTAGGCATTAAAAGAAACATGAAGAATGATATGTCTTATCTTTCAAATCTTTATGGTTTATGAGATATTCACAAACAAAGTTTCCCCCTCCCGCCCCTTTTACCTAGTGTAAACAATCTCTTCTCAGATGTGGAATCCAGTCCATAGACCAGACAGATAACAGAAGGGGACACTCTTATTCCTATGAAAACAATGAAATCCCTGCCCCCCTTGATAAGCTTTTCAGGTTTTTCCCTTATCTTAATTGAAGATTGTCCCTCTCTGCAGTCTACCTGGGCACCTCCCTTCTGCTCTAGCTGAACAGTGTTACATCAGTAAAAGGGGCGGGAAGGGGGACACTTTGTCATTGAATTACTCTGGAACTACAACTCTGACAGAATTGAAATAACACTCTCCAAAGTCCAAATACTATGATGATTAATTAGAGCTGCTTTTATTATGAAACATTACTATCCCTTTAAACAAAAGAAACACAAGGGGTTCCCCATAATGTGTCACCTACAAACAATCTTAAAAAAGGATTAAGGATATATATTTATTCATGAACATGTATTGTGGCCTCCAGCACATTTGGAGAATATTCTTACTGCCTCCACAAAGATAACAATGGCAGCTTCCAGATGTATCAAGAAATACTAGTGGAATCACATTTATCACATCAAGCATTCATCTTCATCATATATGGCCCAGGATGAGCAGCTATAATACTCATACTGAAGTTCGTCCAATGAGGACAAAAAGCGCAGGCTGGAAGGAGAGCTTGCAGGCTTTCTGTAGCTGGCCTTTGGTCAAGAAATCCACACATTGGCATCAATAACATGATATTAAGAATTTATTAAAATGTATACAAAATTATATAGTATAAAAATGCCCCTGATGACATGATTCTAGGCTCAGCACAGGTATTTTTCTCTGGGCAGAAAAGGGATCTCTTGCCAGTTAGCAGTTGATACAGCTGCTCCTTTTGGATATGTATGCTTGATGTGAAAAGTGCACATTCACTGTTTTCTTTCTCAGTCAACCAACTAGACTGCCAAAGTGTATGGGATGCCTAGCTATACTGGCCACAATCACATTCTGTGTTGAGGTCATGGGCAGTGCAGTCCAAATGCCCCTGCAGCAGGCATCAACTTCTAATTTACTAGTTTACATTTATTTATCCTGACCATCATTTAACCCCTTGGATTACAGAGAGCTCTCCAGTGATTTTAGAAGTAATATGTAGGAGACCTCTCTAGCAAACGATTAAGAACTTTTTTTGTACTTGTATGTTATCTATATTTTCTGTGCCAGGCTATAATGGATGGGACTGGGGGTGGAGTAATGTGAAGAGCGCGGATGAGTGGCCATGGAAAGAAATAAGGACTAGTGGCGGGATGCAAGAAACGCACGCAATCGCTAAGTTGTGAGAGAATATTTATAGCGAATGCATTTATGCATGATTTTACTGAATTGTGAAGAATCTAAAATACCGAATTGGTGCGCACATTTTGTACTTGTGGGCGTGGTCACGTGGGCGTGGTTATGATTAGCAAATCTGTCTGAGTGGAGTAGAGAATACGTCTAATGCAGGAATTGATATTGTGAATGTCTGGTGGTGTCGCAAATGCTATATTTTGTGTGCAAATCTAGAAAATTGATGCACAATTCAAGATTCTTTCGGTAAACAGCTTCCTGGTTTACAACTTGCGCAACAGTTACTTGCTTAGGTTAAAATAATTATTTCACGTTTCGTCCTTGCGAACGTTTATTGCATTCTGCCATAGGAGCACATGATCCAGCCCTGTAGATTTCCTAAAACATACATGGAACTTATTAATGATGTAGATTGGAGATAATGTTATATTTGATTTTGTTTTAGCGTATAGGAATATGTTGTTTATAAAAATATATAGTACATAAACTATGTACAGCCTTTTTCTGTTTCTAACAGGTATCTTTTAATACCCATAAGAAAGGTTTTTTTTGGTTCTATTATGGGGTACTCCATACCAGCACCAATTTTCCCAATTAACCCTTTAAGTGCTGGAGGGGTACGCAAAGCATTGCTCTACCTCTCTGGCGCTCAAAGGGTTAAAATTACTTTATCTTATGGTAGTTATCTCCAAAAATAAGAAAATATATATAGTACCAGCACCTTTTTACTGAAAAACAGCCCTGCGGAGACCCAAGTAAAAAAAACATACATAATTTGATAAAATAAAATTAAATTATATTTCTTTAATCTGCAGAGTTTCAAAGAAACAATTTTCACAATCATTTCTCCTTTTCTGTTTTTAAATAACTTTATTAACATTACGAAATAAAACAAAACACAATGCAGCTGATAATACAAAGAAGGATGTTTCCCAAATCCTTTAACCCTTTGAGTACCAGAGCTATATCCAAAGCATTGAGATATCTACAGTACAACATATTGTTTCTGATTGCATTGGAGACCTCTGTGTCATTCAATAGAAAGCTTTATTTATCATCCATGGTAGCTTTTTTGCACCCAGAATTACTCCCCTTAGTACATTAGCCTAACTAATGTAATTGATAACAGATTGACATATGGTAACAGTAATCAGAGGAGGGTCTAATTATAATTTTCCCCCCTAAGAATAGATCTTGTATAAATCAAAGGTTTTCCATCCTCTGCCTGTTCAGTTAAACCAAAACATCTGATTTACTATGTAACATGCTACCACAGTTTGTTACAAATAAATTATCTTAACTAGGAAAGAAGCTACTCCTCCATGCTACAGCCCAGTATGCCACGCAGAAGAAAACTACTCAGTAATACTTAAGACATATCCTTATTAGCAAGACAAAATTGTGTGCTATGCACCAGCATTTGGACATTCCAGAATTGCTACTCACCCCCCCACTACCACACAAACACATAAGCATGAATCTCTGCCCCCTTGCATGTTAGATATGGACATCGGGACAAATAGAAATCCCTATTGATTTAAATGTTGCTTTTAGCCCCTTGTGTGCAAGAAAGGGATATAGGAACAAAAAAATCCTCATTGATTTAAATGAGGGTTTTAACCCCTTGTATGTAGAGATGTGTGTCAAACTGTACAGCATTCACAGGGTGAAATGCCCCAATGGAATCAGTGGAATTTTCCCCCCATAATTGGTTCACATTCTTTATGTATATGAACCACATAATTCTATACATGGGCATGAACCAATATTCTTATTCAGTGGTTATTCAACACAAACAAAGACCTGATGTAATAAGTTGTTTAAAGTTGTCACATCAGGTTTTGTTTGCTTTGATAAAGCATCGTTCTTTAGCTGCGAAACGCGTAAGCATTATACATTTTTATATTTTATAATATACACTACTGATAGTGTATACTACACATTAAATGAGCAATAGTAAAATTACAGCTAAACACAAACACAGTAGAAGTGTAAAACAGCCATGGTCCTTCTGGACCATGGCTGTTTTAACACTTCTGCTGTGTTTGTTTACTTGTAATTTTCCTCTTACTCATTTAATATATCCACATATATTATATAGCTATTTTCTTGCCATAAGATGGGCTTTCTAAAGATACCATGTTTTCATCAAATTTCCTGTAAAACAATTTATAAAATATTATGAAACAAATGTATGCTAAAAAAAACCCTGATAAATAGATTATAATATTTCTTTTGATTTTAGAAATACCCAATGTTGACATGTTTTTCTAATGTTTTTGTCGTTATATGGCAATAATTAAAAGTAGCAAAAATGTAGGTATTCTCAAACTCTTGACTGCTAGTGTATATGTGAATTTTAACCCCTTAACAACCGGCCGATCGGTGCGTTGCGGTCACATAAGGACCACAAAGCATTTTTTTTTTTTAAATTCTGGTTCCGGACTCCCTGAACGGCGTGCAGCTGCGGGGGGAGCCCGGAATTCCATGACGGTCATAGTACGTCATGGGTCGTTAACTCAGATCGACCCATGACATACTATGACTGCCAAGGGTCGTTAAGGGGTTAATAAACCTTGTAGGAGTTTGGAAGACCTGAACCTCTGCCTGAGAATATCACCTGCCGAATGCTGTGAATACAAGAATGGAGACGGGTTAATTATCTCTGTAAGCGAGAGAGACGGTATTCTTGATATCAAGTTTTTGGCAACAACTCAGTGTGATTACGTAATAAGATCTTTTATTGATTTGTATTCAAAGCAAAGATATTGCACTGTTGACGCTCCTCTTTTCTTTGTGTTTTTGGACCTGAATTGCTCTGGGTCAGGTAAATTTAGCTGGTCTCCTCTCTTACGTGCCCCTTTTCTCCTTAAATCCTCCCACCTATGACCAAAGACAAGCTCACTGAAGATACTTGTAAGGAGATTCCTGATTTGAGAGTGCTGCATGGGATTTAAGCTGTTAACATCATCAGAGTAGGATAAATTGAGAGCATGGGCTCTCCTCATTGCCATAGCAACACAAAAAGTTTGGGAAAATGTATTTTTTTATTTAATTAAAAGATGAAAACAAAGTTAAAATCAATTTGTTTATTTTGTTTCCTTCATTTAAAATGTCATATTCAGAGGAATTGACCCTTCAAGTGTATTTGATGAAGAAAAAATCCAGATGTTGCCTGGCTTGTGACATATGAGGCGAATGGTTCTGCCAATGTTTAATATATTTGTACAAAGTTTTTGGGGGCCTAATCATCTGCATTGCACTGCATTGTTAGGAGTGGGTAGCATGTGGGGCATGCAACACTGGATATTTTAAAATTAAACTTATAGGAAATAAGATCAAAACTCTTCCTTTTCCTTATGTCTGCTGTAAGGGTAATAATAAAGTGTTATTGACTTAGATGGCAAATCCACATTCATTTCATTGGAGCTTATTCATTTTTTTGAATGCTAGAGGGGTCTCCAACAAATTCAAGGGATTAAAAGTGCCATATAGTTTAACCCTTTGAGGTGCCAGAGAGGTGAGCAACGCATTGCTTTGCAGTGTGTTGCGCATCCCTCTAGCACTCAAATGGTTAAAGGGTTAGTAATGCCCAAAATAATGTTGGTACTATATGTTAGATTTGACATAAATAACGTATTTGGAAAAAGTCCTATCTCTCAAACCTTTATGGTTTGAAAGATATCCTCTGCTAAAGATCCCCTTCTACTGATGTCACCTGTAAAGCTGGCAGAAGGAGATCCGTGACGTCTGATATGAGGAGGGTCTTAAGAAGAGCAGCAATTAGGGTTGCCACCATTTCTTAAAAAAAATGCCGGCCATGGCATTCTCTCCATAGACTTAACATTGGACAGAAGCCAATTTTTTACCGGCCTGCCGGTAAAATACCGGCTGGGTGGCAACCCTAGCCGCAATAGAGCGATTCAAAAAGAAATACTTCTTTGGAATGGTCTAAAAAGTGTGCTTGCAAACCAGGCACACTTTGTAGACCGTTCCAAATAAGTATTTCTTTTTAAATCAAGCTATTGCGGCTCTGCTGAAGAGCTGCTGTAGGTCCCATGACCAGGAACTACTACTGCTTCAGCTTACAGCTGAAGTCAGGAGAAGGGGAGGGAGGATATCTCTCAATTCTGAGCGGTTTGAGAGATAGGACTTTTTCCAAATATGTTATTTTTGTACAATCTGACATATAGCATCAACTTTATTTGGGCATTACTAACCCTTTAATGAAAAAATTGCATTTATCGCCTGAGGTGCAGCTGGATTTATACATAAGGCCCAATGTACTGTAATCAAATTCAAAACAACAAATCTTACTGAGGATGCTTAACCCGCTGAATACATCAAGGAAATTGCACTGTAAAGGTTAAAGACATTCAGGTCAGTGGGAGATGTCATCTGATCACAGTGGTAACTGGTAAATGCTGCCACAGGATTTAAAGGGATAGTAATACTTTGTTTTATCTTTATTTTATTTTGTAGGCATTAAAAAAACATGAAGAACGATATAAGTCTTATCTCTCAAACCTTTATGGTTTAAGAGATATTCACAAGCAAAGTATCCCCCCCGTTCAGCCAGAGCAGAAGGGAAGTGCCCAGGTAAACAGCAGAGCGGGACAATCTTCAATTAAGATAAGGGAAAAAGCTGAAAAGCTTGTCAAGGGGGGAAGAACTTTCATTGTTTTCATACAAAGAAGATTGTCCCCTGCTGTTATCTGCCTGGTCTTACAACCAGATTCCACATCTGAGGAGATCAGTGTTACACTAGGTAAAAGGGGCGGGAGGGGGAAACTTTGCTTGTGAATATCTCTTAAACCATAAAGGTTTGAGAGATAAGACTTATATCGTTCTTCATGTTTTTTTAATGCCTACAAAATAAAATAAAGATAAAATGAAGTATTACTATCCCTTTAAGGAAAAAAAATCCCCTTAGATTACTGTAAAGCAACATAATGTTACACAAGGGCCCAATCTGAAAGTAATTGTAGTGAAAAAAAATGACCCTGTACTTGTTTACGATATAAATTTCACACTGAGTTTAACCCTTTGAGTGCCAGAGAGGTATACAATGCATTGCAAAGCAATGCGTTGCGTACCCCTCTGGCACTCAAAGGGTTAATTCACATGTGGCTGATCATGATTAACATTCTTTCTGTTTGGTATTACTGTGCCACTTCTTATCCTTGATGAGAACAGCTTGTTTGTGTGTGTGTGGTTGTGTGTATAGGTGCTTTCTTGTTATTAGATCTCATTTGTAATTCAGCACAAATCCCATTTAACTACAAACTGACATTTGACCTCAATGATCAATAGTATTATGATGTAACAATAATTATGCTAGTTAATGTCTTAATGACTTAATGGTAGATTCAATGAATCATACATTTACCAGTACCCAGGCAGCTGGTTTGCTGCTTTAACCCTTTGTATGCTTCATATGTCTTAATCGCACTACAAATCAATGCACTGGAGACCTCTTTAGCATTCAAGTGTATAGTTAAAGGGACAGTAATGTCACATAAAAAATGTTTAGAGTTTTGTAGAGATTAAAAAATAAGCTAAATGCCACAAAACCTATCTCTCAAACCGCTATGATTTGAAAGGTATCCTCCGCTAAAGTTCCTCTTCTCCTGATGTCAGCTGTAAAGCTAACAGAAGGAGATCCGTGACGGCTGACATGAGGAGGCTCTTCCGCAGAGCCGCAATAGCGCAATTAAAAAAAAAAACAGGAACACTTTGTAGACAGTACCAAAGAAGTATTTCTTTTTAAATCAAGCTATTGCGGCTCTGCTGAAGATCTGCTTGTAGGTCCCCGGACCAGGAACTACTGCTGTCAGCTTACAGCTGAAGTCAGGAGAAGAGGAGGGAAAGGGGAACTTTAACGGAGGATATCTCTCAAACCATAGTGGTTTGAGAGTTAGAATTTGTGTATCACGGTCCCCGTGTCTTTCTGTCAATCTATCATGATGTACCTGTGCATTGGTGTAGACTGACTGGCCCGCCCAGGATGTGCCGTTATATGCTGGAGCTTGGGCAATTGTCAGTTGCCCTTTCGTGGTGTTCCTGTTACTGCGCCTTGTTGCCACATTCCAGTGTCTTCTGTGTACCGACCCGGCTAGTCTGACTCTGTTCCTGATTCTGCTCCGTGCTTTGACCCGGTTCTGGCTGACGACCCTGCTCCGTGATTCGACCCGGCTCTGGCTGACGACCCTGCTCCGTGATTCGACCCGGCTCTGGCTGACGACCCTGCTCTGTGATTGTTTCCGGCCTGCCTCTGTTCCAGTATTGCTCCGGACCTGCCTGCTGTTCCAGTCACCGTTCTGGTCCTGCCTGCTGTTCCGGTTGCTGTGCCGGCCTGTCTGCTGTTCCAGTTACCGCTCCGGTTCTGCCTGCTGTTCCGGTTGCTGTGCCGGTCTGTCTGCTGTTCCAGTTACCGTTCCGGTTCTGCCTGCTGTTCCGGTTGCGGTGCCGGCCTGTCTGCTGTTCCAGTTACCATTCCGGTTCTGCCTGCTGTTCCTGCGTCATTCCAGTCGCTCGACATTCTGAACTGTATAAGCGACTCACTGTTCCTCTCACTTGGCAGTAGCTGTAGCCTGAGGTTGCTTTGCCTTCTGTTGGCTGCCGAGGTACTCGCATGTGTACAGAACCATCTAACCCTTGCAGTGCCTGTAGTCTCCGGTCTGGTGCCTCCGATACTTCTTGCCAAGCATACATTTTCTGACATAGCCTTTTACTCTGAGTGCTTCTGTGTGTCTCTTATTTCATCAGAGCCTTGTCAGTCCGTGTTCATCCTCTGGCTCAGGGCCACAGACGTTGAAGGTACATTCCCATTGCACTCCAGAGGACATTGGCTCAATTACAGCTTGTGCAGTCACCATCAGTACAGCACCCAAGGGGTGTATGGGCATAATCCTAGTGGCACATGCAGGGTTACTACTTTTCTAGTTAAGGGCGATTTTGGTTCTGATCATTACAGCGTGGCAATAGCACTCCTCTGTAGCCCACGGTGGTGGTACCGGCTCAGCTCTGGACATTGGGCTCTAGTATATCAACTTGAGAGTGTATTCAGTGCAGTTACTCCACTATCCTGCTATTGAGAGACTGTGTCCACTATCCTGCTATTGAGAGACTGTATTCCAGAGACTGCTATCTATCCTGGGCGTTGGCCAATCTTGTATATCTCACCCATTTCAGACTTTAACCCTTTGGGGAAAATTCCCTATCCATTCTAGCACCTGTCATTATCATTGTGTGCATTCACTTTGTCATTATTGCCATTGTTGCTATTTATGTGCTGGCCTGTAGGGGCCTTGTTTTATTTTCAATAAAACTGTGTTTTTACTTCATACCCTGGTCTGAGTGTCAGAAAACCGTATCAGTACGAAAGGGCCATGAACTCAGACGGGAAAAGTGACAGTAATACACAGAACCTCTATTGGAGGATGGATGTTTACGAGCAACGCCTAGACCAATTGGCACTGGCCATGCAAACCTTGCTTGAACGTTCGGTAAACCGAATCAAAATCCGGTGGTCTCCCCAGTTATGACACCGGATAATAATACTGGGCAATTGTTGGCACCCTCTCGAAGTTTTACGGCGGCGGCGCCGTTACCATTAAGATACGATGGTGAACCCACTCTCTGCAGAGGTTTCCTGAATCAACTAGAGATATTCCTAGAACTCACACCCCATGCTATCCCAAATGACCGTAGCAAGGTGGGGTTCATGATATCTCTACTAACTGGCAAAGCCCCGGCATGGGCTAATCCTTTATGGGAGCAGGCTAAACCCTGTACTCAAAGCTTTACCGAGTTTGTCCAACAGTTTCGCAGAGTATTTGGGTTACCTGGGCGAGCTATCTCTGCGGCAAAAAAATTGATGGTAATGCAGATGGGCGACCGCACTGTGGCAGAGTATGCTATGGAATTTCGGATTCTAGCAGCAGAAGTAGCCTGGAATAATGAGGCACTCCTGGCAGCCTTTTCACAGGGCCTATCCGACTCCATTAAGGATGAAATTGCTGCCAGGGAGGTACCTGCTGAGCTGGATGAGTTTATAAACTATGTAATACTCATTGACACTCGCATGCGTGAGAGGCGATTAACTAAGAGGGCTAGTTCCAAGACCTATGGGCACAAGAGGTCTTTTAACCCACCCTCTCCTCCCATTCCTCCTGACCGGGCATTTGAGACAGGAGAGCCTATGCAGATTGGCTTTACAAGGTTGTCTAAGGAGGAGAGGGCTCACCGCAAAAGACAAGGGTTATGCCTATATTGTGGCAAGAAAGGACACTTATTAAATACTTGCCCGGTACGTCCGGGAAACGCACGCACCTAGGGTACCTTGGGGGACAGGCCCTAGGTGGTGTACAACCGTCCCCAGATACTGACTACAAGAAACCCACCATTCCGGTGAGTTTTCTCCTAAGTGACCAAGCTGTGGAGGTACTAGCCCTGGTAGATTCTGGCGCAGCAGGCTATTTCATGGATCGAGCATTTGCAGAAAGACATAATATTCCTTTGTCTAAAAGAGATACTCCGCTAGCCATTGAGGCTATTGATGGCAGACCCCTCGAACCAGCTCTGGTTACCATGGAGACTACTCTACTCTGTATGTCAGTTGGGGCCCTCCATAAGGAGGAGGTTCGTTTTCAGATTATTAATTCACCACATCATGCAGTCATTCTGGGGTTCCCTTGGTTAATGTTGCATAATCCCCAGTTTGACTGGCAAACATGTGAGATTAAGTCATGGTCCAATTATTGCTCTGATAACTGTCTGTCTCATCCTGTCAGGATATTGTGTACCTCTCCTTCTGTGCCAGAAGAATACAGCGAGTTCTGCGACGTATTCAGTAAGGGTGAGGCCAGCGCATTACCACAGCATCGGGCATATGATTGCGCTATTGATCTGCCCCAGGGAGTGGTGCCACCGAGGGGTAGGACATACCCATTGTCCTGTGAGGAGACTAGGGCCATGGATGAGTACATTGAGGATGCCCTCAAACGAGGGATTATTCGTAAATCATCCTCCCTGGCAGGTGCAGGGTTCTTTTTCGTGAAGAAAAAGAGTGGCGAGTTACGACCGTGTATTGATTACCGTGGACTCAATAAGTTAATGTCCAAAAATGCTTATCCCATTCCACACATCACAGAGTTATTTGACAGGTTGAATGGCTCCTCTATCTTTACAAAACTCGATCTACGTGCCGCCTACAACCTAATAAGAATCAGGGCCGATGATGAGTGGAAGACAGCATTCAATACTAGGTCAGGCCACTACGAATATCTTGTTATGCCATTTGGATTATGTAATGCACCTGCCATATTCCAAGAATTCATTAACGACATCCTCCGCCACTTGTTACAGTCATGTGTGGTCGTGTACCTGGACGATATATTGATCCATTCTGCTAGTTTAACCCAACACATCCAGGATGTGACCGAAGTTTTACTCACATTACGCAAAAACAAGTTGTTCTGCAAACTAGAGAAATGTGAATTTCATTGTTCCCAAGTACCCTTCTTGGGTTTTGTCATATCTAAGGATGGCATTGCCATGGACCAAGAGAAGTTGGCTGCAGTCCTACGTTGGCCAAGACCCAAGGGGTTAAAGGCGATTCAAAGGTTCCTAGGCTTCGCCAACTATTACAGAAAATTTATTCAGAACTTTTCTACCATTACTAAACCATTGTCTGACCTGACGCATAAGGGTGTGAATCCCTCTCAATGGTCTGAGGCAGCTGAGATGGCCTTTGAAACCCTCAAGAAGGCGTTTGCATCTGCTCCTATATTATCCCACCCTAACCCAGCCCTACCGTTCACACTAGAGGTTGATGCCTCCGAGTTTGGGGTAGGGGCAGTTCTCTCCCAACGCCCTAAGGAAGGGGGTAACCTGAGGCCGTGTGGATTCTTTTCCAAGAAACTGTCTAGTGCCCAGAGCCATTACGAAATTGGTGATAGGGAGTTATTGGCTATCATCTTGGCATTAAAAGAATGGCAACATCTTCTGGAAGGCACAAGGACCCCAGTATTAATCCTCACGGACCATAAAAACTTGATTTACTTATCCGAGGCCAAAAGGCTGTCATCTCGCCAGGCTCGATGGGCTCTATTTCTGTCCAGATTTAATTTCATAGTGTCTTATCTGCCTGGTTCCAAGAATATTAAGGCCGATGCCTTGTCGAGACAATTCTACACAGACATTGAGAGGGATGAGGCCCCGGTCCCCATAATTCAGCCCAATAGGATTCTGGCTACTATTCGTACCAGCATCACTTCGCCACTGGGAGAGCAGATCTTGGCATCTCAAGGGCACGCACCTCCGGAAACCCCTGTTGGCAAGTGTTTTGTGGACGAGCCTTTCCGTACCAAATTACTTGAGACCTATCACTCCTCCAAGGCAGCTGGGCACATTGGCAGAGATCATTTGGCATGGTCCTTATCTTGAACATTCTGGTGGCCTTCTCTGAAGGCCGACTGCTCTGCATTCACTGCTGCTTGTACCACCTGTGCCCGTACCAAAATTCCTAGGCATCTCCCAGTGGGACTGCTCCAACCTGTGCCTAATGGTGACCGTCCTTGGTCCCACATTTCTATAGATTTCTTGGGAGAGCTGCCTAATTCTAAGGGCTATACATTCATCCTTATGGTGGTGGATAGGTTCTCAAAAATGGCTCACTTCGTGCCCCTTTCTGGCCTTCCCTCGGCCCAGGAGTTGGCATTAATTTTTGCCAGAGAAGTATTCCGCTTGCACGGGGTGCCTAGAGTGATAGTGTCCGACCGGGGGAGTCAATTCGTGTCGAGATTCTGGAGGGCATTCTGTGGCCAGATGGGCATTCAATTGTCCTTTTCCTCCGCCTACCATCCCCAGACCAACGGAGCCGCTGAGCATGCCAATCAGGTACTGGAGCAGTTTTTACGCTGCTTTGTGACTGATCATCATGATAACTGGGCCGACCTGTTGCCGTGGGCAGAGTTCGCCAGGAACTGTGCAGTTAATTCATCGTCTGGGAGCTCTCTGTTCCTTATTAATTATGGGTTCCAACCCTGTCTGCTCCCAGACTCATTTCAGTCCCAACAGATTCCGGCTCTGGATGAGCACATGGAGCAGCTCCGCTCCACTTGGGCACATGTGCAAAGGTCCCTCAGTCAGTCCTTCCACAGATATCAGCGGCATGCCAATCGCAGACGACTGCCAGTGGTTTCCTTCCAGGTTGGGGACAGGGTATGGCTCTCCTCCAGGAATCTCAACTTGCAAGTGCCTTCGAACAAGCTGGCCCCCCGGTTCATTGGACCATTTAAAATTATTTGCAAAGTCAATCCGGTGTCATACGCTTTGGAACTTCCTAACACTATGCGTATTCACAATGTGTTCCATGTGTCATTGTTAAAACCCTTGGTTTGCAACCGCTATAGTACCACTCCGGTGGTTCCTGGGCCGGTGGAGGTGCAGGGCCAAGAGGAATACGAAGTTCAGAGTATCATTGACTCCAGGCGATTTAGAGGCAAGTTGCAATATTTGGTCCACTGGAAGGGGTATGGACCTGAGGAGCGCTCTTGGGTTGACCACAGGGACCTCCATGCTCCACGTTTGTTGCGCAACTTTCACTCCAAATTTCCGCAGAAACCCAGACCCCCCAGCAGGGGAGGGGGTCTTTGAGAGGGGGGTACTATCACGGTCCCCGTGTCTTTCTGTCAATCTATCATGATGTACCTGTGCATTGGTGGAGACTGATTGGCCCGCCCAGGATGTGCCGTTATATGCTGGAGCTTGGGCAATTGTCAGTTGCCCTTTCGTGGTGTTCCTGTTGCTGTGCCTTGTTGCCACATTCCAGTGTCTTCTGTGTACCGACCCGGCTAGTCTGACTCTGTTCCTGATTCTGCTCCGTGATTTGACCCGGCTCTGGCTGACGACCCTGCTCAGTGATTCGACCCGGCTCTGGCTGACGACCCTGCTCCGTGATTCGACCCAGCTCTGGCTGACGACCCTGCTCTGTGATTGTTTCCGGCCTGCCTCTGTTCCAGTATTGCTCCGGACCTGCCTGCTGTTCCAGTCACCGTTCCGGTCCTGCCTGCTGTTCCGGTTGCTGTGCCGGCATGTCTGCTGTTCCAGTTACCATTCCGGTCCTGCCTGCTGTTCCGGTTGCTGTGCCGGCCTGTCTGCTGTTCCAGTTACCGCTCCGGTTCTGCCTGCTGTTCCGGTTGCTGTGCCGGTCTGTCTGCTGTTTCAGTTACCGTTCAGGTTCTGCCTGCTGTTCCAGTTGCGGTGCCGGCCTGTCTGCTGTTCCAGTTACCGTTCCGGTTCTGCCTGCTGTTCCTGTGTTCCTGCGTCATTCCAGTCGCTCGGCGACATTCTGAACTGTATAAGCGACTCACTGTTCCTCTAACTTGTCAGTAGCTGTAGCCTGAGGTTGCTTTGCCTTCTGTTGGCTGCCGAGGTACTCGCGTGTGTACAGAACCATCTAACCCTTGCAGTGCCTGTAGTCTCCGGTCTAGTGCCTCCGATACTTCTTGCCAAGCATACATTTTCTGACATAGCCTTTTACTCTGAGTGCTTCTGTGTGTCTCTTATTTCATCAGAGCCTTGTCAGTCCGTGTTCATCATCTGGCTCAGGGCCACAGACGTTGAAGGTACATTCCCATTGCACTCTAGAGGACATTGGCTCAATTACAGCTTGTGCAGTCACCATCAGTACAGCACCCAAGGGGTGTATGGGCATAATCCTAGTGGCACATGCAGGGTTACTACTTTTCCAGTTAAGGGCGATTTTGGTTCTGATCATTACAGCGTGGCAATAGCACTCCTCTGTAGCCCCAGGTGTGGGTTACCGGCTCAGCTCTGGACATTGGGCTCTAGTATATCAACTTGAGAGTGTATTCAGTGCAGTTACTCCACTATCCTGCTATTGAGAGACTGTGTCCACTATCCTGCTATTGAGAGACTGTGTTCCAGAGACTGCTATCTATCCTGGGCGTTGGCCAATCTTGTATATCTCACCCATTTCAGTCTTTAACCCTTTGGGGAAAAATTCCCTATCCATTCTAGCACCTGTCATTATCATTGTGTGCATTCACTTTGTCATTATTGCCATTGTTGCTATTTATGTGCTGGCCTCTAGGGGCCTTGTTTTATTTTCAAAAAAACTGTGTTTTTACTTCATACCCTGGTCTGAGTGTCAGAAAACCGTAACATTGTGGCATTTAGCTTGTTTTTTTTAATCTACAAAACTCTACACATTTTTTATGGGACATTACTGTCCCTTTAATACTTATAACTTTCAAAACATTTGTTTCAGTGCTCTGCACTTTGGAGTAAAATGGTCTGTTTAGGGGTGTGGCTTTGTCTAGGAGGGTGGAGAAAATCCTTGGTGTACGCAGAGTAGTCAGGCTGAAAAGTAGGTGAGTCACACACAACTCCTGAGAAGAGGGTCATTCCAATCTGAGTTTCTGAGTCAGATTCCAGGGTGTTAATATCATACCTTATGGTTAATAAATAAATGGCAAAACAGGTATAAATCATGAACCATTGTGTGTGTACATATATTGCCTGAGTGTTTTTTTTTGTGCTTTCATAATTAACCAGAATTATTGAAAACCACTTATGACTGCTAGTTACATCAGTGTTATATTTTATATAACTTGACTCCCACTGACCAGCTAAACAGGGCCGGACCTTACATGGGTCCCGATGGGGCCATGGACCCAGGCGGCACTTTGTCAGGGGCGCCAATTTGCTGCCCCAAGTCATATTTGTTTTGTGCGCCGCCACCAGGTCTGTCTGTGTCGCTCTCCCTTGGAGCCGAGCAGCCAGTCTAAATATGCTGCCCGGTGCCAAGTGTCAGCTCCCTGCTGCTTTGCATAATTTCAGCCACTAAATATGATGATGGGGTCTTATGTCCGTAGCTTAAGTCACCAGGGGCTGTGAATATGCACACTGATTTACAATATGTCTGTAGACACCAACCAAATGTAAGAGCATAACCGATATTTAGACTAAATATGGATGTGGGCGTGTTTTGGTGGGCGTGGTTTTGGGGGGTAGCATTTCATGCTTGGACCCAGGCAGCACAACATCTTGGGCAGGCACTGAGGCTAACATAGCATCTTGTCCCTACATGACATGACTCTGCATTGGGAAATTTCAAAAGTTTGAGAGAGAAAATACTACAGTAGCTCTGGCACTAGTACAATTTAGTACATTCCCACATTAATTTAAATGCTTCTTTAATCAGACTTACAGCATAAACTGCTTAATTGATGGACACTAAATATTACCCATAAATCATATGGTATAACAAAGGTGCTCCCTTTCCTGAGGTATTTAGGTTTAGAGTTAAAGCTTTGCATAGGTGTATAACTTTATACACTGAAAAGTTCATAATTTTGAATCTCTTGAATGCTGGAGAAGTCTCCAGCATATTAGACACAATTAATAAAATAAATACGTCATTAGCATTTAATAGGTTAAAAGCCACATTAAAATAAATGGAAATATGTGGCATTATCAATTCAACCCTGTGGTGCAGTTGGTTTGCTCCACAATTGCAGCTGTTTAGTCTGATGAATAAGGCTGACAATGTATGGTATACAGTACACCTCTTCTGGCACTGATATGGTTAATGTGGTAGATCAAGTTCATTGTAATATTTATACAGTATTCAGTAAACTTTGTTGCAGTTTGAGACTTTAACCCTATAGTGACAGCCGCTTGCGTACGAGGCTGTCACCTTAACGCCCGTGGTACATTTTTTTTTTTCTAAACGATTCCGGAGTCCCCGAACAGCGTGCAGCCGCATGGAGACCCGGACTTCCGGGACTTACCAGGTACGTCCTCTGTAACTAAGTGACAGTTTTTGCGGGACGTACCTGGTAAGTCCATTGTCGGGATGGCGTTAATATTAATTGGCTGCACCCAAAAAATGGTAAATTCAATTAACTGCTTTATTCATTGAACATAACACAACTACTCCTCCATTAGTCATATACAGGAAAACAGTCCAACCATTATCTGCTGGACTGGATCCTTTTATCCTGCCCAAGTAGAATCCAAGATTCAAACATACTAGCAATTACATTTAGTGATCCCTCCCAGTGTGCTGTGTTTGGGAAATAAAACTGATCAAATTATGTCTCACAGTTATAGTTGTTAGATCTTTTAATAAACTTAATATCCAGTCTTTTCTAGATGATCTTAACAATTGTCCATGATATATAATATACATAATACCTGATCTAGACTGTGTAATTCACTGTTTTCTCTAAGAATTCTTGCAGGTCAGTAAAACTCATGCCCCACTTAGGAAGGTCAGGTTAAGGGGGCCACCAACCCTGGGTTTTAGCTAACCGCTTTGAGTTATACCAGTTTAGATCTGGCTTATGGACATAATTTAAACAAATTGATTATACTGTCTATATAAAATTGCAGAATCCCTGCACAAAGCAAACAATTCTAGACAAAGCTCAACATTTTACAGGCACCATGAACAGCAACCTTTCAACTTCTGGAAGGAGGCTAAGCATTTCTACAACCCCCCCCCCCAACCATTCTCATCTAGGGTTGCCACCCAGCCGGTATTTTGGCTCCTGTCCAATGTTAAGTCTATGGAGGGAATGCCATGGCCGGTATTTTTTTGTAGAAAAGGTGGCAACCCTATTCTCATCCCACAACTAAAAAATAGATAATTAAATTCTATAATATCCATATCAATACCTAATGCATTAAACGACTACCTTATTGGATGCACCATTCCTGATGACACAATTCAAAAGTAATTCTGATGACTAAATGTTAATTGAACACACACACACACACACACACACACTGACCACCTCTTCAGCCAAAAAAATGAAATCTCAATCTGGGCCTGACCAGCTGCCTTAAATGTCACTAAAGCTTTCTGCTTCTGTTACTGCTCATCCCAATGCATCCGTGTCGTATAGCTATATACCCAAAGCATGGGAAGTTGCTATAGTTGGACCAATCCATAAAAGTGGCAGTAAAACCCTGGTAGCATAGCTATACAGTTTTTTTTATTTTAGCTTTATTTTCTTCTGTACGATTTTTTTTTTTTAACATTGCAAACTCTTCAGTTGTTGTTAAACGCATTCTTTCCTTTAGTATATTTTATTAATTGTGTACATGGTTTACTCCAGACAAAGTCTAAAAGATATTGGAAACATTTAAAGTGAAATACCCAAAGATACTTAAACAGATTAATATTTATTGATTCACTCTCATAAGGCATTGTACCTTGTGACTGAGGAAAGCAAATGATACAATTCGGAACTATATGTCGTCCAACAGCATTAATAATAAGAGACAGCATGGTTTTATGAAGAGTAGATCATGGCAAACAAATTTATTTTTTAAGTGTTAACTTGGACAAGCGTATTTGATCCCGTGCCACACAACAGGTTACTTCATAAATGAAAAGGCTTCAGCTTGGGAGACAATATCTGTGCATGGATATAGAATTAAATAATAGAATGCAGAGAGTAATTATAAACTAAATGTTTGCAAGTTGGTGATGTGCCTCAGGGTTCAGTCTTAGTATCAAAGTTTTTGAATTTGTTTATTAATAATCTTGAAGTGAGTATTAAAAGTAGCATATAAACTATGACAATAAACTATATAAGGAAATTCATAGAGAGAAGGATGATAAACTGAGGGAATGTGAAAAAGAGGTTTGGATTATTGCAAGTGCTGTATTTTCATGATCTGAAATGGTATGGTGGCGCTGTTTCTACAGCAGTCTATAAACAGTTACGATCAGTTGACTATAAACCTCCTAGGATCCTTAGCAACAGTGCCACTGTAATAATGCAGGCCATGGAGGTATTCCACCCAAAAAATGAACGTTTCAGCTGCAATTATTTTTAATAAAACATATTTCAGCATGGGAGTATCCATGTTTTACTCAGCAGTCTAAACCTTACAATATATATTTTCCAATATTAAGCTTTATTAGCTATTAAGATCAAATCTGACAGAAATAGTCATAGACTGAGTTGGTAAACACCTTTTGTGTTAAACCAGTGGCCTTTAAAGCGAAATCTATGCCAAGCAATCATTTCCTTTGCACTTGACCTTTGAGGAAACACCTGCTTAACACCAATAGTTATATCATACAAAAGGGTGGGGATAGTGGAAGTTTAATATTTTCACAGTTTTAACATTAAGTGTATTTTGGAACTCATATACATAGTTGTCTCTCATTTGCACAAGGAAGGACTTTAACCTATGTAATTGTTTCCTCTTTTTAGCTAGCTTCTTAAAGGAATAGTAATACTTACAATGTAAAAAAATATATGTTGTAGGGTTTATCCCCCTGAGTAAAACAAGAGTACTCCCACTGCAGAAAGGTGTTTCAATCAAAAGTTATTAATTTTCAAAGTTGAATTTTTTAGGTGCAATATCACATTGGCATGAAATTGTACAGAGGCGCTGTTGCTACACCATCCTATGGAGATTTATGGTCCCGGGACCAGAGCTGTCCATAGGATCGTGTAGCAACAGCACCACTGTACAATTTCAGGCCACTGTGATATTGCACCTAAAAAATTCAACTTTGAAAATTAATAACTTTTGAATGAAACACCTTTCAGCAGTGGGGGTACTCTTGTTTTTACTCAGGGGGATAAACCCTACAACATATTTTTTTTTACATTTTAAGTATTACTATCCCTTTATATTCTGAATAGTTTTATTTAATCAAAAAAATGCACACATACAAGCTACAATGCATTCAGTATCGGTGGAAATGTATTCTTACCTCTAGGCCTAATTTGCTCTAGTAGTCAAAATAATGAAGACGTGACTGTGTTCAAGCATATGTGGATTCCCTTGAGCTGGAGTTGAGAAAATGTTTGTTAACATATTTTTAGTAAACAATTTTAGTATTTAATATTAATTGATATGTTCTTCTTTTAGTATGCATTAGGCACTCTGGTCATATATTTTTTGGTTTTAATATTATTCATACACGATTACATGATGAAATGCCTGTTATGATGCAATATTGTTAAACATATACAGGTGTCCTGAAGAGTAAAGTCGAGAGTGTGTTAACCTCACATGATGTGGTGAAGGTGCATACAGGGATTCCAAGCTAGAACAGGTGCTAGAATCATTTTTTGCCTCTACTCTTGACACTGGTGTATACTAAGCTATATACACCAGTGTTCCTCCTCTTAATGCCTCTTGTTCCAAGTGGAGGACTATGTGTATGTTTAGGGTCATTCCTGTCCTCTGCAGCTGGTTTTCAGCTAATCACTATATAAGACATGGAGGAAATGGTGCGAGTGCATGTAATTTCCTGAGAAAGTTATAGGGCTAGAAAATCAAGGGGTTAAACATTAATGAAATGGGAATTTAGGAAATTCTCATTTGTCCCGAATGTTGTTGGCTTGCCCTAGAATTGGTCCAGTTCCTCATAGTGTATCATCCTCAGTGTGAGTTGAAGCTGGAGTTTAAATTGTCTGATATGACATTGAACAACCCATCTCCTTGCCTTGATACAGGAAGTGTGATATGTGATTCGGCACTATGTGGACTATAAATCACAACAGGGGCACACTGGGCATCTCAGTGGGTTGAGTGAGATTTTTGTTGTAACTTCCAATGTGGCAGTAACCTTACATTAAGCCAGTTGCTATGTATTAATCAGTAAAAGCTTTACTATATAAGCTTATAGTTCAAATTGTACTTTTAATGGGATAGAGCACTAGGGTGACCACATTTCCATTCTGCCATTCCAGGACATGCGGTCACCCTAGTCTGGCAGCTGAGGCTTCCTCCGGCACTAACCATATTTCTGAGGCTGACACAGAGTAAGACTGGGAACTCTTACTGTGTCAGCCTCAGAAAGATGGTCAGCGCCGGCGGGAGCCTCAGCCAGTGGGTCTCACTTGCAGTGACAGCATACCTGCTCCAACCCAGCTGTCTCGCATGTACCAGTCCAGCCAGCCAATGAAATGTATTTGCTATATGGTCTTCATTGGCTGGCTCAGCCAGCCAATGAAGACCATATAGCAAATTACGTTTCAGTGGCTGGTTGGACTGGCATGTGTTGCTCAATTCCAGGACTTTTTGTTGACCCGGTGGGGGGGACCCAGGACGTGGGACACAGACCCCCAATAAGGGACAGTCCCGGGCATTCCGGGACGTGTAGTCACCCTATAGAGCATGTAATTACTTAAAAAGAGAAGTAAACCCCTGTGGTGTCCTCCCTCATTCATACTGTAAAGTCATATAATATATGTGTTGAATAGAAGCCCTAACACTGTCTGAATGCTATTTTAAGCCCCTGAGGGATTCACTAGTGCAATATGGGAAACGTATGAATCCACGCATCTTTTGAACTTGGGCAGTCACAGACAAATCATACATCAGCACTCTTGGGTATTTACTACAGCATATATTCACTTTAGTGCAAACTGATGCACACACTCTTCCATCTTTAAGAAATATACAGGAAAATTTAGTAATTTAAAGCAGAACTTTCACTCAAATTAACCCTTTGAGTGCCAGAGGGGTACGCAAAGCAATGTGTTGCGTACCCCTCTGGCACTCAAAGGGTTATAGTGCTCCCCAAATCATTATGCACATAGCAATACGCTTATAAATAATAATATTATCCTGAATAAGGCGTTATTGAGAAATCCAAGAAGCACAGGCAGGCAGCTCTGTAGTTGCATGCTCACTCCTGCGCCATCAGTCCCTTCCTGTACCTTAAGGTACAATGCAACTTCCACTCAACAATCTCAGAGGGACCAGGACAGATAGCACACGTACACAGATGTCTCTTCGGCAAGATGTCTGTGCTGATGACTGCCTGTGCATCTCGGAACAAGTTGGATTTCTCAATAACACCAGACTTATTCAGGATAATACTAGTATTGATAAGTGTATCGCTATGTGCATAATGATTTGGGGGGCACTTAAATTTGAGTGAAAGTTCCACTTTAACACTGGTTTCGTCTGTACCTTGTTAGCACATGGTATTAAAGGAATTGTAACACTTAATATGTAAGAAATGTATATTGTAAGTTTTGTCATCCTGAGTAAAACAAGGGTACTCCCACTGATGAGAGGTATTTTATTCAAAAGTTATTGCAGCCCAAACTTTATTTTTTTAGGTGCAATATCTCAATGGCCTGAAATTGTACAGTGGTTATGTTGCTACACCATCCTATGGGGGTTTATGGCAATTGACCAGATCTGTCCATAGGATGGCTTAGCAACAGCACTACTATAAAATTTCAGGCCATTGAGATATTACACTTATTGACATACAATAACTTTTGAATAGAACACCTCTCAGCAGTGTGAGTACCCTTGTTTTTCTCAGGAAGATAAACCCTACAATATATATTTTTACATCTTAAGTGTTACTATCCCTTCAAAGCACCGAGGAATGGAACACTCCTAAACAGTACCATGCTCCGCTCCCATTGGTGAAAGAGGAGAGAAGCGATAGGCAGGCACAGATCCCAAAAATCTACAGCAGGACCTAGTTTAGCACAGAATCGAATAGTACATACCCCCTTGTGTCTCTTCTGCTGGACTGATGGCATTATACAATTGATGCATATCTCCTTCAGTGCTATAAAGGTACATCTTCTTTAATATAAAATCCTTATTTGTATCCTCTTTATAAAATCCTGTTTTTAGAAAATTATTTGTGTTTTGTATTCTGTTACATTTTAAAAAGTTGGTACATTTATATTGTGGGGTATAGTAAAATTGCCAACTATTATGCTATGATAATTATTTAAAGTAAATCATGTGTAATTATGTTTCAACTATTAAAGGGGAACTATCATCTTTATGTATGTTGCTCCTATACGAAAATGGAAGCACAGAGAATGCTAAAAAGTCTTGTCTTTTTTTTTGCTTTGTACATATTAAAAATGTAATTCATACATCCTCCTTGCATCATTGGCTTCAGCACAGCGGTACCACTTGTGGGCATGTATGTCCGCCCACTACCTTCCCTTTTTCCGCCAGCAGTTTGTCTAAACAGCTGCCTGCAGGCATCATCGATGTAAAGAAGCAAGCCAGGCAATGAAATACACTGTAAAAAGCAACTTCCTGCACTGTTAAGTGCAGGAAGTTGCTTTTTCCTGTTAAGTGTTACTTACATATTGAGTGTTACTATTCCTTTAATGCTCTCAACCCTTTTAAAACTAAAAACTTCTCCAGTTCTTTGAGAAACAATGTGTTGGATACCTTTACCATTCTTGGGGTTAAAACTATATAATAAAACAATGGGAATTTTCATTTCTCCCCTCTTGTGTAATTGGTCTGCTGTAGAATTGTACCTCTATAACTTACTGAATATGTCCATGGTCTGTTATCATGGCAATATGTAAAAAATAAGCGTAGTACAATCTGGAGTTGAGGCAAATTCCACCCAAACAGAAGCAAACAGCAGAGGTGTTCTGATGAATCATTTGCAATCTGTTCCACGTATACATATGCTTTGTCTTACCACCAACTCACTCACATAATGTAAAGTCATCATAACTTGTTTAAGTAGACAGCTACTTTTCTGATGACATGCATGTTTCTAATTATCCATCAGAATTCAAATTCATAGACTCTGTGCCATGCAGTGCAATATGATCATCCATCTCCACATATGCTTGTCATTTGGACTGAACTCAGGGCCAGATCTGATCTGCATACTAAGGGATATTATTTTGTGTGATCACTTGACTTACGTTTGAATTGACTAAAAATGTGGAGCCAGGTTTTGCTGCAGGGGAGGGGGGAGGCAAAAGTTTCACTTTGTAGCTGAGTCCTAATTTTGCTTTATTTTACTATAATATTGTATTATAATGCATACACACACTGTAAACTCTTCAGGCAAGGAACCTCACCTCTTGACTGCCACTTTTACTGTTATTAGTGTTACTGTATTGTTTGTCACTCGATTTTACAACACTGTGGAATATAAATAAAAATATTATATATTAGCATAAACATCCTTTTAATGTGCTTGGAAAAAGGATTGCATTGTCCCTGCCTTCCTACCCTAGTTTTCACTTATAACCTAGTGACTCTGTGCTCCTTACTCTGCTTAGATCAGGACCAGAGGTGTAACTCCATTTGGTGTAGACGGTACAGTTGTAATGAGGCCAGCATTCAAGGGTGCCATCGGCTCTTCACTGTTCAGCAACCAAATACAATCAGGCTGGTTACCTATCTTGCCTGGTGGTTGCTTGCATCATCACACATCGCCACTTCCAGCGCGTAAGATTAAAATAATATTGCTGATTTTCTTTTTTTCTTCATTAAACTTTTGACTATTAGTGGGGTCTCCACAGTCTTACAAAGGTCTGTTTCAGAGTGAATTATTCAGACTTGCTCCAGAAGCAAGTCCTGTGGATCCTGCTTCATGATTGACTCCAGTGGTGAGTTTTGGTCTCAAGCCAAGTTGGTATCCACTACTACTGACATGAATATTATGAGCAAATCTGTGAACTTTTGAAATGAGCTCACCCGGAGATTTTTGAAATATTATCCCGTAATGCTCCCAAGAAAGCAGACTCTAGGTGCTATGTCAGTGTTTGCACTAACACAGAGATGATCGAGTCAGTCCTCTAGGAACCTTTAACCCCTTAGCATCCAGCGACGTACCCGGACCGTCAAGCTGGTCCAGCACTTAAGGACCAGTGACGGTCCTGGTACGCCAAGTACTATTACTCACCGCGCTCCTGCAGGAGAGCGGTGAGTAATACCTGGGACTGAATTTGATCACTCCAAGACCGGAGCGATCGCTTTCAGTCCCTCCGTTCGGCATGCCGCCCCACGTGATCAGTCACGTGGGGCGGCACGCCGAAATTCTCTATCGGGTCCTTAAAGGACCACACACCCCACGACCGCTGGTCGTTAAGGGGTTAACATGGTACAGGTCAACTTTTTAAACACTCACAAGACCATGTCACTAATTTGCACATTAAATAATCAGTAAATTGGTGTAAATCCTATACTATGAAACACTGGACAGCATGTGAGCTGTTGTGCAACAAACATGAAGTTATGTGACCCTGCTTGAGGGCTGCAGACACTAGCACATATTGAGCCGAAATCTCAACGTTTATGAAGAAATACTTAGTTGGAACAGTCTACAAAGTGTGCCTGGTTTGCAAGCACACTTTGTAGACTGTTCCAATGAAGTAGTTCTTCATAAACGTTGAGATTCCGGTTCTGCTGAAGAGCCTCCGTCTGGTCAAATGACCGGATTCTGCAGCTGTCAGCTAGATTGCTGACGTATGAGAAAAGGGAGGGAGGGGGGAAGTTTAAATGCTATGAACACAAAAACTAGGAAGTTTTGAGACATGGGAAGTGGCTTATTATAATTCTGTTATTAATATCTACAATTTTAGAGATTTTTATAACAAAGTATTACTATCCCTTTAAAATTTTGCTTTACATATGCATTTAGAAAGCAGACATTCCTGCCTTTCCATGGCTCCCATTGATTGCCTAGGATTATCTTTAAATGGATTGAGATAAGATTAAAAGATTTTCTGAGTACAAGAGCAGCAAGCACTAATCAGAGTCAATTAACTGTATTTAGCCTGGTCTCTGAATATGAGCAGCAAAAACAATCCTATATAATAATTCGCTAAGTTGTGTGTAACGCCGGACATGCGCAGTAGTCACTGCTGCGCGAGCGGCAGTCATGGCAGTACAGACTGGCCGAGCCGCGGCTGATACAGAGCTGGGTGCTCCGAAGGAGCGTCCAGCTCTGTATCAGCAGTGGCGCGGGCAGTCTCTGCTGCGCGTGACTGCCCCGCGATCGGCTGCCAGAGGCACTGTGGCCCGTGTAACGGGCTGTTCAACTAGTATTAAATAAAGGCTCTCTGAACAGAACAATTTAGGACATATGTTAAAAAGCAAGTTTAGGATTATTTTGTAGGTATTTAATATATGCTTGAGGGCTGCAGACACTAGCACATATTGAGCCGAAATCTCAACGTTTATGAAGAAATACTTAGTTGGAACAGTCTACAAAGTGTGCCTGGTTTGCAAGCACACTTTGTAGACTGTTCCAATGAAGTAGTTCTTCATAAACGTTGAGATTCCGGTTCTGCTGAAGAGCCTCCATCTGGTCAAATGACCGGATTCTGCAGCTGTCAGCTAGATCGCTGACGTATGAGAAAAGGGAGGGAGGGGGGAAGTTTAAATGCTATGAACACAAAAACTAGGAACTTTTGAGACATGGGAAGTGGCTTATTATAATTCAGTTATTAATATCTACAATTTTAGAGATTTTTATGACAAAGTATTACTATCCCTTTAAAATTTTGCTTTACATATGCACTTAGAAAGCAGACATTCCTGCCTTTCCATAGCTCCCATTGATTGCCTAGGATTATCTTTAAATGGATTGAGATAAGATTAAAAGATTTTCTGAGTACAAGAGCAGCAAGCACTAATCAGAGTCAATTAACTGTATTTAGCCTGGTCTCTGAATATGAGCAGCAAAAACAATATTAAATAAAGGCTCTCTGAACAGAACAATTTAGGACATATGTTAAAAAGCAAGTTTAGGATTATTTTGTAGGTATTTAATATATGAATAATTCAGGTTTATATATGCGAACTGTAATTATGTGATATTTAAAGTTATATTAACCAATTAAATTTTTTTGGTTTTAGTGTTTCTTTAATGGGGTAGGGTATTCTGTCACCTCTGCTTTTCTGACTAGAGCCTATAGACCCTGAACACTCGTGTGGAAGTGTAAAAAAATAGGTAAAAATTATTTTAAAAAATGATGGCAATTTGACTTTACATAATATACTCTTGCAGGAAATGTAAAGTAAAAATGAGGGTGCTGTCTGTTTAATGTTACTTTTACATGATACATTCACTTTAAATACTGACATTTTAGGAGTTTCATAATCACGGTTTTAGAAATGCTGATTAAAACATGTCTACTGCAGATTAGGAATATCAATCAGAGGAGTAGGGGTAGGATTGGTTGATTAAAGAGGAAATACTGAATAATTATATTACAGCAAGTCTGCATCTCATTTCTCTCTACATGTAGAAATGTGAAAGCTTTGATAGATTTTTCATGAAAATGTTTCAGATTTCTAAAACGCCCTTATTTGTATTGAGTTGCTGTAATGTGATCAAGCAGAGAAAGGAGCATAATGCATTTCCAACAACAACATACGTAGTAGGAATATATCCATCTAGATCAGAGGCAGGCAACCAGAGGCGTAACTAGAACGGTCCGGGCCCTGGTGCAAGAAGTGCCATGGGCCCCCCCAACCCCCAAACACATTGGCCCCCGGGCCCTCCACAATGCCTTCATTTCCTACCTCCCAATTCCTGGTGGTCCAGTGGAGTGGCAGGAGAGGCTGGCTGGCGTGATGTGCTCCCGCGATGTCCTCTTCTGTAATGCAGAGCGCTGGGAGATGATGTAATCTCCCAGCGCTCTGCATTACTAGAGCGTTGGAGGGAGATTGCGGCGCCAGGAGGAGGGGGTCGCAGGGGGCTGCCAGGCCCCTGGAGCGATGGACCCGGTCGCGGTTGCGACCCCTGCTACCCCTATAGTTATGCCACTGCAGGCAACCTTTGACTCTGTAGCTGTTGACTATAGCTGGTTAGGGATTATGGGAGCTGTAGTCACCAATAGATGAAGATCTTTCTTATCTAAACAGAAGAAACTATTCTATGTCATAAGGGCCCAGGGCAGAGAAGGCATCTGCATAGAGCTCCAAATTTTGAGGGGAGCCTCAACTGTGCAGGCCACACCTCCTTACAGGCTATTACTTAAACCTTTGGATGCTAGAGACATCTCCAATACATTGGAGAGCAAAGCATTGGAGATCTCTGTAGCAACCAAGCAGTTAAAGGGATAGTAATGTTTCATAATAAAAGCAGCTCTAATTAATCATCATAGTATTTAGACTTTGGAGAGTGTTATTTCAATTCTGTCAGAGTTGTAGTTCAAGAGACAAAGTATCCCCGTCCCGCCCCTGTTACTGATGTAACACTGTTCAGCCAGAGCAGAAGGGAGGTGCCCAGGTCGATTTCAGAGAGGGACAATCTTCAGTTAAGGAAAAAACCTGAAAAACTTGTCAAGGGGGGCAGGGCTTCATTGTTCTCATAGGAAGAAGATTGTCCCCTTCTGTTATCTGTCTGGTCTATAGACTGCATTCCACATCTGAGAAGAGATTGCTTACACTAGGTAAAAGGGGCGGGAGGGGAAACTTTGCTTGTGAATATCTCTCAAACCATAAAGGTTTGAGCGATAAGACTTACATCGTTCTTCATGTTTTTTTAATTCCTACAAAATAAAATAAAGATAAAACGAAGTATTACTATCCCTTTAAGGCTTTTTTTAGTGTTTCTTGTTATAACACAAGGGTATTTTCTGTGCCAGGAAACAGTGGATGGGATTAGGGTCGGGGTCATGTGAAGTGTTGGGGTGTGACCATGGGTGGAGCTAAAGGCATCTAGAGTGCCATGCCTAGGGGAACCTGGGACATAAATCCAGCTCTGACAGAGATAATGCAGCTCAAAAAATAACAAAACATTTCAAGCATCACTTAGAAATGAATCATGGCATTTTTTGTCTCTTAAATGAGCAGAGGCAGATTACTTTGCACAGCTAATACAAAACTCAACTGCATGGCCCTGTAACCCCAAAGACAGTTCCCTGTATACAAATATTGTTCTGGTTTAGACATGTGGTTGGGGCACATGGAAAAGACAGCAGCTCACCAAGGTAATAGTATATCTCCCAAGTGTCCCGTCCCTCACTGAAACCCAAATCCCAGTGTCCCTCATTCCCACTCTGGTATACCTCTTCTTAGGAGATCAGACTGTGTGGTGTGTGTATATAAGAGTATCACATTGCTCCACAGAAATGAAACTCACATGAATATCTATTTAAGATTCAGTACATGAGTTTTATATATTAGTTTGTGTAAAGAAAATTATTAGGTCTTGTCCTGTATGATTTAATCAGTTACACAAAGAGGTGACAACACCACCACCTAAAAGAAAAGTGTCCCTTTTTGGTCATTTGAAATGTTGGGATGTATGTAATAGTGTTGCTGCCAGTGATACTAAGCTAGATTTACCGTATATCAGGGTCTATCCCAAGCTGGTTAGAGAACAGAACAGCCATTGTAATACATTGTCACTCTGGAGCACAGGCTGCTTGTCCTCTGCATAGACATTAGGAGCCATTCCTATAATTTGTCTTCAGTGAATTTGGTACAACTTATAGGCTCAGTAAAATATATATAATTAAACTTCCTATTACTTGTACTTTTTGTTTTGCCAACAGATTAGTAATTTTGGAGATTATTTGCGCTATGCAAGAAACATTCGCGTTGGATAAAGGCATTTTTGTGCGCAGACAGATTTTGCACATGTTCTAATCCAGGAAGCTAAATACCAAACGCTTCTTGAATTGCGCATAAAAAATTCCATTTTACGATAACAGTACACAGACGTATAAATTAATTCGCAATAGCAGTTCTTGCATTAGGCGCATTCGCTATTGCACTCACACAGATTCGTTAATCTTAGCCACGCCTACAAAAAATAAATATACGCAGCCATTCACTAATCTTGAATTTTCATGCACAATTCAACAAAATCATGTGCAAACCTATTCCCTAGTGGTTTTCACACGAGACATAGCGATTGCGCTCGTTTCCTGCATCGCGCCATATTTTCCTCAACTACTGAGTTTCAGCAGATCTTTGTTCTCCAACTTGGCCAGATAAAAGCTGCATAAGTATTTATATGTCCAGAAAATATAAAGAAAAAATCACCTCTTTCCACCATCTTTGGCTGCTAAAAACAGTTTCCAACAAAGGGGGTTTGCTCCAATTCGGAGCGATTTTTGCACCCATTTCCTCCAATTTTATGACTGTTTTGTTCCGTTTTTTTCTCCTTTATGTGCTCTGTTTTTGTTCAGTTTTTTTCTCCATTTTCTTGCACTAAGATCTCTAAAGTTGGAGAAGTCTTAAAGCGGAACTAACACCGCTAAGAAACTTAGTTTGTAATTAGTAGCGCTAGTCGCCAGAATTATTACCTCTTTATGGAAAAATATGCAGTCATCCTTGGCTGACAGGCAGGACAGAGCATGGACATCTTGCCCTAGTGACGTCCGCGCGCCTGCGCTGTCAGTCCCAGACGGCTGTAGGAGGTGTTGCTAGGAGCCATTCGTCTCCGGAAGGGACTGACAGCGCAGGCGCGCAGACGTCACTAGGGCAAGATGTCCGCGCTCCGACCTGCCTGTCAGCCGAGGATGACTGCATATTTCTCCTTAAAGAGGTAATAATTCTGGCAACTAGCGCTACTAAGCAGCTAATCGCCAGATAGGGAATTATTACAAACAAAGTTTCTTAGCGGTGTTAGTTCCGCTTTAAAGCTGAGCTTTCACCTGTAGGGTTCCTGCTCCCAGTTGAAAGAGCAAGCAAAGTCCAGTCTCAGTTTTGTGGGGGGGTTTTTTTGTTTTTTTTTTACTGAAATTGCTGCACTTAATGAAATATTAAATGCCCAGATGATGATGTTGATATGAGGTTTTCTGCTGTACAAGCTTTATAGTAGACATGAAATTGCAAGTTTGGCTGTCCCCTCTTCCCTTGATATGCCTGCACACCATCCAAAACTCAAAGATGTTTTAAAGATGAGCACCGGCCCCAGGAAGAATGGGCAGCCGAAGACAGGGATTTGGGCTGGGGGCGCTCTGCCAATCATATGGTGCACAGTCAAGATGGCAGCATTTTTTTTCTCCATTTGCTCTGTTTTCTTGCTCTGTTTTTTGCTTTGTTATTTTGCTCTGTTTTATGCTCTATTTTTTGCATTAAGATCTAAAGCTTGTGAAATCTTTAGGCACCATAGAATAACATAGGACATGGAGCACCATTTTATTGCATCATTTTCTTGTTCCATTTTTTGCTCAGTTTTCTTGCTCCACTATTTTGGTCTGTTTTATGCTTTATTTTCTTGCACATTTTTTTTCTCTCTTTTCATGCTTCATTTTGTTGCTCCATGTTTAGCTCCCTTTTCTTACTCCATTTTCTGCTATATTTTTTATGCTCCATTTTTTGCACATAGATCTCTAAAGAATGAGAAATCTTAATACATTGCCTCCATAAGACTTGGAATGCCCTTTACTTTTGCTCTTTGGAGCTAATGCACTAAGACCTCTAAAGCTGGAGAAATCTTTAGCATTGTTATGTAGGACTCGAAGCACAATTTTTTGCTGCTTTTTTATGCCCTATTTGCTCAATTTTTGCATCTGTTTTGCTCTAATTTTGCAACTTTTATAGTCCAATTTTATATCACTTTTACTACAATTTTGCACACTTTTTGCTTCCCTTTTTACTCTGCAGACCTTAGTGTATTGGCTCCATAAAGTTGGAGAAATCTTAATACATTGGCTCCATAGAATAATATAGAAAAAGGAGACCTCCCTTTTTGCTCCTATTTTGCTACCTTTTTCACTCCATGGAGCCAGTACATTAAGATCTCTAAGTGAGCACCTTTTTAGCACCAGATTCTTTCTGTAGAAGCTGTTTATATATGATCAAAAGTGCAAGGAACAGCCAGAGATTCATCCATGTGTCTATAAGGGGGATACGATATTAATAGGGTAGGGGTTGTGTATGAGAGGTGATTTTATATTTTTATTTTCTAGACATGTAAATACTTATCCAGATTTATCCAATCAGGGTGGAGAACAAAGATCTGCTGAGACTTAGTAGTTGAGGAATCTTCTGTTTAAAAGTACTAATCTGTTGGCAAAATAAAAAGCAAAAGTTATAGGCAGTTTAAATAGATACATTTTACAGACGATGTGCAAGTACCAGGTTCACCTAAGACAAATTATAGGACTGGCTCCTAATTTCTATGCATATAGGACAAGCAGCCTATGCCTGCCAACTGTCCCTGATTTCCAGGGACAGTCTTTAATTCAGTTCCCTATCCCTGGATCCTGCTGTCCCTGCTTTTGTCTCTGGTTTCACATTGCAATTTCAACCCCATGTGACTGTTCAGGGGAGCAGTGTTCCTGGAAATGTATTTGTGATGGTGACAAGTTCACTATACCTTTTTGGATGCTAGACATGTCTACAATGTATTTCTTCTCATATTACAGGAGACTGTAGTATTCATGGGCATATGCTTGAGTGGCATTCTTATTTAGCTGCAAGAAATAATCGAGAGAATATTATAATGTGGAATAGGTTGTCATGTTTGAATACCTGGAATGTTTTTTATCCTGATCCATAGATTACAGTAGACAAGACTACTAAAAAGAAAATTGGACTGGTATACTCACTACAGAGTACGATAATAGTACTTCGACATGGCGTCTCTGTTGAATAAATCATGCAAATTCTTCTCTGCTGACATAATGTGAAATATTTCACAGACTAACAGGAATTTTTTGCAAGGTATTACTGGACTAAATACCATACATTTAGTAAAGATTGTGCAGTAGAAGCCTGATTTAGAATATAATCAAACAGAAAATATAGCCTTAGATTCTGAGGTTATTTACCTGACAAGTAGCCTCTGAAAACAAGTTTTGTTTTTCACAAGTAGTTGCCTATGCTTTAACACTTGGTGAATTTGTGAAAGTTGCTATGCAGTGGGCAGCCATTTTGCCCTTTAGGTTATCTCAAATGAAGGAGCTGCAAGTGAACTTGCTAAGCAATACTTTACTTTGAATGTTGTACAAATCTGGATATGAAGTAACAATCAGCAGTAATACAATTTAGCTTCATTCATGAAACATGGATTGACTATTGCAAGACCATATGCACAGATTCCCCATTTGCGGTAGCTCAAAGGATAAAATAGATGATCACTGCACTACAGGTTTTAAAGGGATAGTAATGTTTCACAAAAACAGCATCTCCAATTAATCTTCATAGTATTTGAGCCATCAGAGTTATAGTTCAAGAGTAACTGAATGATAAAGTATCCTCCTCCCACCCCTTTTACCTAGTATAAGCCACCTCCCCTCAGATGTGGAATCTGGTCCCTTGACTGGACAGGTTGCAGCAAGGGACAATCTTCTTACTGTGAGCATAAGGAAAACCCAGCCCCTCTTGGCAGGTTTTTCATTATGCTCACTGAAGATTGTCCCTCTCTGTGATCCATCCAGACAGTCTTGCTGCTCTGAGCAGTGTTATATCAGTAAAAGGGGCAGGAGGGGGATACTTTATCATTCAATTACTCTTGAACTACTACTACTACTCGGACAGTATTGAAATAACACTGTCCATGGCCCAAATACTATGAAGATTAATTGGAGCGTCTTTTATTGTGAAACATTACTATCCCTTTAAAACTTCACCAAGTGGTAGATAAAGACGTTGCAGTTTTTGCATATCAAAATAACTGTTTTTATTGGCTAATTAACATCAGCGGATAAGTACTCTCTCATAATTAAAGGCATATGTGTATACACTTATGGTATATAAAAGAATAAAAAATTAACTGTTTTGTGATAGAAGATACATGTGCCTTCATTATCAAGCTCTTAATGTTAAAATGACTCATAGATTATATAATGCTTATTTAAAGTGACAAAATATGAAATGATGCATGATGTAATGTTTTAGATTTAAGTTAATCAAACCCATTCACTTTCTGCACATAAAATAGTTGGTGTATATTAGAGAAGTATTTAAGAACAAAATTAAATAAATATCACAATGTATATTATGGTGCATTTATATGCTGACTATATAAAAATTAAAAAATGGCAAAAATGGCCTATATCTGCAGCTGTAAAATTGATATCTATTTGATGATTAAAAACAATGTGAGCATTTTTCATGATAAATCAAATGTGCTGTATTTGTGTCCATCTAAATGCTCCCTTCCTATGTTCATATACTAATATAATTCTTCACTAAAAGAGGAGCTTATATATATATTACTGCAGGGGATGCAGAGGGTGCAGTTGTGCTGGGGCCCAGCATCCAAGGGAGCCTCATCTGCTCCAAGGTCCAACATATTCTAGTTATGCCTTAATGGAAATATTTTGTGTTAATGGGCCCAAGATATGTTTACACTCATTGGAACAATGTTGCAAAATTTCTGATAAGTTCACTAAATGTTTTATTAAACCACTAATAATTATACATCTTGTTCCATAAGAGTGCATGGCAAATCTGTATGGAACATATGTCTACACCTGTTTCACCTACAAGGGTCAGAGTGGGCTCAAAATCGTCATGTGTACAGTGTTCAGACCAAATCATTTCACAATATTAAAATGGTTGGAGAAACAATGTGTGCTTGGTTCATGCAATGCAAAACTACACTAACTAGTATCGCTTTTTTCTCAGGCTTTCTGTTTAGGTCAGGATGGTGCTTTGGCAGACATATTATTACTAACATACTAGAATAGGCTTCATATAGGCTGGGCTCTTTTATCTCCCTCTATAGTTTAACACTTTACATTTAGATAAGTACCTTTTGGGTATTTTACTATACTTTCAAAACTCTTTGGACTACTTTGTCCTGCTTTAGAGGGGTTTTCTCTGAACATGTCTGTTCCCAAATGGAGAAATCCAAACCTAAGGATTAAGGGGTCCCTTTAACCCCTTTAGCACAATGTTCCTCATGTCAAATTGGGCTTCCATGTGAATATTCAGGCACCCTATGTCACTCTTGTATTGTCTGAACTACTACTCCGCCATGGCCCTCCACTGCTGAACAAGATCCAGTTTGTTTTAAGACTCTGATGTCTTCAGTTGCTTCTACTCCTTCATCTGTTCATGGGGCCCTCCACTCTTAGCTCCCCATGTCCCCTATTAGTCAGACTGACCCTGTGTTTAAGGGCCAATCTTCAGGTGGTTGGACATTCCTCTATGGAGGAGGTTATGGCCATATGTCGGGCTTGGTTCACAGATCTTCTTAATCTGTCAAGCTCAGAACCATGTCACCTTCCTCTCAGGCCAAATCTCCTGACTCAATGTCCCCTTTGTCACTGTCAGGTGGAAATGTTGACTCTGGTGGCATGACTCTTGAAGCCAACTGCCTAAAGAAGAAAGGTTTCTCCAAAGCTGTCAGGCTTCATGTGCCTTTAAACCTACAAAGAGTTTTGATGGATTCCTTAGCAGGTGACAAATGGTGTGCCTCATTTTAACTCACAGAATTGTACTGAAAAATTGAGTCCAGCTCATTAAAAGCATTTATTTTCTAATATGATTGCAAATAGTTAAGAGGCTATATCCCCGCTTTCAAAGTGAAAGTTTGTATTGCTTCTTCCAGACTTTGGAGTGGGAATGCTCAAGATTGAACTTTGAAGGAAAAACAGCACCTCCCATTAATAACTTCCAACATACCTTACTATGGCCAGAAAAATATAATGGTCACTATGAATTTTAACCTTGTGCTTTTGCTTAAGAGATTACATCATTAGTCAGTCCTGTGCATGACAGTTACAGGTGGACAACAGGACCTAAGACTATGCTCACTGGACCTTTTAAGGACCAGAGGGGTATGATACCTCACTTGTTCTAAAAGCTTTAAGCAGGCTCATGCCTTTTTCAGTCTGAAAAACTGAAAGCAACTGTCATGTCTGCTTTCGTGGACATGATACCCAAGACTAATGGAACATATTATATTTTGAATAAAGGCACAAGAATACAATTTATAGGGGCATTAGGATTTTCTGGCCATAGTAAAGAAAGTTTAGGATTATTATTAAGAAGTGTTATTTCTCATATAACATATTTTTATTTGTTTAGTAATGCTAGTGTCCACTCAAGTGTTACAGCTGGAATCCTCCATTAGATAAACTCCACTACTATTTACTTCATGTAATTTATGTTTGGACATAGCAGGAGTTCTAGGTCAGTGGTGTCTTATTTTCCCTAATACATGCAGCCTGCCTGGACTTTCCCGTCTACACTGGATACGTAGATATTCCTGGAGGTACAGGTGTTTCTATTTCCCGCCATCTCTATACTCCCAAACCCTGCTATTATTTGATTGATGAAGTGGTCTTGTAGCCATTGTAGAACAAATGATTGACAGCCATTTTTGCTAATCAGTTCCTCACTTGAGTGTAACTGAAACTAGGAAATTCATAAAAGGTCAAGGTGAAGGAAGTCCTTGCTTGACTAGTTGTGAAATAATCAAAATGACTAAGCTTCTAATTCACTGAGTTTAAACAGGGGTATCCCTAAATCCAGACATATTGAGAGTTCTCTAGGGATTTTTTTGAGAATCCCTAACATTTGTTGATTTGTTTATTGTGTGTAATTGCCTTTAGCAATGATGTAGGTGTGAAATTAGTTAATTGTATTTGACCTTGCGAAATCATTGATAGGAGAACACATGGGATGCACACAATGTAATGACGCTGCTTGGGAAACATTCCGAGTTGATGTTGTAATAAAGCCTGCTTGTGAGTAGATAACCAGAAGATGATAAAAACCTCAACTATTTCTTCTGGGAATTTTTCTTTCCCTCTTTTGCAAAAGTTATGACTTTTCTAAATGTATTAAATGGCAATTTAAGTTCTGAATTGAAATCTGCTTCATATCCTCAAGAAGCATGACTACTTTATATCTGTGAATTATAAAGATCAGACGTAGTTCAGAAACCACAAAGAATGCATGATTAGAATCACAGCTCAGGAAAGTCTCCTGCAAATATTCCTCTGATTACAGTCTTTTCAAGTGACAGAACATCTCTTCCCGTTATAAAGAATGGCTGGAATGTACCAAAGAGCGAGTTGGCCATTTACATATATAGACCTAGCAATTCCACCCCCTTACATCCCCCTCAATTTCCCTTTTAAATTCTCCTATTTTAATTATTAGATTTATGGTATGAGATGACTTGCATATTTTCCATTGTGTGTTAGCCAGTTGGAATCCTGTTGAAATTAACGGGAGAGTCGTAACCCCTTGAAGACCAGGGAGCTACGTAATGCATTGCTTCACAATGGGTTGAACATCCCTCCCATCCTCAAGAGGTTAACCCTTTGAGTGCCAGAGGGTTAAACATACATGGCATAAGTGCAGTTTTTAAGTTAAAAGTATTTCTTCTGTCACATGTTAGACTCATTAGGGCAGGGGAGGGCAGGCACCTTGTGACCCGAAGGGCAAATACGATCAAGTGGCCCATTTCTACGATCGTTTGAGCCCACTGTCCCAGCCCACCCCCTTCTGTCAATTTTAAAAGTGGCATTAATACCATGAAGTGAAGCGATACCACGTAGCTCACAGTTGAAATGGGCTAAACTACTGATACTATAGAGGTTATAATTTATACAGAGCTACACTAGTGATACTATAGAGCTTACAAGGTAAATGTGTTATACTACAAGTGTAGCTTCATTTGAATTGGAGTTCTGTGGAATCACTAGTGTAGCTCCACTTATAGCAACAAGATGGAGATTAAGTGAGGCAGTGGTCCACAGGCCCAGATATATGGCGGCCCAGGGGGCAATTGCCCCCCTGCTCCCCAGGCCAGCTTTCGCCTGCATTAGGGTTTGGTCTCACATTCAATCTTCTAAGCAAAAATACTCATGGAAGATTTCATATTCTCATTTGTTCATAAGAAGTGATGTTTCTGCTGACATTTGGATGTCTAGTGTCGCAAAGTAAGACAAAAATGTAAATAGACTAGTAAGTGATTCATATTTACAAATAGGGAAGGTAGCTTTTTTCTTCTGCTCGCTTGGAGAACATTGTTTTAGTTAATTATGTGATATGGACCTGGTTCCATCTCATCAAGCAACTTGCCACACAAGAAGCCTGCCAATACTTCATGGTATAGCTTTACCCATAGTCCTTCACTGTTGGTGGAACCTGATGGGGAAAGTTCAAGCATTCTGTTGTTGATACCACTGTAGGAAGTTCCAGATGTCCACTGGAAGCACTCTCTTACAAGTTCTTCTTCGCTGTGCGTGGCATGGCACTCTAGCATTCAAAGGGTTAAGTGGGAATTTTAATTTTTTGGAGACCTATCTAGCTATCAAGGGTGAAGAGTGTCATTTAAAACAATATGAATTTGTGTTTGCCTCTCTGGTGCAGCTGGTTTATCCCAGAATAACCCCACTTAGCTGTTAGACTTACAGTAAGTACTTATGTTTAACCCTTTAAGTGCAATGCGTTGTGTTAAAGTGGAGTTTCATGAGGTAAGCCAACTGCACTATAGTGCACAAACAGAAATTCCTCAAAATCCCACTTATTTAAATGGGTGTTTAATGCTTTGAGTGCCAGAGAGGTACACACAGAGGTCTCCAATACATTTCAGTGCTGTGGGGCAGCTGGTTGGCTGTGGAATTTTTCCTCTTTGGAGCGATGAATAATGCCTTACATATCATGCTGAATATACAACTTTCCTTTCAACCAAATCACATTGAAGGTAGCCTGTATTTAATTTGCTGAAAAGTACAATGACTGTAATATAATACAAAATCAATTGACCACCCCAGCTGTAAAAACAGGCCCATTTGTCCATCCAAGAGCATTACCTCACTGCATATTGACGTGATAAGAGGAAAGAACACAGTTGCATTACCTTTCTAAAATAATATACTAGTCCTCCTTCTCTCTAGAAACCACTTGGCATCTTTCTAAATACTTTTAAATAGAATAAAAATATATTTAATGTTCTGTCTGCTGAAGACATGAGCTCTTTGCATGGCAAAAAAGTGTACAAAGCATATCATAGCACACACTACTATGACATTCAAGGGTCAAAAGAACAAGCCTACTTTATTTTAACTTGTATTATTCTAATAGTGTATATGAATTTTACCTGCTGACTATCTTTTTCTTCAGTTATGTGCACTTACATAGTATAAGCTATTATAGTTCTTCCGCTTTAAGGCTTACTTCACACTGACAACTTTGTTGTATCAACTTTCTTGCAAGATGTTGCAACAACATAAGATTATCCATGAAAATGATTGTAGCTGAAAAATGCCCCATAGAAAACAATTAAATCTACTCTGCGAAAATTATTGCAACAAAGTCACCAGTGTGAACTGGGCCACAGGAATGTGAGCGCTCTCTACCTGCAGTCAATGAAAAGAGTATGAGACTCAGATGTTTGTGCAAAGGATCATAAAAGATCTATCAGTATATGTCTCACTCTGTATTCTAGTACTAGTTGAAGAGCCTGTGTACAAGGGCCACAGTGCCACCCAGCAACGGCCGCGGTGCAGTTATGCACAGTAGAGACTGCCTGCGCTGTGGCTGATACAGAGCGGAGTGCTCCGAATTCAGACTGCAGTCCTCTTTGCTCACCGAGAGCTACGGTCTGAATTTGAAGTGCCCCGCTCCATTATCAGCCATGGCGCGGGTAGTCTGTACTGGGTATGACTGCATCGCCCGCAGCGGACTGTACTGGACATGACAGCTTCTGATAAACATACATTTAGCGAATTAGTATATAGGATAACGGCTGTTTAGTGAAACAGTGAATAAAGAGTAAACAGAGTAAGGTTCCTGAGTAAAGTTACACAGTGAGGCATATGTACTAGAGCAAACTACATGCACTATAGGGAATAAATAACAATTCCCCAAGTTCAGTTTGATTTCAGTGGGGCTTTTTAACACCTTGCTAGAGAGGTCTCCAATGCATAGCTTTCTGGGAGTTAGAAGCCGCACTTAATACACAATGATTTTTATTTGTACCCTATGGTGCAGTTGGATTGGTTTGACTGAGAACTGCTTCAGTTAACACAGAACGTTGGCTTCAGTGTATGAAAGGAAAAGTGGAGCAGAAACTGCACCAAATGTTTAAAGCAGAACTTTCATGCATTTTAATGTGTCCCCCAAATCATTTTTTACATAGCGTTAAGCATATCCATACTTGTATTATCCTTAGTAAGTCCGGCATTATGTAGAAATTTAACTGCTTAGGAGACTTGTCGGCAGGGATCTTGATGTGGAGGCATGTGTGCGCCTGCCCTGTCTGTCTCCATCTGTACCTTAAGGTACAATGCAGCTCCCCCTAGCCAATCACAGAGGAAACAGGGACAGACAACGCAGGTGTACAGATACCTCTTTGGCAAGATGTCTGCACTTTCGTCTGCCAGGGAGTCTCCTAAGAAGATGAATTTCTAAATAATACCGGACTTACTAAGGATAAGTATGGATATGCTTAACTCTATGTTAAAAATTATTTGGGGGGCACATTAAAATGTATGAAAGTTACACTTTAAAATAAACCCCTTGAATGCTAGTCAGTTCTTCAGTGCATTTCTTCACAATGAGTTTGAGGCCTCTCTAGTGTTTGTGGGGGTTATTTTGGGAGCCAGAGGGATATCCAGTGCATTGCTTGCTTCATTTTACTTTTCATGTTATGCATGTACATAATATGTAACGTCATATTGCTTATGTGTTGTACTTAACATTGAACCTTCTGGATCTGTTTGTAGAGAGCTTTCTGTTAGGGAACATGACAGCAGATCTAGAAAAAAAACACAATGTAAAAGCATTCAGTACTGCAAGGAGACTGAAACATTGGTGGTCAATTGACAGAAAAATGTGTACAAAAAAGGGTGAAAAATTAAAACAAATAATATAGACAATCTGACTATACTGTACATACATCATTATGTACTTGCAGAATATGTGAAGTCAAAATAAATGGTTATTATCCCTTGAAGATTAGATATGTAAGATAGCCTAAAGCAAACATGCTCGTGCAGACACACATACACCATGATAATCTGCAGTCCATATAATATTTATCCATTCCCGGTAGTCTTTATACCCCATTTTTCTCTGTCAACAATGTCTGGGGTCAAGTTTTTATTGGATTAATCACACTCACTGAGCTACTGATTAGCTACCAGTAATCAAGTAGGAATATTTTGAACATATGCTTTTTGTGGCCCTTGTTGAGTATACCTGCCTTTTCTAGTAGCTTTGTCCAGGACTGACTCTGTACTTCACCTTTGGAATGAATGTAGATCTGAGGTTCTCAACGTTAGTCCTCAAGGCACACTAACAATGCATGTTTTCAAAATATTTCTACTTGGTTACTGGTAGGTAATCAATAGCTCAGTGAGTGTGATTAATCCACCAGTGCTTTTGAATGGATATTCTGAAAACCTGACCTGTTGATGTTTTCCAAAGACTGCAGTTCAGAATCACTGCTATAGACCATTACCTTGTAAGGCACCTCACATATAGAATGTTCATGAACAATGGGAATTACTCTTGAATCCCCACAAATAAACATTCCAGTGAGCTGGACACATGCTGATTTATCTACATTTTTAATTATATACAGATGTATTACACCCTTTCTAAATTCCACAAGCAGATGTCATCAATGTTTATATATAGAGCCTGCCACCAAATTAGAACATTTTGACATAAAATACTAGAAACCTTGAACATCACCATTCCATTATTATGAGGATACTGGATAGGAAGGATAGCCCAATACACTAAATACACTGGTTCCCATACTTTTATTAAGTCATGACTCTGTGTTTAACGTGTGACACATGTAAGTGGTTAATGTAATTTTCTGTGAGAGATATGTGCTGGAAAAAGCAATATAACCCAATGAATAGATTTGGAAAGGTATGGCACTTTAACTCTTTCAATGTGTTGTGACATGCTTGTGGGGAACCACTGCACTACATAATACAAATTAGAAAATATGACAATTTTAATCAATAATATATAGAGTCACAGCATGGCCTCCTCTTCCCTTATTATATGTGGGATAAAAAATGTCAGTGGAGAATAAAAATTATTAAAATTCTCATTGATATAAAAGGCTTTTTGACCCTTGAATACTTGAACCCTCCAAGTCATTTCTTTGTAATCCGTTGGAGACCTCTCTACCTATCAGGAGTTAAAAGACTCACTTCTTAAAGGGACGGTAATGTTTCAAAATAAAAGCAGCTCCAATTAAACTTCATAGTATTTGGGCCATGGAGAGTGTTATTTCAGTTCTGTCAGAGTTGTAGTTCAAGAGTAATTGAATGATAAAGTGTCTCCCTCCTGCCCCTTTTACCTAGTGTAATCCACCTCCCCTCAGATGTGGAATCTGGTCTTGAGATCAGACAGCTCACAGCAAGGAACAATCTTCTTACTGTGAGAACAATGAAAGCCCTGCCCCCCTTGATAGGTATTTCAGGTTTTTCCTTATGCTTATTGAATATTGTCCCTCTCTGCAAGCCATCTAGATACCTCCTTTCTGTTCTGAGGTGAGCAGTGTTAGATCAGTAAAAGGGGCGGGAGGGGGTTACTTTATCATTCAATTACTCTTGAACTACAATTCTGACAGTATTGAAATAACACTTTCCATGGCCCACATACTATGAAGATTAATTGGAGCTGCTTTTATTTTGAAACATTACTATCCCTTTAAATAGATGAAAATGACTGTTTGTCCCTTATGGTGCTTGAGACTTGCTCCAGGTTGTCATAGAACAGTTTTGGGAAATGTGCGACCCTCCAGATCGCAGATTACAACTCCCATCATTCCAGCAGCTGGAAGTCCTCATGTTGTCCATATGTGTGCAGTTTCACTATATCATGTCTTCCTATACAACAATGTGACCTCTTCACTACACTATGCTACTCCTGTTGACAGATTACATTATAAACACTGACAGCACTGTGCAGTACCAGGCAGTACAATGGTGAGGGATAGCAAATAATGTGCCATGACAGCAATATCAGTTTCAATGAAAAAATATGAGTTAGAGAAGTTTTTTCTTGTAATTAGGTACCACTTTCACATATATAGAAAATATTTTAGTACATTAAATAAGTAGAATAAATGCAATTGAATTTTATGCAAATGTATATAATTAACAGTTTTTTGTGTCCTGGTATTGCCTAACCTACAATCAATGCTTTTTGTTTGACACAATGGTTGGTTAGCACTGATTATGATATGGGGAGGGCATAAGTTAGGGTGACCAGACGTCCCCGATTTCCGGGGACAGTCCCCGGATTGTGGGCACTGTTCCCGGCTGGAATGTGTCCCCGGATCTGTCCCCAGATCTAATCTTCTATATGTTGATACAGTATCAACATACTATTCTCTCTATGACTGTTCGCCAACATGATTATTTCATCAAGTGTGTGCAGGCAGTAGAGCTAACAGTTAGTTGTGCTGGGATGGAATGAGGAAAAGTGGAGTTTAACCCTTTGAGTGCCAGACTAGAGGCTCTCTGGCTCTCATAAGGTTAAACTCCACTGCCCCTCATTCCATCTCAGCACAACTAACTTTTATCTCTACTTTCACACAATCGATGAAATAGTCATGTTGCCGAACAACTGCCACAGGGGTATCCAACGCATTGCAAAGCAATGCGTTGGATACCCCTGTGGCAATCAAAGGGTGTTAGTGTCTTTTCCCCTGTCCCTCCCACCTTCCCTGTCCCTTACTGTCTCTCCCTCTGTCCCTCCCACCTTCGATGTCTCCCCCGTCACTAAATCAGTCCTGGAGGAGACGCGATGTTCACTTATCAGTTAAACTTTTTCTTTTGGGTGCTCTGTGAGGCTCTTCTCTGCTATTCACTCCTCCCTGTAACATGAAGGAGATCAGAGGGAGGAGTGTACAGCACAGAACAGCCACATTCACTCTACACAGCACAATGGACAGACACGCACACATATATAGACTGTCCACTCTCCTCTCACCCCATTACTCCTCATGGAATAGGAAAAGGTAGAATTCACATCCCACTCACCACAAGCAGCCTTATTCATAGTGTGTGAGTTTATCTATGGCTATGTATGTGTATGTATATATGTATCTGTATACAGTCTATGTATGTATGTATAGTATGTATATATATGTACAGTATATGTGTGTATGTATATATGTATGTACAGTATTTGTATCTATGTACAGAATGTGTATGCGTGTATACGGGTGAGTATGTATAGTATGTGTGTATGTATATATGTACAGTATGTATATGGGTGTGTGTGTATGTATACTGTGTGTATGTGTAAATATATATATATATATATATATATATATATATAAATATGTACAGTATGTGTGTGTGTATGTATACTATGTATGTATATATATATATCTATGTACAGTACGTGTATGTATGTATAGTATGTGTTTATGTATACAGGTGTGTATGTATATTGTAGCAAAAGGGCCACGGTGTTGCCCATCACAATTAAGTCCTTTGTGTGCTTAAGGGCTATTCAGTGCATTGATTGACAATGCTTTGGGTACATTAGCAACAGTGAAAGGGTTAAATGTTTGAGGGAAAAAAAGAAGAATCCATGCACCACACTGTGTTGGATACCTCTTTGGTGCTGTAGGGGTTTAAACAAACCAAAGAAAATGGACGAAGTGTTGGGTTCCTTCACTGCCAAACACGTATACAACACATTCCACTGCCAGGATACCTCTTTGCCTCTGAAACACTTAACACTTTCAGTGCTGAAAACTTACCCAAGCACTCAAAGGACTTAATCCCCAGGGGCAATGCCATGCTCCTTTTGCTAGTTCTAACTAAATATGCAGCTGCATCAATAGGAAAGCACGGACGGCATTATGTAAGCTGTCTCTGCCGTCCAGTGCCTTCTCAACAAGTTGAAATGGCAGCCAATGAGAGAGGAGAGTTTTGTCGGGATATGCCTCTCTCATCGGCTGTAGCATGTAGGACAGCAACACGGCACTATTGCGCAGGACATGTGTGGCAGTCTCAGTCAAGCAAGCGGAACAGTAACGTAGGCAGCAGCAAGGCACCTCTCCAGAGTTCAACACAATGTCTTAACCTGAAGTGAGTGCGTGTTCTCTGTTTGGATAACATCAGTCAGTGCTACACCTTCCTGTTTAGAAGAGGAATTTAATAATAACAACACATGAATCTGTAAATAATTTAAATCCTAAGGATAATTTTATTCTGACAGTGTTGATGTAGGCAGTGTGGACAATGTACAGGTGGACAGTGTGGAGGTGGGCGGTGTGGGGAGGAGGACAGGGTGGGCAGTGTGTGGAGGAGGATGGGATGGGGAGTTTGGAGGTGGGCAGTTTGTGGAGGAGGACAGGGTGGGCAGCGTGTGGAGGAGAAGGAGGACAGGGTGGACAGTGTGTGGAGGAGGAGGACGACAGGGTGGACAGTTTGTGGAGGACGACAGGGTGGGCAGTGTGTTGAGGAGGACAGGGTGGGCAGTTTCTGGAGGAGAATGGGGTAGGCAGTGTGAACAATGTGGAGGTGGATAATGTGAGCAATATGAAGGTGGGAAGTGTGGGGAGGAGGACAGGGTGGGCACTGTGGAGTGGACAGTGTGTGCAGGTGGGCAATGTGGAGGTGCACAATGTGGAGTTGTACAGTGTGGGCAATGTGGGGGGGTGGGCAGTGTGTGAGGGGCAGTGTTGAGGTAGACAATGTGGGCAGTGAGGACTTGGGCAATGTAGAGGTGGACAGTGTTGAGGTGGGGAGTGTGTGTGGAGGAGGACAGGGTGGGCAGTGTGTGGAAGTAGACAATGTGGGAAGTGTGGAGGTGGGCAGGTTGGAGGGGGCAGGGTGGACAGTGTGTGAAGGATGAACAGGGTGTGAGGGTGGCTAAGGTGTGTGATGAGGGTGGACAGGGTGTGAGAGTGAACAGAGTGTGAAGGTGGACAGGGTGTAGGCAGTGTGTGGAGGTGGATAGGTTGTGGAGAAAAAAAAATGTCCCCGGATTTCATTTTAAAAATCTGGTCACCTTAGCATAAGTTGACCATATTTCGTTTCTTCCATTCAGGGACATTGTCTCTGGAGCACTATAGAGTTCCAAACATTAGAGAAAGAACTGTCTGCTTTGAAACAAAGTGATTCATGTGCTGGGCTACAACAAAATGGGTGTCACACCTCGAGCCTTAGCATAGCCTTATGCTTAGGGTTGCCACCTTTTCTTCAAAAAAATACTGGCCATGGCATTCCCTCCATAGACTTAACATTGGACAGAAGCCAATCTTTTACCGGCCTGCTGGTAAAATACCGGCTGGGTGGCAATCCTACTTATGCTGCAAACTGCCTGTCAAATCTAATAGAGCTTCAGCTCCTGCTTGGCTTCAGAAAGTAGGGCTTAAAGTCATTCTTTTAGCGTTTAGAAGTCTGCCAAAGGCCATTTTCTTGCAGCCCAGCACAGGAGGGACTTTCTATCACAGCAGATAATAGGCCGTTTACCCTCTGGTGCAGGGTGGACAGGTTGTACACCATGCACCAGAGTTTGAACGGCCTATTGACTACTGTGATAGAGGCCCTCCAGCTCTTGAGGACTACAATGCTTATCACTCCCTGTTAGCCATCAGCTGGAGGTCCTCTGGTTTCCCGTCCTTCTTCTATCATCAACAGTTGTTATAGCCCAACACAAATGTCACTTCCTATCACAGCAGTCAATGAACTGTTCTTCAGAGTTTCTGTCATAGCAGTTAATGGACAGTGCTCGCTCAAGTGTTTAGAACTCTGCTCTGAAGTCTTCTTTTCAGGATAAGAATGATATCAGCTCTCAAACAACTATTGAGCAACATACTCTGGAAAGGAGTGTTAATAAACACCAAATAGTTCACTATACATAATGGAAAATGTCCTTATTCGGATTTCAAATTCCTGTGAAAAGGTGCTGCTTGACTTTAATGGGTTAACTTCATAATTCTTCTCTGTCTACAGTTTGAGTATAAAGAAAAAATAGACAACAAACATAATCTAAGTGTAAAATGTTTTAATATCTTGCTGATCACAACCAGAGGCACCCTTAAGTCATCTGCTCACATAACATAGAAGCTAAAACATCCTAATAGTATGCACAGTGTCAGAGAATCATCTATTTTTGGTGAGAACATTTTATTATTTTAAAGGGATAGTAATACTTCGTTTTATCTTTATTTTATTTTGTAGGCATTAAAAAAAACATGAAGAACAATATACGTCTTATCTCTCAAACCTTTATGGTGTGAGAGATATTCACAAGCAAAGTTTCCCCTCCCGCCCCTTTTACCTAGTGTAAGCCATCTCTTCTCAGATGTGGAATCCAGTCCATAGACCAGACAGATAACAGCAGGGGACAATCTTCTTCCTATGAGAACAATGAAAGCCCTGCCCCCTTGACAAGTTTTTCAGGTTTTTCCTTTATCTTAATTGAAGATTGTCCCTCTCTGCAGTCTGCCTGGGCACTTCCCTTCTGATCTGGCTGAACAGTGTTACATCAGTAAAAGGGGCGGGAGGGGTAGACTTTGTCATTGAAACAGTCTTGAACTACAAGTCTGACAGTATTGATATAACACTCTCCAAAGTCCAAATACCATGATAATTAATTAGAGCCTCTTTTATTATTAAACATTACTATCCCTTTAAGGTGATCCTGGTCTTATAGTCAAACCCTATCTATAACTGATTAGGATCAAGCTTAATGAATGAAATGATAACATCACATGGCATTTATTTAGAGCGCCTATCTCTTTTCAGTTTTACAAACATGTTTAAAAAGATGTTCCTTAAAGGATCGATAAGCAAAACAAAGTTATAATATAAAAGTTCTATGTGTTTCTTGGCTAGCAAGCCATTTCCTCATCAACTCTTTTTCTTCATTTTACTGTCTTGGGAATGCTTTCATTGTTTTTAACTTTGATTTATTAATCTCTGGTCCTCATGGGGTTAAACACATTACGGGACCTATGTTCAGAAGGAAAGTGGTACAAGTTCGGGGCAAACCAGCTGCACCATTAATTATCCTATAAATTAGAAGCTGTATTTGTCCCCTGTGGTGCAGTTGGTTTGCTCCAGATTTGTACCACCTTTCTTCTGAACATAGAACCTGAAGGGTCACTTATTTCTTGGGTACATTTCCACTTAAAAATAAGTCAGCACTAGCATAGTTGGACACCTTTAGAAAATAATGCTTTTATTTCGTTTTTCAATAGTTTTCAATATTTGATCTCTATATTTTGTATTTTAGGCAAAGGCAGCTCAAGCATCTCATCCGACGTGAGTTCAAGTACAGATCACACACCCACTAAAGCCCTGAAGAATGTGGCTACCAGTGAAGGTACATCTGCTCTTCATAATGATAAGCTCTTGTCAGCCCAGGGTGATGATCATTGTTTTCTATACTGGCTGTTTAATACTATTGTATTCATGAATATTAATGTTTTTTCTAAACCATAACATATATTAATAAACAAAATATACCATCATTAGTATATCAGTGTATAACTGATACATAGACTGACAGACATTAATGAAATGGACAGTAAGGCCTCCTAATAATAAACCCCCATTTCTGGGCAAAAAACCTCTATGAATCAATTGTTTTTGCAGGACTCAAACTTCTCCACTAGATTCATAGAAAGCCTCCATTGGGAGGAGTTTGGATTTATGGAGTCCTGCAACAAAGCTTTATGTCTGCCTCCATGGACATTATATCCAATACAAATAAAGAATACATGTGGAGAACAAACCCCCTCAGAACTGATTCATAGTAGCCAGTTAGGAGTTTCTGCTGAGTTTATGATGGGGATATTATTAGTAAGCTTTACTTATTCCTCATAGTTGTTGGACTATGTAGTGTGTAATTACATTTCTGTACGATGATTAGTTAAAGAGAAATTGAATTATAAAGTATCCCCCTCCCACCCCTTTTACCTATATTTAGCCTTGTCCTCTCAGATGTGGAATCCAGTCATCGGACTGGACAAATCACACCAAGGGACAATCTTCTGGTTATGAACATAAGGAAAACCCTGTCCCCCTTGACAAAGAAGGTCAGGTTTTTCCTTATGTTCACAGAAGATTTCACCTTGTTGTGATCCATTTGTTGCTCTGTGGAGAGCAGTGTTATGTACGGAAAAGGGGCAGGAGGGGGGGACTTTATAATTCAATTACTCTTGAACTACACATCTTACTGTATTGTAATAACACCCTACATGGTCTAACAACTATGAAGAATAATCAAAGCTGCATTTATGTTCTGTTCTAATACTACTGTCTCCTTAATGTTCCTTAAAGAAAAATGTGCCAAAAATGTTATTATGCATTACTATGACAAAAGTGGGATTATACTCTTAGCACCATGAATATTAGAGATACGTTGCGGGAAACTTGCTGCCTTCTACAAACCATATCTTCCTCAGCTGGGCAACAGTTGCTAAAGATGACAGCAAGGCATTTGCTGATCACTTATCAATCTGGAAAAAACAAAGAATTCAGTTATCAGAGGTTTAACTTTTGAACGACAGGTACACAGGGACTTACTTGTCTATAAGGGGTGTAGACAGTGCAGTTTTTACTTGGTCCAACTTCCAAGGTGGGCCCCTCAGCTCTGCACTATCCTATAACCTCAATTAGATCAGTTTCCCATCTCGGCTATTAGTCTCTGACATCGTCACACACCTCTGCTACCAGCCAATAAGAGAAGGAAAACATTGATGACCCTTTCCCTTTTCTTTTTGAACCTTTGGAACACCAGTTAGGTACCTAACACATTGAAAAGGTCTGTGTTAGAACTTGTTACATGAACTTGCTCCAGACCAGGTGTGCATACCTGGGATCTTTGCTTTGTGGACTTCTCGGAGGGGAGTCCACTGGTGCTGCTGGGTGAGCACCAGCCCCTGGGTCGCCTACAAGGTGAGCGATGCAGTTTACTAAACAGCACACTCACCTCTAATCAGAACAAACGTGCATAATATAAAACGAGTAGGCTAAAAGTTCTTATGCACAAACTGTTCACAGCTGGAGTCTCTCATATAAAAGTGTATAATTCATACCCTTCTGGTAGCTTATTGCTCTTTCTACTGGTGGCTTAATGCTGTCTGTCTAAGGCAATGTAGCTACAGAAAGTGAGTGCCATTCCCACAATGTTGAATCAGTATGTAACACACGCTCTTTTCATGTGTTCAACATTCTAATCTTGCCGTTTTGAACCAGGCAATATTTTTAATGCACCTTTTATATGTCACTCAATAGAGGGCGACATTTCAATAGTGAACCCATCTGGAGAATCAGCCTCTGTCCTGGTGACCACGTAATTAGAAGCCAAAACCGCAATCTCTGGGGCAAGTTCAGAGAGTTCCCAGCTATGCATGCATGTTTGCGGGACAGAAGGGCCCGGGGCCCAGCGTCTAATTTTAGGGCCATCAGGTTCTGCTTACACCCGCTCAGGACCAGTAAGCATTAAACTTTTGAATGACCAGAACAAACACTGCACTAGTCAAGGTAACAGGTGTTTTTGATTAAGCTAGTTTAGTGTTACGGATCACTTCAATGTGCTGGGCAACGCCCAGACACTCAAAAGGTTAACCCTTTGAGTGCCGGAGGGGTACTCAATGCATTGCAAAGCAGTGTGTTGTGTATGCCTCTGGCATTCAGAAGGTTAAAGGGAGGTCTGGTCAACTTATGCTAGATGGGTTCAACACACTGCAGAGCAAAACCTTGCACTCCTTTCCAGCACTCAGAGGGTTGGATGTGTTAATCTTTTCCCCTACTGGAGTTCGTATGGAGTTATGCAGTTCCTCTCTGTTAAACACTACTCTGTACTGCTTACTGTTAGAAAAATGAGTGGCTACATATGTGTGTGTATTCTCAGCGGAGGCTTGAAAGTGCAGACTAAAATACTTGGTGGATCAAGTTCATGAAAGTCTAGGTTTATTTTGCTCTCTGTTGTTATATGGGAACTTGTCCACATGGCATGCTGTTTCAGATTGCTAGCTGCCAGCACTATTTAAGTCAGGGCAGGGTAACCTAACGTTCTCCTGCTGTTATGGACTGCAACTCCCAGCATCCCCATACTTGGGATCTCTCCAGATCTGTCCCGGAGAGTATGGTTTTCAGATTGAGTTACTGGGTCTTTTGGGGACAGGGCTGATTTCTCATCTTGGTGACTTCAGCTATACCCCCACCCATTTTCCAGTCCATTGAGCCCAGTCTCGTGCCTTTCTGCCCAATTTCCAATAAATTTCATGGCAAACTCCTCCTTACAACCACACACCCATTCCTTCCTGGTTAAGCCCCACCCACAACATGACACAAAACACATCATATAGAGCTCCACAGTGTTTCTCAGGGACTTGAGACAAGAAAGTTGCCAGTATTGTCCCAACGACTGTCTAATAATGGGAATTGTAGCCTACAGGAGCTTGAGCGACTCAGGTTGCCCACCCTTGACCTCAAGCATTGATCATATGATAATTTTGTAAGCATCCTCCATTCTCCATCTACAAAAGGCTATTAAATGTAAATGATATAATGACATTGATAGTCACTATACAGCAATTCTACCCGGTTTAGAAGGCCACTGTAATCTAAAATGTTTTTAAAGGGAATCTGATTACATTTGTGTAAATCTATTTTACAATATCTCCTCAGATGTCAGAGAAGTCTAATATGCATTGTAAAGCAACTTGTTTGAGATCTATTTAGCATCCAAGGGGTCACGCACAGCCTTACATATTAATACTAATGTACTAAGAGGAAATTAATGGAAATTTGGAGAATTTTTATTTCCCCCACCATGGTACATTTGGCTTTCTTCAAAATTGATTCAGTTCTTTTAAGTACATCACACTCATTGTCTTTTGTGTGTTAAAGGAACAGTAACGTGTTAAAATGGGCACAGAATCCAACTGTCCTCCATGAATCCATTCTGTGTGGATTGGTTCCCCAGAATTAAAGCGGAACTACCACCTAATATAAAGTCACGCCCCAATAATTAGGTATATGGTGACATGCTTCTTAAATAGTGTTATTATCTGCTACAGGTACCACGATCTGAAGTAATCCTATTTCTTCAGAGACCAATGGCCAGGTTTGCACACAGACATTTTAGCTTAGAGACATCTGTGCGCCTGTACAGTCCATACCGCTCTCCTCTAGGAGGCATTGCATGGAGCCAAAAGGCACCTGGAGGGACTGATGGCACAAGAGCACAGACGACTGTACAGCAAGAAGCTTGGCCATCAACCTCTGAAGAAACAGGACTTGGTACTTATGGCAGATAATAACACTATTAAGATGCTAGTCGCCATATGCGTAATTATTGGGGGGAAGATTTTATATTGGGTGGTAGTTCCGCTTTAATCTTGAACTCCTTAAGGACCAGAGGGGTGTGAAACACATCACTTCACAATGCGTTATGCACCCCCTGTGGTCAATTAGTGATAGGCGTAACAGATAGGTATAATTGTTTGTTGCAGGAATCCAGGAACCCAAACTCCTACCGCTTATAAAGACTACAATGGGAGTAATATGTGGACCCTGGATTTGGGCCACAAACCATCATGTCTCCCTCGTTGGTCATGATAGCCTGTACTAATTAAAGATTTACTTTTGAGAACTAATCTACACAGGATTGATACATAGTGGCAATTAGCAGGGGTCAAAAAAAAAAAAAGGGACCTGAGAGCTCAGCCTCTGAAAATGTTCATTCTGACTCCCACATTCTTGTGGTATTTTAAACGTGTGTATATATAACAGCTCCTAATTGACTGCTAAAACTCCTAAATGGCTTCCAAGGTTTTTATATTTTTTTTGCCCACCACTGCCATTCATTTTTATAAGGTATTATAGAACAATTATACCCAGTCCATGAGGAGACCACTGCAATCTAAAATGTCCCTTCTGGCCGCGTCCCACTGAATCTGGAATCCAGTCTTGGGACCCAGAAGGATTCGTGAGGGACAATCTTCAGTCAGTAAGTATAAGGAAAACTCTGCCCCCCCTTGAGAAAGGAAGGCAGGATTTTCCTTTTCCTTACTGAAGATTGTCCCTCACCACTCTCTTTCCAGACCACACTTGCAGGCAGCCTGATGCAGGGAAAGGGGCAGGAGAGGGACCATTCAGCATGAATTGCTATTGAACTACAAAACTGTAAGTGTTAAAATATAGTGCTATGCATTAGAAAAAGTATAAAAAAGCCTCTGAGCTGAACTTTAATTCAGTCATTACTATCCCTTTAAAGGGAAACTGTCATTCCATTTTTATATTCCTTTAAATATAGATGTCAGTTTGCCTACAATGATTTGGTTTTTCTGTATTCTTGCCTTGTTTACTTATGTTGGATGTTTTTATCTTGTTCACACTGCTAATTAGACCTTAGCAGTATTCATATTTCTTTGTAGCTGAAAGCAATAAAATGCTACCTCCAGTGGCATAACTGATCAGATTTTATCCACTGACATCCGTTGACCCCTAGAGTCAGTGGGCCTCTGTGGGGAACAGTAACGAACAGCTCTTCCATAAAGCATCACTAGACAGCTGTGTCTAAGCAGGAGGAAGCAGATTCAAATTACATGATTAAATAAAATATGGAGCTCCAAACATGCTGAAAAGTAAAGTATAATGTTAAAAAAATAAATGAATAATATTTGCATATCAAAACACTACCTAATTCTGCAAAATAAGAATAAATAAAACTAAACTGCTAAGTGTTCAGTCAACAAAATACAATATCGTGTAGCTATAACAATATTAAATGAAATTATTGTAAAAAGAAAAATTTTGATGAAGTATATAACAAGTGTAGCGATATTGGTATATCGAATTCCAGTTTATTTACAATTGGCTGGTTTGAAGTTCTTTGGATCTTTGTACATTTGCTGAAGAAGGGTGGCCTGATATAATACATACACAGCAGGACTTGCCTTTGAGGAGAAGATACATCCAAGATTGTCAAGAGATATAGGGATTGTGATTCTGAGTTCTGAGTGAAATAACATTGCCCCAATTCCAGATGATGTACTTAGGGTGACCACATTTCTATTCTGCCATTCCGGGACATGTGGTCACTCTAGTCCCGCTGCTGAGTCTCCCGCAGGCACTGACCATTTTTCTGAGGCTGACACAAAGTAAGAGTTCCCAGTGGGAACTCTTACTCTGTGTCAGCCTCAGAAAGATGGTCAGCGCTGGTGGTAGCCTCAGCCGTGGGTCTCAGTTGCAGCGTCAGCATATCTGCTCCATCCCAGCTGTCTCACATGCACCAGTCCAGCCAGCCAATGAAATGTATTTGCCATATGGTCCTCATTGGCTGGCTGAGCCAGCCAGTGATGACCATATAGAAAATACATTTCATTGGCTGGCTGGACTGATGCATGTTGCTTCATTCCGGGACTCTTTGTTGTCCCGGAGGGGGGTGACCCGAGAGGTGGGACACAGACCCCCAAAAAGGGACAGTCCCGGGCATTCCGGGACGTGTGGTCACCCTAGATGTTCTCTCCCTATAATGGAGCTCAAATAGTGCATTTGCAAACAGCTATGTGCACATCTAACTGGTTCTATGTTTGTGAATGATCTAGATGTTTTTTTAGGTTATCCACTCTCATGAGTTATTAGAAAAGTATTGTACACTTTATTACATTGGTGATTTGAGGGTAGCACATATAATATTGATCTCACATTTCTAATTCCACAAAAGACTTAATGGCACAGACAAAAATATTTTTCGTAATAGGTTCACTTTAAGCACCTAAAGGGTATATTGATCTGAAAGTAGTCTGTCAACAAACAAACATTAATCAAGGAATTATGACCCGGTTGTATGTGCAAGGCTTGAGCCTTTTCCACTCTGACCTTGCTTCACAATGTAAATTCCAATCATTGTGAGAATGTACTTTAATTTTTTCCATTTGTTGTTTTTTTTTTTGGTAACTGAGAAAAATGGTTCAGCTCTTTCGATTAAAGGCAATCTGACCCAGGTCCACAAGACAGAATCATCAGCTTGTCATTCTAGTCTAAAATCTGGATTGCTTTAAGGTGCTCAGACTGTTTTAGGAATCCGTTCCCATCTTCCTACGTTTTGAGTGGAATAAAGTACATTTTTAAGACAGTACGTCTGATTTTTTTTTTTTTTTTTTTAAAGCAAAGGCTCTCGGAATTTGGAAAAAAAAATAGCAGCATGGACTAGCTCCAGATGTAAGTTCATTGGCTGATTCATTGTGGCTTTCATCCAAATGCTGTTTAAAACAATTCAAGAATGTTATTTATTTTATGTTTTTTCCTCTTCTACTATCCCCTCCTCCCTTCCCCCGTTAGTGCTGTGCTGGCAGAGAATGAGATGAAATCATTTTATAGTGACCTTCTAAATACCTCTGCTAACAAGCCAAAAAACCCACATAGTGATTTTCTACTTACATTGACTTTGTCACCATAAGATGCATTTACAGTCTTGTTAATTGTCCCTAACGGACATTCTTTTTTTCTTAATCTTCTTTTCTTTACTTTATTTATTTATTTTTGCAGACGTTCAGCTAACACAGAGAAATGTTTTCTTTAAAAACCTAGTTTGTTAGAAGAGAATGTGAGAATATGCTTTTAACCCTTTTAGAACCAGTGGAGTACGGAGAAGCAAAGCAATTTCATTATAGGGGACAACTAAGTTGTCTCCTTGCTTTAAATGGGACTTTTAACCCATTGAATCCTAAAGACAGAATAAAAATTCCTCAATTTCCCCTTGAGTTAAATGGGGCTTTTAACCTCATGAATGCTACAGAGGCCTGCAATGCATTACTTCACTATGGGGGGATAGGGTGACCACACGTCCCGGAATGCCCGGGACTGTCCCTTATTGGGGGTCTGTGGCCCACGTCCCGGGTCACCCCCCACCGGGACAACAATGAGTCCCGGAATTGAGCAACACATGCCAGTCAAGCCAGCCAATGAAATGTATTTGCTATATGGTCCTCATTGGCTGACTGAGCCAGCCAGTGAAGACCATATAGCAAATACATTTCATTGGCTGGCTGGACTGGTACGTGCGAGACAGCTGGGGTGGAGCAGGTATACTGGCGCTGCAAGTGAGACCCGCGGCTGAGGCTCCTGCCAGAGCTGACCATCTTTCTGAGGCTGACACAGAGTAAGTGTTCCCACTGGGAACTCTTACTATGTCAGCCTCAGAAAGATGGTCAGCGCCGGCGGGAGCCTCAGCCGCGGGACTAGGCCAGGAATGGCAGAATGGAAATGTGGTCACCATAATGGGGGAGATTCACTAAACAATGATAAGGAGGTGACTTATCCAGAGCCTATTCACTAAGATCTCCAAAGCTGAAGAAATATTATTGCAAAGGCTCCATAGAATAACATAGGAATTGGAGAAGTGATATCACTGGAGAAGTCATCTCTACTTTATCACCTCTTTATCACACTTTAGTGCATCTTCCCCTTGGAATTTTTATTTGTGCTCTATGGAGTAGGTGGTTTTCCCCAGAATTGTACGACTATCTCTTATATGTAAGGCTCATACAGGGAATGTATAAAGACCACTCATACTTGATTTTTAAGAAATGTTGCTAACATATTTTTATAGATAAGTAAAGGGAAGTTAAAATATAGGTAAAAATGGTACTGTATTAGCCATAGAAAAAGCAGGAGACTAGTAGAGAAAAAGTGATACCTTTATTGGATAACTGATTAGCTTTAGAGAGCAAGCTTTCAAGACAGGTAGTTCTTTTCTTTAGGCATATTTAGAATGAAGGCATAAAAATATGTCTCTATCTAAGAGAATTTGTGAAGACTCAGCTTATATACTCTTTCACTTAATGCATATATATATATATATATATATATATATATATATATATATATACACTTCTGTCAAGAATATCTTATAACTGGCATTATGATTTAACCACTAATCTTCTTTTATTTTTGTTGAAGTTAGCAACTTTATTTATACATTTGTTCTGAAACATTTTTATTTTGCCTACAGTAAATTCTACACCACTTTAAAAAAAAAAGTCAACAATTGGAGTTTGTCACTGTTTATGTGTGTGCGTATGTATGTATGTATGTATGTGTACGTGTGTGAATGTGAGTGTGTGTGGGCATGTATGTGTGTGCGCACGTGTGCATGTGTATGTGAATGTGAGTGTGTGTGGGCACGTATGTGTGTGTGTGTGTGTGTGTGGCCTTACATCACAGTATGACAATTTTATAGATTCTTTCTTTACTACTCCATTTTTATATCTTAACATACATAGTAACATAGTTGACGAGGCTGAAAAAAGGCAAGTGTCCATCAAGTCCAGCCCATGCCAAAAACACCCCATTTGATCCAGAGGAAGGCAAAAAAAACCCTCTGGAGATCATCTAATTTAGCCCCAAGTAGGTAAAAAAAATTGCTTTTTGACTCCAAATAGCAGTCAGGTATCTTATTCATAGTTCTTTTTTTTCTTTAGTTCAGCCATATACAGTTGAGGTGTAAACCTGCTGCACTCCAGCTGTTTTGAGACTAAAACTCCCATTGACATCAACCAGCCAGTAGCAAGCTGATAATTATGGGAATTATTGTGTAACCATCCAGATTACCACAGGTTGCCCACCCTGATATAAAATGAGGCACATGTATCAAGACCTGAAGCGATTCTGGGGCAAGCTACATCATAGAACATATATCATCATTCCAATTGATTTAAATGGGGATTTTAAGGCTTTGAAGGTCTCCAATGCATATATATATATATATATATATATATATATATATATATACAGCATTTGCTTCCATAAATATATACTTGAATCATATGTTGTTCTGCAATGTAAACTAGTGTTAGGTACGGTAGTTTATGGTAAATATATCAGTAAAGTTTTGTTATGAAAAAAGCAAAACAAACATATATTTTAGATATTCCCTGCTTTCACTTCTGGGAGTTGCTGTATTCAAATGTACTAACTGTTCAAACTGTCACAAAGTGGGGGAGCTGTTCCCATCACCGTTTATGGAGAAATGCAGAGAGTGACTCACCTCTCCCATAAATGCAATAGAAAAGCTGCCTGGACACCAGGTGAACTGTAGGTGAACTGCCTGGACACCGGGTGAACTGTGGGTGAACTGCCTGGACAACAGGTGGCATTATTAATAATAAAAAACTGTAATAAATCAGGAGAGTACCTTTGTTTTTTTACTCAGCAGGTAAAGTCCTACAACAAATGTTTTCCATTATAATGGTTTTCTACTCCTTTAAGATTATTTTTATATCTGATTTGGCTATATACCTGTGCTGTTTCTCACTCTCATATATTAACTGGGAGTATGAGTCACACATCAGTGATAGATCTCTCAATGACAAGGCTTCCAGTTGCAGAAAGATCTCTTGTCAGAACAGCGATGCTAATTTTATGTGAAGTGCCAAATGGCATTTCATACTTGAACCACTGTAGGCTGCTAAGGTCAGGTTTGAAATTTCTTAATCCCAATAGTATTACATACTTCATGGGATGTTATACAAATTGGCACAGATATAGAACTGAACGCTACACTTACATTATTAACCCCTCAATAACTAGAGGGGTGCACAACACATTGATAAGCATTGCGTTGCATACTCCTCTGGTCCTCAAGTAGTTAAAAGCTGTGTTTATTTGAAAATAATTGTCACAAGCGAGGGCTATAGGCCCCAATGAGACAGTGGGGAGAGTGTGGGAGTGAAAGGGTTAACAAAACCAGATCCCTGGTTACCTGCTAATATCTCTAGCAACCACCAAATTAACCCCTGAAATCCCTCCTTCACTATCACCCCAGTACTACAATTTGCTGCCACCACCAAGACTTTATATCTGGGCATCTTAGGTTATCCCAAACACAACAGAATTACAGTATAAGAACAACCACCTCAATAATCAGACACATAATTAACCCTTTAGTAATGTGTGCTACCTGAGCTTCCTTCAGAGTAGTGAGTTCATATTAGAGAACAGAGACAAGAGCTGATTAATTGAACATTTAATCTGAAAAAAGGCTTCACAGAGCTGGGTACAAAAATACAGAAATAAAGGACATACAGAAATAACGAATACACATAGGCAAAACAGTCCATAAAATAAAATGTGAGAAACACAAGAAAGCCCTATATGCAATTACCAATATATCAGGAGTCCTTGTGGGAACTTCAGATGGTAAAAGTTATCCTCTCAGTTGCTGCAAAGAAATTCACCTTTTTTTATCCGAAATCCCATATTAAATACTTTCCACATTTCCTTCTAAGAGGCCAAACCTCCTGGGTGTTACCTGGGGGGAGATTTGGCATGACAGTTTACACATGTTCTCTGGATAACCCCCATCAAAGCAGAGGGCCCAAGACCTTTTATATGGCATTTACGTCCTGCTCTGGTGATTGCTATATGCTCATTTAGTTTTATGGTCTAGGACTGGTGCACTCTGAATAACATACAAATACAAAATAAACAAACGAATTATACAAACCAGAGGCCCTGCAAAGCCAGATCATGCCTATTTTAAACAAATGTAGTGATAGTGTTCCTTTAAACTCCCGAGAACCATGGGAGTGTGCAACACAGTTTGAATTTATTCTGCTCCCCTTTTGGTCCTAAAGGGGTTAAAGAGACATAAAGCCCATACAGAAGCATTTAACCTAGAAGTATATTAGGGCTGCAACTAACGATTATTTTGATAATCGGTTAGTTGGCCGATTATTTTTTCGATTAATCGGATAAAAAAAACAATATGCTAATTTTTCACTATTTAAAATGATTTAATGAAAAAACAGTGTTAAAAACAAACAGCAGAATAAAAAACTTTACACATTAACATGTGTCATTGTTATTATTTTACTATGGGGGTCTACGCACCTCTCTTTCTCCCCCTTGCACCTCTATGTCTCCCGCATGTGCCTCTTTCTCCTCCATGTACTTTCTCCTCCTTGTACCTCTCTTTCTGTACCTCTTTCTCCCCCTTGTACCTCTTTCTCCCCCATGTACTTCTTTTTCCCCCCATGCATCTCTTTTTCCCCCCTTGTGCCTCTCTTTCCCCATGTACTTTTCTCCCCCTTGTGCCTCTCTTTCTCCCCCCCATGCACCTCTTCCTTCCCCATGTACTTCTTTCTCCCCCTTGTGCCTCTTTTTCTCCCCCATGTACTTCTTTCTCCCCCTTATGCCTCTCTCTCCCCCTTATGCCTCTCTTTTCCCCCTTGTGCCTCTCCTTCTCCCCCATGCACCTCTTTCTCCCCCTTGTACTTCTTTCTCACCCCTTGTGCCTCTCTTTCTCCCCCCCATGCACCTCTTCCTTCCCCATGTACTTCTTTCTCCCCCTTGTGCCTCTTTTTCTCCCCCATGTACTTCTTTCTCCCCCTTATGCCTCTCTCTCCCCCTTATGCCTCTCTTTTCCCCCTTGTGCCTCTCCTTCTCCCCCATGCACCTCTTTCTCCCCCTTGTACTTCTTTCTCACCCCTTGTGCCTCTCTTTCTCCCCCCATGCACCTCTTCCTCCCCCCCATGCACCTCTTTCTTCCCCATGTACTTCTTTCTCCCCCTTGTGCCTCTCTTTCTCCCCCTTGTGCTTCTTTCTCTCCCTTGTGCCTCTTTTTCTCCCCCATGCACCTCTTTCTCCCCCTTGTACTTCTTTCTCACCCCTTGTGCCTCTCTTTCTCCCCCCATGCACCTCTTCCTCCCCCCCATGCACCTCTTTCTTCCCCATGTACTTCTTTCTCCCCCTTGTGCCTCTCTTTCTCCCCCTTGTGCTTCTTTCTCTCCCTTGTGCCTCTTTTTCTCCCCCATGCACCTCTTTCTCCCCCTTGTACTTCTTTCTCACCCCTTGTGCCTCTCTTTCTCCCCCCATGCACCTCTTCCTCCCCCCCATGCACCTCTTTCTTCCCCATGTACTTCTTTCTCCCCCTTGTGCCTCTCTTTCTCCCCCTTGTGCTTCTTTCTCTCCCTTGTGCCTCTTTTTCTCCCCCATGCACCTCTTTCTCCCCCGTGTACTTCTTTCTCTCCCTTGTGCCTCTCTTTCTCCCCCTTTTGCCTCTCTTTCTCCCCCATGTACTTCTTTCTCCCCCTTGTGCCTCTTTTTCTCCCCCATGCACCTCTTTCTCCCCCATGTACTTCTTTCTCCCCCCATGCACCTCTTTCTCCCCCATGTACTTCTTTCTCCCCCCATGCACCTCTTTATTCCCCATGTACTTCTTTCTCCCCCTTGTGCCTCTCTTTCTCCCCCATGTACTTCTTTCTCCCCCATGCACCTCTTTCTCCCCCATGTACTTCTTTCTCCCCCCATGCACCTTTTTCTCCCCCATGTACTTCTTTCTCCCCCCTTGCACCTCTTTCTCTCCCATGCACCTCTCTCTCCCCCATGTACTTCTTTCTCCCCCCTTGCACCTCTTTCTCTCCCATGCACCTCTCTCTCCCCCATGTACTTCTTTCTCCCCCAATGCACCTCTTTCTCCCCCATGCACCTCTCTCTCCCCCATGTACTTCTTTCTCCCCCATGCACCTCTTTCTCCCCCATGTACTTCTTTCTCACCCCTTGTACCTCTCTTTCTCCCCCATGTACGTCTTTCTCCCTTCCATGCACCTCTTTCTTCCCCATATTCTTCTTTCTCCCCCATGCACCTCTTCCTCTTTCTCACCCCTTGTGCCTCTCTTTCTTCCCCCTTGTGCCTCTCTTTCTCCCCCTTGTGCCTCTCTTTCTCCCCCCATGCACCTCTTTCTTCCCCTTGTGCCTCTCTTTCTCCCCCATGCCTCTCTTTCTCCCCCTTGTGCCTCTCTTTCTCCCCCCTTGTGCCTCTCTTTCTCCCCCATGTACTTCTCTTTCTTCCCCATGTACTTCTTCCTCCTCCTTGTGCCTCTTTCTCCCCCATGTACTTCTTTCTCCCCCTTGTACTTCTTTCTCCCCCATGTACTTCTTTCTCCCCCCTTGTACTTCTTTCTCCTCCTTGTGCCTCTTTCTCCCCCCATGTACCTCTTTCTCCTCCTTGTGCCTCTTTCTCCCCCCATGTACCTCTTTCTCCTCCTTGTGCCTCTTTGTCCCCCCTTGTACTTCTTTCTCCCCCCTTGTAACTCTTTCTTCCCCCCGTACCTCTTTTTCACTTGTGCATCTTTCCTGCACTGATGACATCCAGGCGGAACCACGTCAAACGCGGAGACGCAGAGTGGTGCATGTTGGGGTTTTCTTCCTCAGTCTGGGCGCCAGTTTTAAACTGGCCCCAGAACAGAGGAAGAAAATACTAGCATGCTCCACGCGGAGTCTTTGCACTGTCATCAGTGTGGGCAGTGAGAAGACAGCATCCGGCAGACATTAAGGCGTTCAGCCTTTCAAAACGTGGGGCTGCTGGGCGACACAACTAATCGATAATGAGAATCGTTGGCAATGATTCTCATTATCGATTTTTATCGATTTTATTGATTAGTTGTTGCAGCCCTAAAGTATATTTTTTTTGTGGAAAAAAGTAATAGGGTGCTGAGAAATATTCTATTCAAAAGTTATTACAGTTGAAAATGTCTTTTTTTCACATTGCACTTCTCTGTTGTGTTCGCTAGATGGTGCTGTACCTATAATAACCTATAAAGACCCATAGTAAGTGACTAGAGCTAGCCCCATAGAGAAATTGAGTCATTGATTACAGTCGCTAACAGTTTGAATTAAAAAAAAATAATAATTTTGAGCTGTAATCATTTTTACACTGGGGACTACTGGTGTAACAAGTGAGTAACCCTTGTTATTACTCAGCAAGAAAGCCCCAATAACATATTTTTCTATAGCGGTCACTTCTGTTTTAACCCTTTGAGTGCCAGAGAGGTATCCAATGCATTGTGTTGCAATGCTTTGGATTCCTTTGTGGCACTCAAAGGGTTAAACCGTAGGGCCTAATGTCCTAAATCTAGCAACTGCACAACAAATAACGTAAGCCATGCCCTTGCAGAGCATTCAATTCCATGTTAAGTTCTTAAGGTGTTGGGTGACGTTGGTTCCTATCTGTTCTCCTCTTTGACTCAATAATAATGGGTCTGATCAGAGAAAAGGGGGGATTTAGTAAAAAGTATTCTTAGTAATGAAATAGGAATTTATATAAGTAGTAAGAATACAGTTATAATTGCTGCAAGAATGAAAGCCAACACACTTTACATTAGGTGTTATTATTTTGGCCAAAATATTGGCACAAAACTATCACATTTTATGAGTTTTTTCATAAATCTGCTATACCAGATTTATCTCTTGCATTACCAACACTTCACCTTAAACTCATCTTCTTATCACTTGCAGAACTGGCGCTCATCCTATATAATAATTTGCTAGGATGTTTGTCACGATGCAGTCATGCGCAGTAGAGACTGTACACGTTCGGGCAGTCTCTACTGAGCATGATTGCATCAAGTGAGTGAGGTGATGCAAGACCGTATCACGTGGAGCCGTGAGGTAACGGCCTCTTAACATTACCCGGACCTTGGCCCGTGTACACAGGCTTTTACACTAGTAATTTTATAATGCTGACTTTCAGATTTAGAACACTTTTCAGCCAATTTTTCCATTACTTCATTTTTATAAATATTCTTCAATGTCTCTCCTGGTGCAAACCCCGTACTCCATTTGAGCATGTGTACAGATGAAACAACTTGCACATTCTTCACTGAAATTCAGGGTTTCAACAATGGTGATGTTTGTCTCTGTTCAGATTAAATATTTTTTGTTCAAGAAAGGTGATTGCACCCAACTCTTCAAGGACACAACAAGGGATTAGGTGATCTGGTAAGTAGTTAGCTTTAAATTTTTGTTGCGTAGGATCTGCCCCTGGAGACTCCGGTTTTCAGATTACTAAGTCTTCAGGGACAGAGGCTGATTCTCCCGTGGTGGTGAGTTTCTTCTCCTTCCCGCCAACGTCTCCTCCTTACCACTCTCTTCTGCCCACTTCCTGCCCATTTTATGACAAAGATGATTAAGCCCTGCACACCCAATTAGGCCATGCCCCTTTTATTACGTGAATCTCAATATTGATATCCCCCTGATCGGCAGCACATGAGCCCTCTCCATGGCCCCAAGATAAGGAAGTCCCCAGGTATGTTTATAACAGAGGTGGGCAACCGACATGGGAGTAGGGTGACCACATTTCAATTCTGCCATTCAGGGTCACTGCGGAGAGAAAAGCACAACACATAGTTCTAAACACTGACTGCTGTGACAGAAAACGATGCTTGTGATGGGCTAAAAGAAAATGTACATCACATCCAAATCCTTAGACTAGCATTACACTACAACACACTGCATTGCAGCTCCTGTTTGATATCAGGATCAAGGCTCAATTCTATCTCTAGTGTTTAGAGCTCTGTCTGGAAGCCATTTTTTGTAGCCCAATAGAGGTAACACTCTCTGTCACAGAAGTCTGTGGGCATTTCTCCTTGGAGTCTTCATTCCAGGAGTTTGTATTGTCCCAGAAGGGGGCTGCCCAGGACAAGGGACACACATTTAAAATCCAGGACTGTCCCGGGCAATCTGGGACACGTGACCACCCTACATGGGAGGCATCATCTGAGGCCTGTCTGTTCTCTCTTGCAGTGAGATAAGAAATAACTCCCCCTGACCTACATCATGCATACCCTACTCTTATTCATAAAAGCAGCTCCTCCTTAACGCTTAAGTTACTAGAGTGGACTTCACTGCACTATTATGCAATGCTTTAAATAAATCTATAGTGTCCACAGTGTTAAATTAATATCTCAACAAGTATCTAAAATTTGAAACCACATAGGACAGGCCTTTGGGGAACTTGAGGGCCAGATATGTATCCCTTGAGGTTAATCTGGTTGCCTATCAATGATTTATAGAGTTCACTGCTCTTTAAGTTCTTGCCAACTTGAGATACACATCATATTACATTGTGTACAGTCCAACTCTAGTGACACAAAGAATGCTTTAAAATAAACCCAGAAAAAGGAAATACGATTCGAAAAAATCCTCTCCCTGGACACACATATTAATTCACCAGTACTATCATTTTACTTGCCTAGAGTCAAGAAGGATGTGATTTCGATACACGGATGCCAGGCAGATTTACTAACTCAGTGCTATGCTATGATAAGGAGACATACTTGACATTATGTATGCACCACCAGATAAAGGATGTTTATTCTTTGGCTAATGTAGCAGACGTTGAATTGCATGCTAAGCAGGAGATTTACTTGTGTTAGTGTAGCATTAGAATACACATATTCTTTTGGTTTGGCTTCTATTCTTGTATATAAAGGTAATTTTATACACTCCGTAGATGTGGCACTGCTTAAATACTGGAAGTTGGGATATAGCCAAACATTACATATTTTTGATATTTCATTGCGTAAAATGATCTTGAAAATCCCTATACACATTGTATAGCTGTAAAGGTGGCATTTTATTTCTGAAATATCTGCATTTTGTAATTAAGAGTGTTATTGATAATCAACCTCTTAATCAATGCAAAATATTTAACCCTTTGAGTGCCAGATGGGGTACGTATTGCATTGCCCTCTGGCACTCAAAGGGTAAAGTCAGATTGCTTTTTATTTTTTTATCTTCGTTTTTCATTACACCTTTATGTTGCTGATAGTAAGCTCACTGAACTTCTGTTTCCAGAGTGTTTTCTGTCAGAGCCTATGAAGGCAGGGATAGTAATACAATGTAGCACTATCTCTACAGCAGAAAGGACTACCACCAGCATATTAAATATAGTATTCAGAGCAAGTGGCACTATAGGGATAAGGTATTACATTCTATCACTATGCCTACTTTCACAGTCCCATATCACTGCCTGATTACACAGTTCCTGACAGAAATGTCAATGAATACAGAAATTCAGGGAGCGTACTGCCAGGGGCATAAAATTGGCAAAGATGAAAAAAGCATAGACAATGTGACTTTGCATTTATGGGAAGTTCACTGTCACATTAACCCCATCAGATAGTTGCCCTATCTTCAGATCTGCTACCCTGAAAGAAGAGCTGCTGATTAAGCTGGAGGCACCAACAATGGGGAGAGGATTAGGGATCTGAAAAGAACCCCTTAATTCTTCCCAGTTTATTAGTGCTGCATGATACAATTCCCCATAGACTGCTTTATCAGGCTGTAACACCAAAGATATTGAGTCTATGAGGAATGCACATGCACCTCTTGAATGCAGCCCTTGATATTGAGGCTGAGAACCATATACTTCCAGGGCATGGTCCAGCTGAGGTGGTTCATTTTCTGTCATATCCCAATCGAATGGCAGATAGGTGTGACTTTGGCTGCATGGAGCACTACCTAGCTTTTTTTATCAAGTCTATTCCCATTGGAGCAAACTTATTAAACATGATAATTAAGCTTTAATGACCAGAGAATTGTGTTGCACGCCCCTTTTGTCCTTTATTTGTTAACGTTCATAAGATGAATATAGTAATGTTTCAGATTCTCACGTTCCCCTACAGATGCAGGGGAGGACAGGTTTATTTGAAGAAAGGCAAAAAAAAAAAAAAAAACTAACTAGTTTTAGCGTCATATGAACAAAGAAAAGTGAAGCGGTTCTGGGGAAAGCCAACTAGGAGTGAATGGAGGTCCTATCTATAGGAATACATTTAGAATGCCTTTACATTTGTTTACCTCCTTAACCCCATTAACATTTGTGGGAAAAGCAGACAAACTGGTGTGTTATATTTTATCTCCTCATAGGAACAAGTTAGTTCCTGGTTCCTTTGGGAATTAAAGGTGAATCCCCTTGGAATTGGAGGCCCCTGTGAATGCTGTGTATGCACATGGATTAAAATGCCCCTGAAATCATTTGCCCCAAAGGAAAATAAAAAGGCCCATGGATTTAAATTGGGCTAGCATTCCAGGTTTTAAAAACCAATTGAAATCAATTATATTTTTTATTTGCTACCTATCGTTGGTTTTCCTGAGACTTGCTCCACGTTTCTTTTGTACATATAACCATTAGCGAAGGAACCATTAATTCACAGACAGGAAGGGATATTCTTTATGCTGAGACAATTTCAGCCTATTGAGAATTTACTCCCATTGCAAATACTCTAGATCAGTGGTTCTCAACCCATGCCCTCAGGGGTCACAAACAGGCCAGGATTTGATGATTTCCTTTTAAGAGCACAGGTAAGTTAATCAATGTGAATGAGCCTCTGATCAACACACCTGTGCTCTAGCAGGGAAATTCCTAAGCCCTGGTCTGTTAGTGGCCACTGAGGGCATGGGTTGAGAACCACAACTCTAGATACACATTTCAGCTTTCAGTGGGCCTCATCAGTAATATACAACAGATCCCTAGGCAGAGAGAGCAAAGGGCATCTGGAGTACCCTAAAATACTTAGAAAAACAAAAAGAGGTGTGATAGACTGCATGTGATTGCCTCTGCACCTATCCCAGGGACTGGCTGTTGAAACGTGAATTTTAAAGTCAACCTTTGCTGCCTGCACTGTTTCATACTGCTACTGCCTACAATTATAAGCATTTACATTTAAGTCATATCTAGCATATAAGAGACATTAAATGGCTTTTACAGCTTTGTTTCAAAAATAATCCATGTATAACCAAAATGTATTGTTCACATGGAATAAGAGAATCCCTCTGCTATATTCCATTAAAGGATCAGTAAAGTTTTAATATGAAAAACATACAAATTGAAATTGTTTTGCTCAGTAAAATGTGGTACACCCACTTCTGGCAATTACTATATTAAAATTTATGACAGCTGAAACTGTGACAAAGCGGTGGAGCTTTTCATATTGAATTTTATGGAGAACTGTAGCCAGTGGTACGCCTCTCACATAAAATGCATTAGAATAATTGTCTGGATACCAGGTGAACTGTCTGGACACCTGGGGGAGTTGAACTAAAGGCTGATGCTATGGCAAAGTATGTCTTGAGATGTGTGCTGATCACTTTGCCATGAAGAATATGACACACTTTGCCTTATGCATTAACAATTAACTATGCAAAGAGAGGAGGGGAGAATTTGATCATTAGGATATAGGGTTGGATATAGGGATATAGGGCAGATAGGGGAACAGAGTGAATGCTCTCTGAATTCAACTCCACAAACAACACCATTGCTCCCTAAACCCTTTCAGTGCTCTAGGGATATTAATATCCGTTGTCAAAGTTGATTCATAAAGCAAAAGAACTGGCAGAGAAGCTGTTATATTTAACAGCTTCTCTGTCATTCTGTATTAATGAAACAGCTGATCAACAGACTATTCGCCAAACAGATGGTTCTGGTAAACAAAGGACTTGCAAGGCACCATGCTTCTCTGCCTGTTCTCTCACTTTTTGAACCAACTTTGGCAATGGATGTTAATGTTCTAACTCTTTCAGAAGGTGTCACAAGCTAAGGCTATAGGCCCTGCTGAGACAGTGGGGGAGAGAGTAGGAGTGAAAGGGATAACAATACTAGACCCCTAGTTACCTGTTACTATTCCTAGCAACCACCACATTAACCCCTGAAATCCCTCCTGCACTATCTCCCCAGTACTACAGTTCGCTGCCATCACCAAGACTTTATATCTGGGCATCTTCGGTTACCCCAAACACAACAGAATTACAGTATAAAATCACCTTAATAATCAGACATATAGAATTAACCCTTTAGTAGTGTGTTCTAACTGAGCTTCCTTCAGAGTAGTGAATTCATGTTAGAGAACAGAGACAAGAGCTGATTAATTGAACATTTAATCTGAAAAAAGGCTTCACAGTGCTGGTTACAAAAATACAGAAATAAAGGACATACACAAATAAAGATTACACATAAGCAAAACATTCCATAAAATAAAACGGGAGAAACACATAAATCCTTAAAAACAATTTCCTGTATTTTAAGAGTCCTTGGGAACTTCTGATGGTATATCCCCCTTCAGTTGTTACAAAGAAATTCCCTGTTTTATCCAAAAAACACATATTAAATAGTTTCCACAGTTCCTTCTAAGAGGCCAAACCCCCCCCCCCCCGGGTGGTTACCTGGGAGGGTCAGGGGTTTGACTTGACCGTTTACAGCCCACTCAATCAGACCTGTCAGATCTTATGGGAGAGTTCTACCTGAAAAGTCATAAGGCTTCCCAAAACATGCAACACACAGCAAACCTCTATAATGTTATAATAATCATATTCCTCATATCTGTGTGGATATCTGGACACCAATCATGCTGGGTCTAACTGGTTGCAAAGTGGTTATTCTTCTAACTCATAGCAGGAACACCTCCCCCTGGCATGTCTGGTACCCACCAAAAGTGTACAACCTGGGAATTCTGAATATATATTTGTATTGCACCATTTTACACTTTATATACATGTTCCCCCTATTTCATAATATTTCACTGTTTTTTGGGTGAGCTTCCATCAGAGCAAAGGGTTCAATATAGTTTATGACACTCTGTTCTGCTCTGGCGATGCTCATTCTGTTTCTGGTGATGTTATCTACTTAGCTAATTTTATGGCCTAGGACTGGTGCACTTGGAATAACAAACAAACAAATTATACAACCCAGAGGGCTAACTCATGCCTTGGCATGACAGAAGGGCAGCTGTTGTCTGTACAAACTGACTTCTAGCTCTATAGAGCTACAGTAAAGAAGATTTCAACTTTGTCAGCCTCTTGTCAGAACTGTGAATTCAAACAGCTTAGGCAGCTATCAGAGCTTAGTGAATGTGGTGAAGTGCCACATTAACGTATAAGCACAGGAATACTCCAGTAGATAATTAAGCTGAATTTCAATATGCAAATGAGCCAATGTCAAAGAAGTCACTGCAAAATGGTAAACCTGTGGAAGACATGGTAGATTTATGGTAATGATGGTATATTTATGGTGGATTCACAGGGAATAGATAGTGAAGAAATCTTAGTGCATATGTGGAGAAATAATCAAAACAAATCTGCCATCATATAGCCAGCCTGGTGCCTTATCGACCATTAGTGCAATATAGCCAGCCTGGTCCTTATTGACCATTAGTGCAATATAGCCAGCCTGGTGCCTTATCGATCATTAGTGCAGCTCCCAACTGGAGACAGTTGAATAAAAATAATACAAAAAACAAGAGGTTAAGCTGTAATAAATTTACAGCTCTGGGTGTATAATTGTTTTACTCCTACAATGTATGTGTGCATAATATAGGTTTACTTTTACACTTCTTTGGTACTTAACGGGTGTTTGGGGTGAGATTGCCTGTAATTTACTATTCATTATTGCACCAATAAAATAAATGACTCGTACCATTCCCTTATTGGTTACTTTGCCATACAGTCTATGATACAAATTATATTGCTTGCATCTTGTCATATTAGCTGTTAAATGTTATACATTGATTCTGTCATTAATTAAAATAAAATGTATTGTTAATACAATAATAATTAATTACATGCAAGTATAATTATGAAATAATTAATTTCACTTAGTTTAAACTAGGGAAGCCAGATGGTTTATGGCTGCACTTGACCTCTAGACTACACACTTAAGTCATAATCAGTAGTTTACAGTTGCTAATACTCTTATCAGTGTTGTGCTTCTTGCGAACCCATTAAGTAAATTAAGAGAAGACCTAAATATAAAAATGGGGTCTGATTTGTTTGATGTTAATAATAGTGTTTGTGGGAGGACACGGAAAGGATCCTTCTCACCTTCTCATCTGTCTCCCAGTGATTCTGCTGTTTCTAGGAAGAGAGATTTATTATAAAAAATCATCTGTAAACAGCGGAGGCTCCAGAAAATGATACTTTTCAGTTAAATCCTTCTTGGTGTTAGCAAGTTATTGTTGATAGAAAAAAACTTTTCTACTGAATGCGGCAACAATATACTTTATATAGATAATGATAATAATAATAATAATAATAGTAATAACATTGTATAGTCGTGAAGGCAGCTCACTTTGAAATTTATTCATTGGTACATTCAGTGGTATATTTTTAAGATGTTATGGAGAAGTACCTCTCTGGCACTCAAAGGGTTAAGCTGGCAGGAAAGAGTGGCAACCTGCACTTTATTATAAACGTTATTTAACCACTGGATGTTAGAGATAACTCTAGTGTTGGGTTATCTTATATAGTAAATTCCCTAGGATGTTTGTCAGAAGCCGTCATGAGCAGTAGACTGCGCACACTGCAGTCATGCACAGTAGAGACTGCCCGTGCTGCAGTCATGCACAGTACAGACTGCCTGCACTGCAGTCATGCACAGTACAGACTGCCCGAACACCCCGTGGCTGATAATGAGCGGGGCGCTCCAAATTCAGACCGGAGTCCTCTCTGTGTACGGTCCCAGGAAGGTGCACAGAGAGTACTATGGTCTGAATTTGCAGCGCCCCGCTCCGTATCAGCCACGGCGTGTTCGGGCAGTCTGTACTGTGCATGACTTCAGCGCGGGCAGTGAGCAGAGCAGCTCTGCTGAGTGGCACTGTGGCACGTGTACATGGGCTTTTAAATTAGTTATCATAATTCTTTACTGCCCCTTCTAAGAAAAACATATCCTTAACTATTTGAGTGCCAGAGGGTTATACAATCCTTGCCCTATTGGTAGAGCTGCTCCTCTGGAATCAGACCTGTTGATAAAGCCAAGGCTCAGTGGTGAAATAAGGCTTTCAAGGCTTACTTATTGCTTCTTTTAGATGAGATTGATATCCAAGTCTAGTCTTGCAGTTCAGTCTCGTTGTCTGTGCAAACAGTTCCCAAGACCTTATCCTTAAATCCTGAATCTATGGAGGCTGCATGGTTTGTGGGTCAAAGCCACATACTTTGGGTGATGTTTTAGGCCAAAGGCAGCCAGAGGGGCAGATTTCAACCCCCCTCTCCCAAATACTGACAGGAGTCATTTTGGGGCTTACTGAGGAGCATACTTGGTAAAACATGAACATTTTCGTTTTACCATTTATTCCCAAAATATGGGGCTTTTCATTTTTCAGAAGTACTGAGATAAGTAGGTGCCCTTAAGAGAGCAATCTGTTTTTTCTAGTTAATTCCATAACTTTACTGCCCTTACGTAAAATACCTGTCTTTGTTGTAGTTGAAACTGCCTTTCCTCTAGACTTAATGGATATCTTCTTGTTTCTAGCTCAGCTCTTTGAGTAAATAGCTCATTGGAGATTTCTTTGTATTAAACTTGGATATATTTGTAAATGGTAATCATATCAGCCCTTAGATGTCTCTTCTCTAATCCAAATAAACCCAGTTATCTCTCTTTATAATTCAGATCCCTCAATCCCTTTATCAGTTTTGTTTCATGTCTCTGCACTTTTCCCTCTTCAATAATGTCTGTTTTTTAAGAACTGATGCCCAAAATTGTACTCCATATTTCAGATGAAGCCTTACCAAGGAGTTATATACAAGTAGAATTATTTGCATCCCATGCATATATACCCCTACTTATTCAGGATAGTACTCTATGTGCTTTTGCAGCAGCTGAGTGACTCTGCACACTGCTGTGAAGTTTATAGGCTATCAGTACTCCTAAATCTTTCTCTAATGAGGATTCCCCAAGTTGTTTCCCATTTAGTGTATATGTAGCATGTTTGTTTCTAAAGACCAAATGCATAACCTTACATTTATCTACATTAAATGTCATCTGCCACTTTTCTGCCCATTCACTCAGTTTATCTAAATCCTTTTTTAAACAGGAATTCACTTTCAGAAATTCTTTTCTGGTAATTATTCTTTTGCTTGGCAAATTAATTTCTCTAGTAGACAGTTAATTGTCACCTCTTTTATTATTATTATTGAACTGTTTTGGATCGCCTGAACATTTTTTTTATATAAGTTAAAAAATGACATCTTGTGGATAAAGTTAAATGCTTCTTTTTGAGATGGAGAATAGTACCAAGCAATTTTTGTATTTTTAAGGAGATTTATTGCCACCAAAGAATGATTCATTCATTAGCCACATGAATGCAATAAAAATGTAGGTCAGCCATGCTGACAAGTCACGTCATACAGTAGTGTTAAAGTTTTGCTATGTAAATAACCAGAGGGAATATCACACAGAGGCCAAACAAAGAAAAAGATGTTGGTTCTCTAGTGGATATCAGGTCATATTTACAATCTTCTCCAATAAATGTTGTCAAGTGGTCATTCAGCTCATATGTTGTGTTAGAAGACTGCTGAGGAATAATAATGGTCCTTCATACCAGAGCTATTAGATGCTGTAAATGCTGCACAAACTGAAGGGGGGTCCAAGATTTATGATGCTTGCTCACACAGTTGCAGTCTCTGTGTGAGGTAGTTAATGTGACTGAGGCAGCCTTTGCCAAAAGGGTAATTAACTAGCTTATGTGAGCACTAGTATACAAAGTCCACAGGCTTGATCTGCCTGTGTTAGAGGTGAACTCCTGATGTAATGTTTTTGAAACGTTATATTTCTCCAGCTTATGATACCTATATTAATCCTGTAAATGCTAGTGAGGTCTCCAAAGCATTGCTTATTGTTCAAGGGATTAATCTATTATTTTCTAATTTCTGAGGAAGACAGAGAAGCTGTATTCATTTTTGTTTGAAGCTTTAAGTGATCAAGCTTGGAAGACTAAAAGCATTTTTAGTATTTGCCTTAAATGAAAACCAGTACCTTCTAATAATAACCTCCACTTACCTCACTATGGAAAGAAAATCCTAAAGATCTCTATTCTGTATGTGTCAATGAAGGTGGACAGTGACAATTATATAGCTAATACCCCTGATGATGTGGAGAATCTCCTATGAATATGCATGCCTTTCCTACCCAACATCCCTATGAATTGTCTTTCTTAGCTGCATCTTACCCACATGGCCCAAAAAACTGTTTAGCCCCACTTGTTGGCCATTTTGCAAATATTATCTTTGGCCTGTTTGGTCAGTACATCTGTCAGGATAAGCAGTTTAATTATGCAGCTCCAACACCAAAGACTCACAGACAGCAAATTGGATAAAAGGTTTAGAGAAGGAGGATGTAGCTGGAAGCTAATAGGTGGTGTGATACCCGAGATTCTGGACACTCCATTGGGGTATAATGTAAGTTTGAAATTGTTACTTTTAGCAATTTATCATTTTACAAAGGTGCTACATTTAGCGTACTTTCACTTGACTTAGTTTGCTGTAGTCCTTGAGTATTTCTTGTTTCAGCTGAATTTCTTTTCCATGATGCTACACAAGGCCAATTACAATTGTCAGCACATGAATTGTTCAGACCTGACATCTTTTAACTTCATCTTCATATGCGTCATCCATCCACATTGCATTTACATCTCCATCTATTCCATCTTCCACAGGATAGCTCATCTGTCATTTGGGTAGATTGTATCGCCCCAGCATATGGTTTACTATATATTATTGACTATCATAAGGACAATTATTATAAGGACAGTTCTTAGAAGAACTTGTGGATGAACTGTGTCAATCCACTTGGACTTATTTGTATCCGTTTTATAGCTGCAATGTTTATATTCTATAAATTTTTTAAATTTAATTAATCTAGTGGTCTCGTATGTACTGCCGTTTACAATGTTTGTTTTATTGCTTCTGGAGCACTTGATACCTTCTACCACATAGTATCATACATCAGATAAGTGGTGCCACAATGTTCTGTTTTATTTGTATATTAAAGGATATTCTTAAAAGTTATTTTGTGATTTTTGCACTGCCCATTTTTTTTTATCAGGACATGACATTTTTAGCAGGACCACAGGACTCAAACTATGCTTACTGCACATGGGGATCTTAACCCTTTAAAGGAAAAGTAAACTTTTTTTATGAAAACCTGTACGTGATAGAGCTTCTCCTGCTTAGTAAAACAAGGTTACTCCCATGGCTGCCAGTTTTTTTATTCAAATGTTATAACTGATCAAATTGCCAGGAAGTGAGCGACAGCATGATTACTTCCTGAAAGTTCAATTTGGCTGTATGACTTAACAGTTTCTATCAGATTATAGGTTTGTCAGTGACTCACCTCTCCCAACGGCTGGATTTACACCTCAGGCTGTCCTAGGCAAGGGATTCTAGGCTCCCTTAGCTCTTCCCATGGATACATCCATACGTCTCACATGCACTGTTTTATGGCTCAGGATTTGGCTGTGGCTTTGAAGTGCATCAGAGATTTACTCTAGCATCCAAGGGGTTAAATAATAGCCTGTAAAGGGTATATAAGCTGGTGCAGGGAGTTAGAGATTGCTCTGGCCACACCCACAATTCAGAATGTGGGTGTGGCCAGCACAGCTGAGGTGCCCCTCAAAATTTGGAGCTCTAAGCAGCTGCCTACTCTGCCTAATGGGAAATCCAGCCCTGCTTCTCCCATAGAATGCAAAAGAATAATTAACTAAAACCTGACCCCCAGAGGGCAATGTTAATGGGAAAAAAAAACAAGAATTTTGATTGAAAAAAATAATGACATGCCAGGACCATCACCAGTCCTTAACGTATAGACCATTATGACAGTCCTGGCATGGGTTAAAGGTCAAGTATACTCTTGCACTCTGCTGGTTTCCAATTTTTGTTTGTAGAGTAGAAATAGGAAATCATTTAGCTGTCCCAAGTCTAAAAAAGAAATATAACAAGACCAGTGGGGAGATGAACTAAGGTATGATAAAGTGGAGATGACTTTTCCAGTGTGATAAACTCTGTTGTTCTATGGAGCACTAACATTTCTCATATTGAGAGACCTTAGTCCATTGGCTCCATAGACTAAAATAGGACTTGGAGTGTTTATCACACTGGAGAAGTCGTTTCCACTTTATCACCTCATTATCACATGTTAGTGCATGAGTTCACAGGACTGTAGATTCAGCTTCCAAGAATCTTTCTACTTTCTTATTGTTTTCTTTGTTTTGTCTAAAAAGAAATATGACTTCAATAATTATAACAGCAGATTATAAATATATATTTTTCCGCCACTGTAACTACAATTATGTAAACACAAACCAAAAAAATATTAGTACTTACATACTGAAGTGGTGATTATAATCAATTAGGATGGAAACTATAAATCAGATGTAATTACAAATCCATCCCCTTGTTGGCATACTTTTTTCATAGGAGAATATCATCCAACATGTTGAAAAGTAAGATATGAAATGGCTGTCTCAGTTCTGGGAAAACAAACCAGAAACTCTAAAGCCAAATCGAATGAATAATAATTCACAAATGTGGAAAGAAAGAAATAATATTTTTACTATTGGTAACATAGATTTCTGCTTTAGGCTGAAGAGCTGAAGCTGTTGTTGGAGCAAACCAATTTCACAAATTCCCCACTGATATCAGTTGGGCTTTTACCCCCTCAATTGATAGAGGTATTCAAGACATTATTAAGTATTGTCTTGTAGACCCCCCTATCATTCTAGGGCTTAAAAGCCCTATTTACAGTGTTGTTCCTGCATGGGTGTGCAGTTAAAGTGCTCTGCACACACAAGCTATTAAGCTTTCTTTTTGGCACCGAACCTGGGACTTTCTCACCATGCTTCATGAAGGAATATCCTCTCTACCCCTTCTAGGATGGCTTGGGTTAAATATAACAAGGTAGAACAGAACTTACAAAAGTTGTTTGCCCCAAAGAATATGGACTCACCTCTGCCGAGACAAGATGGGAACTGGACCGAAACCAAATGGTTTTCTCACTTCAGCTCAAGGTGACTCAGACATGGAATCCCTTGATATACTACCTGAGGGTTTTCCCCTGGTACCTTAGAATATACTCCAGCTAAACAGGATATACCAAATGCACTCTCAGATCTTAAATTGGGCCTTAAAGAGGAACTTTCAGAAGTGAAACAAGAAATAGCACAGCTTGGTGGGACTCTCTCCCACCAAGGCCCTAGAACTATAAGAGGTGGACAAATGGTTGGCTTTACAGGAAGATATTACTCTAAAAACTAGTTCTCTTTACATACAGAAGATTGCGCTGATTCTGAATCTCAAGGACCTTGACACATTCAACGTCGGCTATGTAATATTAGATTACGTAGTTTCTCTGAAGCCACTGATTCATGCATTCTTCAGGACTTTTTGCAGAGGTTTTCCTCACTAAATCTGATGCAGATTAAGTATTACCACTGGAGAAAACAAACATTGCTCTGAAACCAAAAGGCTCACCTCATTAAACGAAAGAGATGACATTATAAAATTGCATGCTTTCCCAGATAAAGACTGGATTATGAAGGCACCAATGGTTCAAAATCTGATCAACTTCAAGAACAACACCATCTCAAAAGATGCCATATCGATTGGGCTAAATGTTGATATTTTTGGTTAAAATCAGTGGTGCCACTCATGTCCTACACTTAAGTGGCAGCAAGAAAGCGTTTATACAAGCACTGAACTTCCAACCCATTGATTCACTATCTCTAACAGCTCCCAGCTCCAAATTAAACTGGAATTTTCTACTGCCTCATCAGAACAGATGTAGCTAAGAAGAGACGCACTCCAAACAGCTCTCAGAATCTGCCTGATAACGATGATAAGGTCTTCAACCAAGCAATAAGAATTGGGTGGGACAGACCCTGATCCTTATATTGTATTGTTTTCCCATTTCACTTTTTGTTGAACACTCTGCTGATTATATACCCAGTTTTCCTGGGTCTTAGCTTGTAAAGTATTACTCATTATATAGTCTGTTTATCTTGATTCTTCCTCCATTCCTACATAAATGGGGGGTGGGTCAATTGCTACCTTATCGTAATGGATGCTTAATGGATTTTGTACTGCTACATTTTTGTATTGTGTTATGTTTCTAACATATATTTGTCCCATCTAGTTACATTCTGCTATTAAAAACATCACTTAATAACTCTAAAAAGTAATGACATGTTTCATAACAGATAGGTTACTATCACGGTGCCCGTGATTTGCTGCAGTTACTTGTCTGTCACCAGTAGGGGGCTTCTATTGGCTGTCTGCAGATAGCCCGCCTCTTATTGACTATTTAAACCTGGATTGGGCACCCTTTGAGTGCCCTTTCGTGTTGTTTCTGACCTTCTTGCTATCACTATGCTAGTGATAGCTGGGCCTCTGTTCCAGTGTTCCTGAGTTCCTGATCTCATGTGTTCCTGAGTTCCTGATCTCTACTGTTCCAGTGTTTCCTGCATGCTGAAGTACTTCCAGTCCTGGTTCCGGCCTAGTCTCTGGTGTTGCAGTTCCTGCTGAACTTCTCTGCTGTTTTCTGACCTGACTGATCGTTGCTGGTTCCTGTCATCTCATCACCTGTCTTCAGTATCCTGGCGACCTTCTGCCTGGTCGCGTTGGTGACATTGCTACTATTCCGTGTTGGTCCCAGCGTGCGGACGCTGGTTTGCTCCCAAGCCTTGCGGCTATACTAACTCGCTTGTTACACCAGTGTGCGGTCACTGGTTTGCTCCAAAGCCTTTCAGCTATACAAATCTGTGTTGGTCCCAGCGTGCGGACGCTGGTTTGCTCCTAAGCCTTGCGGCTATACAAACTCGCTTGTTACACCAGTGTGCGGTCACTGGTTTGCTCCTAAGCCTATCAGCTATACAATTCGGTGTTGGTCCCAGCGTGCGGACGCTGGTTTGCTCCTAAGCCTTGCGGCTATACAAACTCACTTGTTACACCAGTGTGCGGTCACTGGTTTGCTCCAAAGCCTTTCAGCTATACAAATCTGTGTTGGTCCCAGCGTGCGGACGCTGGTTTGCTCCTAAGCCTTGCGGCTATACAAACTCGCTTGTTACACCAGTGTGCGGTCACTGGTTTGCTCCAAAGCCTATCAGCTATACTAATCTGTGTTGGTCCCAGCGTGCGGACGCTGGTTTGCTCCTAAGCCTTGCGGCTATACTACTCGCTTGTTACTCCAGTGTGCGGTCACTGGTTTGCTCGCTAAGCCCTACGGCTATACTATTCAGTGTTGTTTCCAGCGTGCGGACGCTGGTTTGCTCCAAAGCCTTGCTGCTTAACGATTCTGCTAATTTGCCAGTTCCATCTGACTGCTGCTATTATCTCTGGGCTGCCCTGCCCGGTATTGGTAAGGCCGGTAGAACCTTTTTCCACATTCCATCTGAGGTTGCCTTACCCGGTATTGGCAGGGCCGGTAGAGCCTACATTGTGTATCTATTGAGGCTGCCTTGCCCGGTAATTTGGTAAGGCCGGTAAAACCGTTATGCTATTCCATCTGCAGGTTGCCTTACCCGGTATTGGCAAGGCCGGTAGAGCCTAAAGACTGTCCTGTCCGGTATGTTGACAGGACCGGTAGAGTCTGCCTTCTGTCTGTGCTATATTCTGTACATATATATATGTATGTTATTGCCATCCTAAGTTATCATTTATTATTTCAATAAAATTGATTTTTTTTACCTAAAACTTGTGTCTGAGAGTCATAATAAACCGTGACAGTACGAAAGGGCCATGACCTCAGACAGCAAGGGTCAAGGTAACGCACAGAATATCCATTGGAGGATGGATGTGCTCGAGCAACGTTTGGATCAGTTGGCAGTTGCAATTCAAACGATCCTTGAACGCACGGTACCTGCTGACCAATCTAGCTCTAGCCCGGTGGTCTCGCCAAGTCAGACACCGGAAAGTGATACCAGACCCCTAGGGGGTACTGTTAAAGGGTTAACGGCTTCTGCACCCTTGCCGCTAAGATATGATGGTGACCCTAGTCTCTGCAGAGGGTTCATCAATCAACTCGAAATCTTTATGGAATTGACGGCACACGCATTTCCCAATGATCGTAGTAAAGTGGGGTTCACGATATCACTGCTCACTGGCAGAGCATTGGCCTGGGCTAACCCCTTGTGGGAGAATGCTAAACCTTGTACTAAGAACTTTAGTGAATTTGTGCGTTCCTTTCGAAGAGTGTTTGAGCCTCCTGGTAGAACCACCTCTGCTGCCAAACGCCTTATGGAGATACAACAGGGCAGGCGTACAGTGGGCGACTATGCCATCGAATTCCGCACATTGGCAGCAGAGGTAGGTTGGAATAACGAGGCATTATTGGCAGCCTTCTCTCAAGGCCTGAATGACCACATTAAAGACGAAATCGCTGCTAAAGATCTACCTATTGATCTAGATGATTACATTGAGTATGTTATGATAATTGACTCCAGAATACGTGAGAGATCAATTGCCAGAGATCGTAAGTTACGGTCAAAAAATAATGAGCCTAGTAGCATGTTTTGCCCACCCATCCCTCCCTTGGCATTGAAGTCTAGTGAACCAGTACGGGAAACAAGGGAACCTATGGAAATAGGCTTCACTAGACTAACCAAGGCAGAGAGACTATATCGCAAAAAACAAGGGTTATGTTTATACTGCGGTAAAAAAGGGCACTTGCTAAATTCCTGTCCGGTACGTCCGGGAAACGCACACACCTAGGGTATCTTGGGGGACAGGCCCTAGGTGGTGTACAATCGTCCCCAGTGTCGGGCATAATGAAACCCACCATACAGGTGGTATTGTCTTGGGCACAACGCTCTGTGGAGGTTTTGGCCTTGGTTGACTCCGGTGCAGCAGGGTATTTTATGGATAATACCTTTGCTGAATTGCACGGAGTTCCACGCATTGAAAGAGAAAACCCCTTGACTATTGAAGCGATTGATGGTAGACCCTTAGAACCGCCTCAGGTTATATTTGAAACTATGCCATTGTCTATGACTATTGGGGCACTTCACAGAGAAGAGCAGCAGTTTCAACTGATTAATTCCCCGCACCATGCGGTGATATTGGGATTTCCGTGGTTACAGTTACATAACCCACAATTCGATTGGAAAAAGTGTGAAATTGCTGCTTGGTCCCAGTTTTGTATGGACAAGTGCGTCATCCAGCCTATTAAGGTCATGTGCACCTCCTCTGCTATGCCGGATGTGTACCAACAGTTTGGCGATGTTTTTAGCAAAGGAGAGGCTAGTATGCTACCCCAGCATAGACCTTATGATTGTTGCATTGAATTGCAGCCTGGTGCAGTACCTCCGAAAGGACGCACTTATCCATTATCTTGTGATGAACATAAGGCTATGGAGGATTACATTTCTGATGCCCTTGCTAGAGGGATCATACGTAAATCTACCTCTCCAGCTGGGGCTGGGTTCTTTTTTGTAAAAAAGAAAAATGGCGAATTAAGACCATGCATTGACTACCGGGGCTTGAATAAACTAATGGCAAAAAACGCATACCCAATACCACTCATCACCGAGCTTTTTGACAGGCTTAAGGGCGCTTCGATATTTACCAAGTTGGACCTACGGGCCGCTTACAATCTGGTTCGCATTCGAGCAGGTGATGAGTGGAAAACTGCCTTTAATACTCGAGCTGGGCACTACGAGTATCTAGTAATGCCTTTTGGGCTGTGTAATGCACCCGCAGTTTTCCAGGAACTGATAAATGATGTTCTGAGAGATATGTTACAGACATGTGTTGTGGTGTACCTCGACGATATACTGATTTACTCCCACAACATGGCACAGCACATCAAAGATGTATCCGCAGTATTGCTACGACTCCGTGAGAACAAATTATTTTGTAAAATGGAAAAATGTGAGTTTCATAGAACCAGTGTGCCATTCTTGGGGTTCATAATTGGCAATGATGGCATTGCCATGGACAAAGAAAAGTTGTCAGCTGTCCTACAATGGCCAAAACCCAAGGGTCTTAAAGCCATACAGCGTTTCCTGGGTTTCGCTAATTATTATAGGAGGTTTATTAAGAACTTTTCTTCCATTGTCAAACCTCTGTCCGATCTTACGCACAAGGGTGCTAATCCTTCTTGTTGGCCGGTATCTGCTGAGAAAGCCTTTGAGAATTTGAAGCTGGCATTTGCTGCAGCTCCTGTGTTATCCCACCCCAATCCTTTACTTCCATTTACGTTAGAGGTTGATGCCTCAGATATTGGGGTCGGGGCAGTACTTTCGCAGCGACACGAGAAAGGTGGAACTCTCAGACCTTGTGGGTTTTTCTCTAAAAAGTTGACTGTCACTCAAAGCCACTATGAGATAGGTGACAGAGAATTATTGGCCATTATCCTTGCTCTTAAGGAATGGCGTCATTTGCTTGAAGGTACTAAGAATCCTGTCTTAATCCTAACAGATCATAAGAATCTGACCTATCTCTCGGAGGCCAAGAGATTGTCCTCTCGTCAGGCCAGGTGGGCACTGTTCCTGTCTCGATTTAATTTCATTGTATCATATTTGCCAGGGTCAAAAAATATCAGGGCTGATGCACTGTCAAGACAATTTGAGGCCGACAGTGACAGAGTGGAAGCACCAGCTCCTATCATCCAACCTGATAGAATACTGGCTACTATACGCACGAGTATCACTTCTCCTCTAGGGGAGGAGATCCTGGCCTCTCAGGGGTCCGCTCCCCATGAAACCCCAGTGGGCAAATGTTTTGTCGCTGAATCATTTCGTACTAGGCTGCTCGAAACCTACCATTCCTCTAAGGCTGCGGGACATATTGGTAGAGACCAATTGTTATGGTCCCTTTCTCAGTTATTTTGGTGGCCTTCCATGAGAAACGATTGTGCCGAATTTACGAATGCCTGTGCCACCTGCGCCCGCGCTAAGACCCCGAGACATCTCCCTGTGGGCTTGCTTCAACCGGTGCCTAATGGCGAACGCCCCTGGTCTCATGTTTCCATTGATTTTATGGGAGAGTTGCCTATGTCGAAGGGGTACTCCTTTATATTCATGGTGGTGGACAGGTTTTCTAAAATGGCTCATTTCGTGCCCCTCCGTGGTCTTCCTTCAGCGAAGGAATTGGCAATGGTGTTCGCCAGAGAAGTATTCCGGTTGCATGGAGTGCCTAGGGTACTGGTGTCTGACAGGGGGAGCCAGTTTGTGTCTAGATTTTGGAGGGCATTTTGCCAACAGATGGGCATACAGCTGTCCTTCTCCTCTGCCTACCATCCCCAGACCAATGGAGCCGCTGAACGAGCCAATCAGGGCTTGGAACAATTTCTCCGTTGTTTCGTTACTGACCATCATGATAATTGGTCCGACTTGTTGCCTTGGGCAGAGTTCGCCAGGAACTGTGCGGTCAATTCTTCATCTGGGAGCTCTCCGTTTCTGATTAATTATGGGTTCCAGCCCTGTTTGCTTCCAGACTCATTTCAGACGCAACAGATTCCAGCTCTGGATGAGCATATCGAGCAACTCCGTTCCACATGGGCACAAGTTCAGAGGGCACTTGGTCAGTCATTTCAGCGTCATCAGCGCCATGCTAATCGCAGAAGGCTTCCAGCGGTTTCCTTTCAGGTTGGGGATAGAGTATGGCTTTCCTCCAGAAATCTCAAGCTGCAGGTTCCGTCTAATAAGTTGGCTCCTCGGTTTATTGGTCCATACAGAGTTATTCGCAAAATTAACCCTGTCTCCTATGCACTAGACCTACCTGCATCCATGCGTATCCATAATGTGTTCCATGTGTCCCTTCTTAAGCCTCTGGTTTGCAATCGCTATACTACCACACCTGTGGTGCCAGGACCTGTTGAGGTCGAGGGCCAGGAGGAGTACGAGGTTCAGAGCATTATTGATTCCCGTAGGCTTAGAGGAAGGGTACAGTACCTGGTACATTGGAAAGGGTATGGTCCTGAGGATCGGTCATGGGTGGATAGTACGGACCTTCATGCACCTAGGTTAACTAGGTCCTTTCATGCCAATTACCCGCAGAAACCTAAACCCTATTCTAGGAGAGGGGGTCTTTGAAAGGGGGGTACTATCACGGTGCCCGTGATTTGCTGCAGTTACTTGTCTGTCACCAGTAGGGGGCTTCTATTGGCTGTCTGCAGATAGCCCGCCTCTTATTGACTATTTAAACCTGGATTGGGCACCCTTTGAGTGCCCTTTCGTGTTGTTTCTGACCTTCTTGCTATCACTATGCTAGTGATAGCTGGGCCTCTGTTCCAGTGTTCCTGAGTTCCTGATCTCATGTGTTCCTGAGTTCCTGATCTCTACTGTTCCAGTGTTTCCTGCATGCTGAAGTACTTCCAGTCCTGGTTCCGGCCTAGTCTCTGGTGTTGCAGTTCCTGCTGAACTTCTCTGCTGTTTTCTGACCTGACTGATCGTTGCTGGTTCCTGTCATCTCATCACCTGTCTTCAGTATCCTGGCGACCTTCTGCCTGGTCGCGTTGGTGACATTGCTACTATTCCGTGTTGGTCCCAGCGTGCGGACGCTGGTTTGCTCCCAAGCCTTGCGGCTATACTAACTCGCTTGTTACACCAGTGTGCGGTCACTGGTTTGCTCCAAAGCCTTTCAGCTATACAAATCTGTGTTGGTCCCAGCGTGCGGACGCTGGTTTGCTCCTAAGCCTTGCGGCTATACAAACTCGCTTGTTACACCAGTGTGCGGTCACTGGTTTGCTCCTAAGCCTATCAGCTATACAATTCGGTGTTGGTCCCAGCGTGCGGACGCTGGTTTGCTCCTAAGCCTTGCGGCTATACAAACTCACTTGTTACACCAGTGTGCGGTCACTGGTTTGCTCCAAAGCCTTTCAGCTATACAAATCTGTGTTGGTCCCAGCGTGCGGACGCTGGTTTGCTCCTAAGCCTTGCGGCTATACAAACTCGCTTGTTACACCAGTGTGCGGTCACTGGTTTGCTCCAAAGCCTATCAGCTATACTAATCTGTGTTGGTCCCAGCGTGCGGACGCTGGTTTGCTCCTAAGCCTTGCGGCTATACTACTCGCTTGTTACTCCAGTGTGCGGTCACTGGTTTGCTCGCTAAGCCCTACGGCTATACTATTCAGTGTTGTTTCCAGCGTGCGGACGCTGGTTTGCTCCAAAGCCTTGCTGCTTAACGATTCTGCTAATTTGCCAGTTCCATCTGACTGCTGCTATTATCTCTGGGCTGCCCTGCCCGGTATTGGTAAGGCCGGTAGAACCTTTTTCCACATTCCATCTGAGGTTGCCTTACCCGGTATTGGCAGGGCCGGTAGAGCCTACATTGTGTATCTATTGAGGCTGCCTTGCCCGGTAATTTGGTAAGGCCGGTAAAACCGTTATGCTATTCCATCTGCAGGTTGCCTTACCCGGTATTGGCAAGGCCGGTAGAGCCTAAAGACTGTCCTGTCCGGTATGTTGACAGGACCGGTAGAGTCTGCCTTCTGTCTGTGCTATATTCTGTACATATATATATGTATGTTATTGCCATCCTAAGTTATCATTTATTATTTCAATAAAATTGATTTTTTTTACCTAAAACTTGTGTCTGAGAGTCATAATAAACCGTGACAGTTACTCCATCTGGAATGTTGCAGTGTAAGTCTATAGTTTTAACTTTCCAAATCCTCCCCTCAGAGGGAGCCTCCATCATGAGTGGGTTTGCATGATTATTCCTCCCCCATAGGAGGTAATTCTCTGAACATCTGAGCAATTAATTATGCATGCATTATCTGACTAGGAGAACTAGGGTCAAATACACTTAAATACACTGTATTTTATGATAGTATCTTCATAAATTATATTTTTGTTTACAGGGGTCTAAAATCTAGTCTTACATATGCTCCAAGAGAGCAGATATTTATGCTTTTTCCAGCGTTCCAATGATTGTGCAAGATTATCTGTGATTGGGCTGAAATAAGATAACAGATAACACACACACACACACACACACATATATATATATATATATATATATATATATATATATATATATATATATATATATATATATATACTGTGTGCAGAATTATTAGGCAAATTGTATTTTTGAGGATTAATTTTATTATTGAACAATTACAGTGCTCTCTGTCAATCCAAAATGTTAAGAAACCTTAAACCTGAATATTTAAGAAAGTAAAAGTAAGATTTTGCCTTTCTTAGGAGAATATCTATGTGTGCACAATTATTGGGCATCTATTACTGTGCAGAATTATTATGCAACTAAATGAAAAATGATAATTTTCCCATCTTACGTGTTTATTTTCATCTATTAAAGTGAGAATACTAAACAAACAACTCAAAATTTACAAATAAACATTTGTGACATTTCCAAAAAAAAAAATCAGTGACCAATATAGCCACCCTTCTTTTCAATAACAGTCATAAGCCTTCCATTCATGGAGTCTGTCAATTTCTTGATCTGTTGATGATCAACTTTTTGTGCAGCAGCAACCACAGCCTCCAAGACACTGTTCAGAGAGGTGGACTGTTTTCCTTCAGCGTAAATCTGCCATTTAAGAAGGGCCCACAAGTTCTCAATAGGGTTTAGGTTAGGTGAGGAAGGGGGCCATGTCATTATTTTATCATCTTTAAGGCCTTTACTGGCTAGCCACACAGTGGAGTACTTTGATGCATGCGATGGAGCATTGTCCTGGATAAAAATCATGGTCTTCTTGAAAGATGCAGACTGATCCAGCCACGGGCACATCCATCTGGACTGTCAAGAGTCACTCTCATCTCATCAGTCCATAAAACTTTTGAAAAATCTGTCTTCAGATATTTCTTGGCCCAGTCTTGACGTTTCAACTTATGTGTCTTGTTCAGTGGTGGTCGGGTTTCAGCCTTCCTTACAGTGGCCATGTCTCTGAGCACTGAACACCTAGTACTTCTGGACACTCCAGGTAGCAGTTCTGGAATATGACAGCACTGGAGGATAATGGGTTCCTGGTAGATTCATGTTTTTTCTCAACACGTTTCTTGCGACCCTGTTGACTATTTGCAACAAAACGTTTGATGGTTCTGTGATCACTCCCCAATATCTTAGCAATTTCAAGAGTGCTGCATCCCTCTGAAAGACTTTTTACAATTTTTGACTTTTCAGAGTCAGATCTCTTTTTCTGTCCATTTTGCCTGAGGAAATGAAGCTGCCTAATAATTATGCACACCTTGACATAGGGTGTTCATCTCCTTAGGCTACACCCTCTCTCATTACACAAATACACATCACCCGATATGCTTAAATCCAATAAGCATTCAGGTTTATACAGCTTGGAGTTGGAAAATATGCATAAAAATGATGTAAAATAACAAAGAAATTAATATCTTGTAATACCTTTTTTAAATAAAAATGATGATATGGCCAAAATACTCACGTGCCTAATAATATATATATATATATTATTCTTTATTTGTATAGTGCCAACTTATTGCACAGCGCTGTACAATAGGGAATAGACATACAGAGATACTAAATAGCACAAATGGAACATTTAAAAGGATCAGAGTGCCCTGCTCATGAGACCTTACAGTCTAGTGAAAGGTAGATTGGACACAGAAGGAGTAAGTGCTATATCTATGTGTGTGTGTGTAGATAAAGAGCTGGTGAGATGGCTCAGTCGGTTACTGCATCAGCTGCAGAATCTGTTTAAACCTCAATGTCATAGGTTCTAGTCCCAGCAGGGTCAACTCAGCCCTTCGTCCTTCTGAGGTAGATAAAATGAGTACCATTCAGTTGGGTAATATCTATACCCCCATAGCATACTTGAAAATGAGAGACAATCTCATTGTGTCCTTCCTGATAAAATATTTTCATAGATAGATACATGAGAGAGAGGAGGTGGAGATTGAAGTATCAGAACGCTCATGACTTTGCAAAGTTTCAATCAGTTGCTGTTTATTTAGAAAAGTTAATTGTTTCTATCCTCACTGGGATCTTTATCAAGGTAATCTCATAGTGCAAAACATCCCCTTAACCCTCTGAGTGCCAGAGTGGTATCTAACACATTGCATTGCGGACAAAAGGAAAAAAATATGTACCAAAAAGTGTTAACAGAAAATAAAAAATGTAAAATAAAGTCACATTATCACAGTATATAAATCCAATCTAAACAGTTTAGGAAAAATAAATGCAAAGCAAATTAGTGCATGGAACATCTAAAAGTAATAAGTGAAAAATATGCAGTGTGCACACTCTATTAACTCTTTGAGTGCCAGAGGGGTACACAACGCATCTATCTGTCCATGGCAACACGTCTCTGAGAGGGTTAAGGTAACTGAGAGAAATGGTCCCATTGATCTAAATAGTACTTTTATTTCCTTGATGCTGAGCTACAAGGCACTTAAAGGGATAGTAATGTTTCACAAAAACAGCAGCTCCAATTAATCTTCATAGTATTTCAGACATAGAGAGTGTTATTTCAATACTGTCAGAGCTGTAGTTCAAGAGTAATTGAATCGTGCCCCTTTTCCCTAGTGTAAGCCACCTCCCCTCAGATGTGGAATCAGGTCCATAGACCAGACAGCTCACAGCAAGGGACAATCTTCTTACTCTGAGAACAATGAAAAACCTTGACCTCCTTGACAGGTTTTCTAGCTTTTTCCCTTATCTTAACTGTAGACTGTCCCTCTCTGCAATCTACCTGGACAAACCCTGCTGCTCTGAGGTGAGCAGTGTTACATCAGTAAAAAGGGCGGGAGGAGGATACTTTATCATTCAATTACTCTTGACCTACAACTCTGACAGTATTAAAATAACACTCTCCATGGCCCAAATACAATGATGATTAAATAGAGCTGCTTTTATTATGAAACATTACTATCCACTTAAAAGGATTCTCTCTATGGAGAGCCTTACACTACTGGCCCATGGGCCACATGCTTTTGATACCGTGGGCCACACGTTTGGCATATCTGCTTTAATACAGCTGTCACAATGTATCAATTAAAACTACAACATTAAATATAGCAACATAGACATATGATGGCAAATAAGAACTATTCAGCCTATCTGCCCATTTTCCTACTGTAAAACCCTCAAACCTTATTTGGTCCTTGGTCTTGTCTTGTGTTCATGGCAAGCTTATGCCTATCCCCATGAATGCTTAAACTTGGTAGATGTCCCAGACTGTTAGTGGACCTGAAACTAGACTTTGAAGAGTAAATTTGTGATTTTTTTTTTTTTTATAGTTGGATAGAAATTCATACTGATATTAAACATACATTATATCACCCTGTAAACACTGGAAATTTGTGTTTAATCCAGCTAAATAAACTTGCATTGGTAACCCTTCGAAAAACGGAATAATCTTTTATGCAATATCCAATGTGCGTCTGTGCAAATCATTAACCACTGGTGTGCTAAAGCATGTCTGATGCATTGTTGTGTAATTTCTCTGTGAGTCATTAATAACATTTACAACATATGAACACATATAGAACACATATATATTACTCATTATTACCTTACATTTTTTAAAATGAGGTATAAAACCTTCCTAATAAAACCCCCCACTATGACAGGAAAATCCTGTTGACCTTATGAATTTTGACCTTGGACCTTTGTTCAAGGGATAACATTGTTATCTATGGAGGTAGACATGGCAGTTGCTAGCAGGACCATAGCACACAAACTGCAGGCTTTAACTACTAAAGGGGTATGCAGAGCATTGCTTAATCCTCTGGCCCTTAATGCTTTAAAGACTACATGACATTCTATGACCATCACGCGGTTTCTGACTTAAGGACCGGTGATGGTCATAGCACGTCACATACTTTTTACTTACATCTCTTATGCAGGAGTGCTGTAAGTAAAAACGGGGTCTGAATTTGACCGATCCAAGATTGGAAGGGTCTCTCTCAGACCCCCACTCGGTTTGCCAGAACGCATAACAGGTCACGTGTACCAGTGCATGGGCAAGGATCACAAAAGTCCTTAAGGGAAGGTAGCTTCCCTGGACCGTTGGTCCTTAAGGGGTTGAAGTGTTAAGAAGGATCATGCACTCGGCCTGCTTCAGGCTGTAAAACTGCTAACAGCTGTCTTGTCTGACTCCATAGACATGACGACCAGGACTGATTGAAGATATAAGATACCGAATCAGAAGCAAGGACAAAATTAATATTGGCCATTAGGGTTTTCTGGAAATCGTAAGGCACGTGAAGAGTTATGATTAGGAGGTGTTACTTTAAAAATAACAGGAAATCGACACTAAGAATGTACCCTCCCACACATACACACACACACACACACACAGGAAGTGCTGCTCATTTTGGGCCTTCCTGTATGTAAAGTAAAGTGAACTAATTATGGCGCAAACCATTTTTTAAGGGGGTCTTTTAACTGTTTGAATACTGGAAAGGTCTTCGGGGTAGAGCAGGGGCAGTCAAACATGTATTGCCATGGGGCACCTGAGATAAATATCCAGCCTTGAGAATGTTAAAGACAAAGGTGTTTGCAGACACATGAGAGAATTTATGAACTGATATATGCATTCCATAGTGATTCTACTAAACCTTGTAACATTCTGATATTAATGCACATAAATAACATTAACTATGTGCCTATTTTTTTAAAGATAGGATAAGATTATAATGGTTCACAGCCAGACAGATTTAATAGAATTTGCTTAGGGGCATGGCCTGATTCACCATGTCTAAGAACTGTTAAACAAACAACTCTCGGTTGTTAGTTTGAACTTATCTCTGTTCTGTTGACCTTTCTGTTTAATTTGCCATCCTGTACATGAATGTTAAAGGGATAGTAAAGTCTATTGTTAAGAATAGCTAATATTGTAGCTGTTTCACTAATAAACTAAACAATATAAGTTCTATCTCTCAAACCTTTATAGTTTGAAAGATATATGAAGATAAAGTTGCCACCCTCCCTCTCCTTTCCCTGGTGTAACCTGTAAACCTGTCAGCTCGAGATTCAGGTTGCGCGACTAGACAAGGCTCTTCAGTAGAGCTGAAATAGTGTGATTGTGAAACAAATACATAACTGGAATGGTCTACAAAGAGTGCCTGCAAACCAGGCACACTTTGTAGACCATTCCAATGAAGTATTTGTTTCACGATCACGCTATTTTGGCTCTGCTGGAGAGCTTCCGTCTGGCCCTGGGACCAGAATATCCTACAACTGGCTTTACAGGTCATGTCACAGAAGGGGGAGGGACGGGAGAGCTTTATCTTTGTATATCTCTCAAACCATAAAGGTTTGAGAGATAGGACTTACATTGTTTAGTTTATTAGTGAAATAGCTTTTCTTAACAATAGACTTTACTATCCCTTTAAGCATGCTGGCACATAATATTTTATATGGACAGAAAATCAGCTGTGCTGAAAGATGTATTCATATCCCTGCTACTGACTGGGAATGAATCTACCAGAGTTGATCATTTCTGCCCTAAGATATAAATTAAAAAACCCTTCAACCTTATGTTCGGGTAAGTACTAACACTTCAGTGCAGGGCTGATCAATGTGAGGACCCCAGCTGCTGCTGGACTACAAGTTGCATAAATCCCAAGTACAAGTATTGTGACTTTAAAATGGGCAGGCCACACCACCTCTATATCACAAGCAGGATAATGGAATAAAGGTAGGCCAATTTAATCTGTAACTAACATTAAACGAGGTTCATAGGAATGATCTGTGTCATGAGCTGTCTTTTGGATCTTGCTGGTTATACAGTATCATAAGTCTCTCCAATTGTATTTGGCCAGAAGATTTAAAGGTATTTTTTAACTGTTGAAATAAAGAGTTGATTTTATTGTCAGTCTTTGTAAGATCTATTTCGGAGGAGTGCATGGATTTCCTGTCTTTATTACTGTTTATTATGGAGCTTGTAGGGATGCGCCTTCACTGCACCCATCTTTGATCCAAAGACTAGACTTCATCAGTTACTTTCCTCATCTGTTGATCCAAAATGGTGGATGTTACTGCATATATCTTCCTACTTTGAAGTTGAGCCACTAATCTTGTATGCTGGTCATAGGAATGGAACACCACCCAAAATGTCCATTCATGTCCACACAACCCTCACCATGCTTCTAGCAGTAGTAAGGAGAGCACTCCCAGTGTAAGCAGCTTAGGAAATAGGAGTTAGGCAGATGCTGCACAAAATAATTGGTTCCATCTTACATCTCTTATTTTAGATTAGAACTGAACTTGTACATTCTCCGGATGATGTTGTAATTGTCAGTATTTAACCTTTTGAGTGACAATGCATCTCAATGTGTTGGATATCCATCTAGTACTCAAAGGGTTCACAATTTTAGAGCCCCAAAACATGTATATATTACCCATTTATACTTTTATATATCATTGCAATATATGCCATATTTTTTTACCTAAATGGAATTGAGGGTTTGAGGGTTTGATAGAAATAACCTATGAACAGTTCTTCTGTATCTGTGGAACCCCACAGAGAGGGAAAGGCTGAATGGTTACTGGGGATTGTGCACTTTAAAAATGTTCTCTTGTATCATAGTAGCAAAGAATTTATATTTTTGTGCATTTGTGGTTTGTCAATGTATCTTTATTGGCATATAGCTTCCACTTGATAAAAAAAACAAGATAAAAAGACTTATTCACAGAGCCCCCCATCCAGAATAATGTTATACCTGCATCTGGCATGCATTGTTTACATATTTACTAATGTTTCATTAACATCCTTATGTTGCTTCATCTGAAGGAATCTGCATTCTTCAATTTCATGTCTGCTTCAATTCTAATAATCACCATTATTGCTTCCAGTAAATACCAAGTTATCTAGCATCCTAGTCAACTACACTTTTCTCTGCTTCTGAACTCCAGCCAGCCACTTACTAACGGCTACAACAGATGGTTCCAACTTTTTTCAGATTTCAGAACTAGGTATTTTTCTTCTGTCCCTAGAGTAGTAGTCAGGACAGTTGAGATTTGAAAACATGTTCAACGACATAAGAAAGGGGGAGGTGACCTATCACCTTCTCACCGGCCTCAGAACCATGTCCAGGGCATGCAGTATAGATCAAATAAAGACACATGACACATGTTCGGATGAAAACCAGGCCACAGCTTTATTGACTTTTAAAATATAACACAACCACCACAACTTCAAGCCCTTGCCAATTGCTAGGCATAAACCTTATGTCCACCCTACTGAGCGCCAAAAGCTCAGACCCATCTTTTCCTCCATTCCACCATACCCCATTAGCTGGTCAGTGCAGCTCAATGAGGTGTGGTGACTCCAACCCGCGACCGTGGTCTGGGTTGGGTGCTTTATGCCCAAAGCCGCTGGCCTGCATCCACCTGTTAACAATGTTTTCCAAACAATTGTACCATTTGTTCTATTGGCAAGGGCCAAAAGCTCCAAAATCTGTGACAAAGAAAGAAACCCCCCCAGGTGCTTTAACAACCTGAAAACCATACACAACAAACCCAAACCAAACAATCCCTCAAAAAACAGGGAGGGGGAGGGCTGATTCCGTTAATTTCACTTCTAAAAGGAAGTGACGCTCCAGATCCCCACTTAATATAGTCTCCTATTCCCCACCCCTACTTAACACGTAAAGAGATAGTAATACTTCATTTTATCTTTATTTTATTTTGTAGGCATTAAAAAAACATGAAGAACCATGTAATTCTTATCTCTCAAACCTTTTTGGTTTGAGAGATATTCACAAGCAAAGTTTCCCCTCCCGTCCCTTTTACCTAGCGTAAGCCATCTCTTCTCAGATGTGGAATGCAGTCCATAGACCAGACAGATAACAGCAGGGGACAATCTTTTTCCTATGCCCTGCCTCCCTTGACAAGTTTTTCCCTTATCTTAATTGAAGATTGTCCCTCTCTGCAGTCTACCTGGGCACCTCCCTTCTGCTCTGGCTGAGCAGTGTTACATCAGTAAAAGGGGCGGGAGGGGGATACTGTGTAATTGAATTACTCTTGAACTACAACTCTGACAGAATTGAAATAACACTCTCCAAGATCCAAATACTATGATGATTAATTAGAGCTGTTTTTATTATGAAACATTACTAGCCTTTTAAATAACGTGAATTGCTACCATAGTGATTTCATCTACTATTGGTCCACACCCATAATACAGAATTGACATAAAATATAAGGAAAGTAATGCCACTGACATCCACACTATACATTACATTAATATACAACATAAACTTGGCAAGAAATCAGGACACTATAATAGTAAAAAAATAGAACAGTCAAAGACATTGGAATTAAACTTGCCTCATGTTTATAGACAGGATCTATAAACTAAGCAAAAAGTTACTGAATCACACAGAAAACAGAATCCCTTAGAAGGGCCAATTTCTTTGAAATACTGTGACAATCACCAAGTCTAATCGGGTAACTGCTTAGAGAGATGATTTGTGGGGAATGGCCACCACAATACCAGTGCTCCAAAGGTGCAGTTCTTGGGTAAACAACTGCTCCACAGCAAATAAAAATCCACAAGCTTCCATTTGATTTAATGGGGCTATTAACCCTTAAAAGACTTAAAGGGATAATAATGTTTCATAATAAAAGCAGCTCTAATTAATCATCATAGTATTTGGACTTTGGAGAGTGTTATTTCAATTCTGTCGGAGTTGTAGTTCAAGAGTAATTCAATGTCAAAGTATCCCCCTCCCGCCCCTTTTACTGATGTAACACTGCTCAGCCAGAGCAGAAGGGAGGTGCCCAGGTAGATTGCAGAGAGGGACAATCTTCAATTAAGATAAAGGAAAAACCTGAAAAGCTTGTCAAGGGGGGCAGGGATTTCATTGTTTTCATAGGAGTAAGAGTGTCCCCTTCTGTTATCTGTCTGGTCTATGGACTGCATTCCACATCTGAGAAGAGATGGCTTGCACTAGGTAAAAGGGGAGGGAGGGGGAACTTTGCTTGTGAATGTCTCTCAAACCATAAAGGTTTGAGAGATAAGACATATCGTTCTTCATGTTTTTTTAATGCCTACAAAATAAAATAAAGATAAAACAAAGTATTACTATCCCTTCCAATGCATTGTGAAACAATGTGTAGAAACCTCTAGCATTCAAGAGGTATAAATCCTCTTTTGAATTATGGGCATTTCTGTTGGCACACTGTGAGAACCACTGAACTAAAACATGAATTTCCTTATTACACATATACATACCTGCAAACTTTTTCTTCTGGGCCTCATGTGGTGCCTGTGAGAGGATATAAATTATGTGATTTGTGACAGAAAGCGGTGGCGTTAATTGCTGGTGGGGGTGAGGCTTAATGGGCTGCCTAATAAAGTGGGCTGGAAGTAGGGCAAAACAGAGTGGGAAAGGAGGAGAAGTGGGAAGGACGCTGGAGGAACAGGCTGCGAGGGAGCAGAAGCGGGCAGAGTTTCTTAAAAGGGAACATTCACATAAAAAAAATGTGACCATGGGTTTTAATCAATAAAACAAGATCAGCACTGGGTTGTTTTTTTGGGTTTTTTTTTTTTTTTTTACTTACCTGTGAGTGGAGATATGAGACCGTCAAATCGGGCACTTCTGCGGTACGCTGTATGTGCAGCATGACTCCACAGGACTTCCCACCTCCCTCCCAACTGCCACAGGGAGCGTGTTCACGTTTCCCTTCGTAGCTATATTTCTGTGAGCTAACGTTACAGGAAACTCCGTTTACAATGCTACTGAGGGAAACATGAATGTGCTCCCTGGGGCAGCTGGTAGGGAGGTGGGAAGTCCTGTGACGTCGTGTGGCACATACAGGGTGCCGCAGAATGCGGAAGTACCCAGTTTTAAGGCTTCATATCTCCACTCGTAGGTAAGTTAAAAAAAAAAAATAGCGATGATCTTGTTTTATTGATTAAAACCCATAGTCAAATTTTTTTATGTGAATACTCCCCTTTAAGAAACTCCCCACCATCGGAGAACGAGCCTCTCTCCCTGGAGACCCGGTAATTCACTGCAAAAAAACAGAGTCTCTGGGGAAGATCCGCAGGGTTCCCAGCTATGCAAATGTATAACAAAGAGTAATCTGGAGGGGGAAATAGATGAAAGAAGAGTGGAACAGAAACTAACAGTGAATTAGGGGAAAACCGTGAATATGAGAGGCTGGGGTGGGTATGACAGAGGGAGGAAACATATATATGAGGTATAGGGGAAAAATAAAAATTCCCCAAATGTCTATTGTGTTAAATGGGGCTTTTAACCCCTTGAATGTTAGAGACATCTCCAACATATTGCTCCACAATGCATTGAAGACACCTCTAACATTCAAAGGGTTAAAATCCACAGTTAAAGCATTAGGAATTTTTATTTCCCCTATGATGAAGTTGGTGTGCCCCAGAATTGCTCCTCTTTTGTGTAGAAAGGCCATGGCGTACAAATGTAGAGAATCAAATGGAAGAAGAATACAGATGGCAGAAGCTTGAATGAACGTATGGGTGGGCAGGGCAGTAAAGAAGATTGAGGGAATGGCATTTGGAAAAGGAGAACCAGGATATGGTAAGCCTTTGGAAGAGAAGTGGTGGTGTATGTGTGTGGAAGCTGGTTTGTGAACTGGAGGAAGAGAATGTGGGTGGGCACAGGGATTAAATGAGTTATGGGACATTCTACACAAACAGTCTTCCATAACTCACTGTCCACTTCATACAGCGGGATTTTCACAGAAAGGTTTGTATACAAGGTGGGGGGGATGGGAGCTCTGCCTGTCTTCTAGTCAATTTATGCAACATGTGCATTTTATTAGCTCATGTTATTTGTTGAAGGAACCTAAATGTCTATTCACATCTATTGTGACTGTTTTGCTGGGGGGCATGCTCTTGGAATTTTAATATATGAGTTAAAAAATGTAAATTTAATTTAATATAAACATCACGTTGCTTGTCCTATTGAGTAAGAAGGGTGCACCCCCAGCCGAGAGGTTTTTCATTCAAAGGTTATTTATTTATTTTATCAACCTGTTACAAACTGGTGTCCAAAGAGCACATCATTCTTTATAATTAACTCTTTGGCAGAGTTTAAAGGGATAGTAATACTTCGTTTTAACTTTATTTTATTTTGTAGGCATTAAAAAAACATGAAGAATGATATGTCTTCTCTCTCAAACCTTTATGGTTTATGAGATATTCGCAAGCAAAGTTTCCCCCTCCTGCCCCTTTTACCTAGTGTAAGCCATCTCTTCTCAGATGTGGAATGCAGTCTATAGATCAGACTGATAACAGAAGGGGACACTCTTATTCCTATGAGAACAATGAAATCCCTGCCCCCCTTGACAAGTTTTTCAGGTTTTTCCCTTATCTTAATTGAAGATTGTCCCTCTCTGCAGTCTACCTGGACACCTCCCTTCTGCTCTAGCTGAACAGTGTGACATCAGTAAAAGGGGCGGGAGGGGGACACTTTGTCATTGAATTACTCTGGAACTACAACTCTGACAGAATTGAAATAACACTTTCCAAAGTCCAAATACTATGATGATTAATTAGAGCTGCTTTTATTATGAAACATTACTATCCCTTTAAGTCACAGACTACAGCGTTCCATAGTAAGAAATAGCACTACCTGGTGACCACAATAGAAAATTGCAGCTTTTTTTTTGTAAAAGTGTTTTGCAAGGAAGAATACATTACCTCAGAAGAGTGAAAGGCTGAGCTGACCTTGCTGGAACCAGAACCTGCAATCTTGCAGCCTGAATAGATTCCACAGCTGGTGCATTAACTAACTGAGTCATCTCACCGGCTAAATCTGCAGTTTAATGGAAAAAAATACAGTCTGAGCTGCGATATCTTTTGAGTGAAAAATCTGAGAGTACTAATGGAATTAAACTATATCAACATGGACATGTATCACTACATACAATTGCAATTATGACTGGGGAAGCACTGTTTAGTTTATGCCCTCGTGCACCATATAGACTTATATATACCATATTTTAGGTAGAAGATAACAGATATCATTAGTAACATAAGAAATACATGTCTTTTGAGGCTGATTAGCTAAGACAAAACAGAAGCAATTCTGTAGCATACCAAGTAAGGTAAATGTAGCTTTTAATACTTTGCGTGCAAGTGGGTGCCCAACAATTGCAGAACAATACATTGGACACCCCACTGGACATTTTCATACTTCAGCACATATGGGTCTGTCTAAATAAATTAGTCAAGTAATCAAGCCTTTGAGTGCCAGTGGGGTGCGTGCACCTCTCTGGTACTCAAAGGGTTAACTCACCTGAGCCCAATCAGGGATAGCTTTAAATCCTAGCCTATTGGAAGCCCAGGCTGCATTGTGAGCCCTGATGGACAGCCAGGAGAGCACAATTGGAGTCTCAAAATAGATCCAGAGTGCACCTCCATTAGTCCTGCGAGGAGAGATGAACTGTGAGAATGATAGAGAAGTCTCCAACACACTGCTTTGCAATGCATTGGAGGACTCTATTATTCAAGGGTTTAAAAGGCCAATTCAAATCAATGAGACATTTTATTTGTCCCCTATAGTACAGCTGGTTTGCCTCAGATATGCATATGTTTATTTTTCTTAGTAAATCAGTCTCATTATGGCCTGAATTACACCGCAGTTGTAAATGTTATAACTGTTTTTATCCAACAGGTTCCAACTGACAGGGGATAATGTAGATAAAACAATTAATAAAGTTATCACTTGCAATGGAAGCCAGCCCTACATTTTACTAAATCTTTAACCATTTGAGTGCCAGATGGGTATGCCTTGGATACCCATCTGGCACTCAAAGGCTGAATGAAATAAATGTTTGGAAGAAACTACAATTATGCTGAGTATGTATGTGTTTTTTGGGGTAAAATAAGGCACTGTGAAACCAGATGTGATCTGCAATGTGATTTTATTTTACAGCAAAGTCTTTTGACACCTTGGCTGTTATAGAGGTCTCCAACACATTGGGGTGCAGGCTGAAATCTGATTTCTCACTAAATCAGATGCTGGAATTTGTTTCCCAGCCCTATGCCTGCAATAGCAGCAATTTACTAAGCTACTTACAAAGGAAATTCTCTTAAAGGGATAGTAATACTTTGATTAAACTGCAGCTCCGAGTCTTCTTTATATATTTTTCAATATGCAGCGCTATATTTAATTACCTATAAATTTGTAGTTCAAACGCTATTCCTGCAGAAAGGTTCCCGCCCCTTCTGGTTGCGTCACTGATCCTCTCTGTCTAGTCCAGATGGAGAGCAGCGAGGGACAATCTTCAGTAAGCAAAGGAAAATCCTGCCTTCCTATGTCAAAGGGGGGCAGGGTCTGTCTTATGCTTACTGACTGAAGATTGTCACTCTCTGTATGTGTCTGGTCGCATGACCGGATTCAAGATCTTAGGTGAGGTGGCCAGAAGGGGCGAGAAGGGGAACCTTTCTGCAGAAATAGTGTTTTAACTACAACATTGTAAGTAACTAAATATAACGGGATGTGTTTAAAAATATATAAAGAAGACTCCGAGCTACAGTTTAATTAAGGTATTACTATCCCTTTAAAGGGATAGAAATATTTCAGAATAAAAGCAGCTCTAATTAATCATCATAGTATTTGGGCCATGGAGAGTGTTATTTTAGTTCTGTCAGAGTTGTAGTTCAAGAGTAATTCAATGACAAAGTATCCCCCTCCCGCCCCTTTTACTGATGTAACACTGCTCAGCCAGAGCAGAAGGGAGGTGCCCAGGTAGACTGCAGAGAGGGACAATCTTCAATTAAGATAAGGGAAAAAGCTGAAAAACTTGTCAAGGGGCCAGGGCTTTCATTGTTCTCATAGGAAGAAGATTGTCCCCTGCTGTTATCTGTCTGGTCTATGGACTAGATTCCACATCTGAGAAGAGATGGCTTATACTAGGTAAAAGGGGCGGGAGGGGAAACTTTGCTTGTGAATATCTCTCAAACCACAAAGGTTTGAGAGATAAGACTTATATCGTTCTTCATGTTTTTTTAATGCCTACAAAATAAAATAAAGATAAAACTATTACTATCCCTTTAAACTGGACCTGTTTCCTTGATTAAAGTTTTCATATTTGAAAACTTCTTTAAAAACTGCCTATATGTAATGTGAGCAAAATAACTGCAAATGTACAGTTAAAAAGACATTCATACTTAGTACTTTATACTAATGTATGCTAATTGCAATACCCATGGTGTACCAGTGAAGTTTTATATGTTAATTAAGCTTTTCCTTGATGTTTCAAATGCTAATGATGACTTTTCCCTGATGTTTAGTGTGCTAGTGAAGCCTTTTCAGTGACTTTTCACATGCTAATGAAGGGTTTTCAGTGGCATTTCTTATGCTAATTAAGCACTGTGCTGCATCAGGAGACTTTCCCTTTCACCTTTCCCAGAAATTAAAGTATGAATATTTCGTAAACCATGCATCTGCTGGACTTTTGGTTAACATGACACATAGGCAGTTTGAATCATGTTTTCAAATATGCAAGAAATATTCAGGGTGACAGGTCTACTTTGTTAATGTCACTGTCCATAAAGCAAAGGGGCAGTCTATGAGCAGTTTTCATTCTTTTATGCCTTGTTTAATTCTATGTACTAAACATCACACAGAGGAAATGGCGCACCTTTATGCCAGCTTTTTGTGCATTTTGTGAGGCAGGCTGTATGGGGCTTTCTGGTATTAAAATCTTTACTGTGGCAGAGTGTGTCCCCTGGTATGTACTACAATGATCACACACCCTAGTGCATACCCTGAAGTCCCACCACTGGAGGCTAATACCAGTGGAGCTGAATAGGCAGATTAATACATTCTTTAGAGTGCACCTAAAGAGTTAATATATATCATTCTTACTGGCTATCGTTTATATCTGCTTAAAAAAGGGATAAGGATTAAAATGAAGCATTCCGTGGAAAAAAAGGGGGGAATAAAAAACAGTGGATGGACTTTACAGCCATAAATGGTAAAAAGTAAGTCTGACTTTCTGCCAAAAAGCTCAGCTGAGGGAGTACGGTTTTGATTTACAGGGATAGCAGAGTTAGGTTTGAGTAGCAAGTTTTAAAACTGCTATGTGATTGTGATTATTGAAGGGTTTAACAAAAGAATGGCAGGAGTATTTTTTTTCTTCTTATTTTACAAAGGCTTTTTTTTTTTGGAACACAATATAAGCATGAAATGTACAGTACCACTCAACACTGCAGCAGAAAGCGAGTAACGCCCTATATACTATAAAAACTGGCATGGAGTAAGGGTAGCGTGGCCAAATACATGCTCAGGCTTACTCCAATTTAATATACTTTTGTAGGGTCCCTGTCCACCCCTAACACCTTAAAGGAGAACTAACACCTCTTATTAACCCGTTTGTGTGCCAGAGGGGTACACAATGCATTGCTTTGCAATGCATTGCGTAACCCTCTGGCACTCAAAGGGTTAATAGCAACCCCTTACTTACCTTACCATGGCAAAAATATCCTGGATATCATATCGAAAGACGCAGACATGGACATTGCTAGCAGATTTTTTCAAACTGAAGCAGGCAGCATATGTGAGCATACTTAAGCCTTTGTGGACCAGAAAGCTGCAATGTGTTGTTGACCCATCTGGTCTTTAAAGATTAGAAGGAGAGTATAGTGTCAGAACAGGGCTGGATTTATATCCCAGGAGCCCCTAAGCAAGGCACTCTACCTGCCTTTACCATGGCCACACCCCCTCTACTCACATGTCTCCAGCCCCAGTCCCATCCATTGTTTCCTGGCACAGAAAATACTTTTTTAACACGCACGAATGAAAGATATAACCTCTTGATTGCTAGAGAGATCTCCAACGTTGTGTTAGAAATCTCTCTAACAACCAAGGGGTTAAATACTATCCTGTAAAGGTGTATAAAACTGGCCCAGGGTACTTGAGATTGCTCTGGCCACATAACTCAAAATGTGGGTGTGGCCAGCAAAGCTGAGACACCCCCAAAAATGTATGTTGCCTACTCTGCCCATTGGGAAATCTGGGCCTGCGTCAGAACATGTAAAAGGATGGTAACAGCGCCACCTGGCTGCAAAACATCATGAACCCAAGCTATCAGAAAAATGCCAAGTCCTCTGTTTAAAAATGTTTAATAGAAACGTCTACAAGCATTGGGAGTACCCCTGTTTTACTCTACAGGAAAAGCCCTACAACATAGTGTTGTAATAATTAGAGTATACTGCTCCTTTAACCCTTTGAGTGCCAGAGGGTTACACAATGCATTGCTTTGCAATGCATTGCGTACCACTCTGGAACTCAAAGGTTTAAGTTAGATAAGCAGAGTTTTTGGTCCTGTGGTCCTACAAGCAAATGTCATTTCCAGCTCCATGCACATAATATCAAAGACAAAGGCACAGAGGCAAATTTCAAATGGACCATTAGGATTTCTGATTGGCTGTAATAAGGTAAGTGGTGACTTCTTTATAGGATGAGTTAGTTCTTCTTTAAATTATCGCAAGGAAGTTCTGTACAATGTAGTTGGGTTGGTAGCTCTGATGAATATAAAATAAGTATCTAAACTGAGAAGGATTTTGTTTTCAAGGACAGTTAATAAAATGCATGTGCATGTACCAAGTATTACAGTATCCATATGCATGTATGACTACAAAATGCTTAATGAAGCAATTAGAGCAGTCTACGTCAGGGATGTCAAAGTTCGATTCTCAAGAGCTTCAAACAGACCAAGATTTAAAGGGCAATTATCACCTTTTACTAAGTCTGCTTCTATCAGACATAGGACCTGGAAGTGTGTGACTATTTGCGTGTTCCATTCACATCCCGATTAGACCCTTGTCTCAGGCTTTCAGGCCCAACACGGAGTGTCTGTAAGGACTGCATGTCACAGGACTTTTGTCTTTCAGTACATCTCTTCTTGCAGGACCAGTGGAGGTGCACTCTTGATCTATTTTGAGACCCCCATTGTGCTCTCCGGTTTGTCCATCAAGGTTCACAATGCAGCCTGGGCTTCCATTAGGCCAGGATTTAAATATATCCCTGATTGGGCACTGGTGACTTAACCCTTTGAGTAGGACTCAAAGGCTTAATTACTGACTAATTTATTTTGACTGACCAATATGTGCTGTAGCAGGAACATTCTTGAGTGCCAAAGGGGTGGGCAATGCACTCAAATGGTTAAATTCCAGTCTATTTGCTAACCTTGAGGACCACATTATTACTTAGACTGTAAGCTCCTTGGGGCAGGGACCTCTCTCCTATTGTTTCTATGAAAGTGGCACTTATTTTTTATCCCCTGTTATTTATTGTAGCATACGTCTGTTATAAGGCTCTGTGTACACTGTGTGGCCCCATATAAATAAAGATATACATACATACATACGTACACCCCAAATTATATTTACAGAGTACAGTTTGACTTTTTGGAAACGTTTTATTTACAAAAAAAATATATATATATGTGACAGAAAATACAGGAGCAGTTACTGCTCAGTGCTCTTACAATATTTCATACCTCCTAAGTGTCCCTCTTTAGGAGGGACAGTCCCTCTTTGAGACCCAAATTCCTGTGTCCCTCTTTCTCACCCTAGTGTCCCTCTTTTTAGGAGATCATATTGTGTGATGTTTATATAAGTGTATCACATTGCTCCACAGCAATAAAACTCACATTATTGTTTGGTTAAAAGTCAGTATCTGTGTTAATAAATTAGTCAGTATAAATAAAATAATTTGGTCTTGTCCTAAATCATTTATTCAGTTACACAAAAGTGTCAGTAGGTCATGAAATAACCTAGAAATTCTTAGTAATGCCCCGCCCCCATAAACACCCCCTAAAACACCATTGTCCCTCTTTGGCCAAATGTTGGGATGTATGATATTTTAAGAACAGAGAATTAGGAACTAAGGAAAACAGGCATGTTACCAATCTTAGGTGTGGGAGCTCTTAGCTGGGAGACAGAACACATCTGGCTGGAACTCTATTTCAATGCCACATAAAAGGCACGGGGAGAATCAAATTTCAGTTTTCTGTCTATGAACAGCAACAGAGCATAAGTGCTGAAAGGAAGTCACTAAATAAGGAACTATATGCATCCTCCAGGGGAAAGCATGCGATAAAGACACAAGTCAAAATGTAATATATAAGTGGCAAGGAAAGAAATCTAAAACTACAGGACAGAAGTATTTGGAATTGGTTGAATCAAGATAAAAGCAGGCTTATACTCCCAGCTGGACATTTAACTATGTGTGTCAACTTGGAAGCTATGTCAGAGCTCTTGAAGGACACTCGGAAAATTCAACTAAAAGAAAACCAGAGGATTGTGGGATTTAACTTGACTTGTGTGTGTACTGTTGCTTCCAGATGTTGTAAAGGAATGTCTTATTCAAATTATTTATCACAGAAAAGGTTTAAGTATTGTCTGCTCTGCAATATATTGTTTTGGCCTTTTGATGATACTTTTGAAAAACACACATATGAAGAGACTCATGGGGAACGCTCAATTCTGATTAACCCTTTGATTGACAGGGAGGTATCCAACATATTGTGTTGCAAGATGTTGGAAATGTATCTGGCACTCAAAGGGTTAAGAGGAATGTGAATACCTGGCAACAAGTCAAGCACTTATTTTGGGATGGATTGTAATGTTATGTATAGCATTATTTTTGACTACAATAAATGCAATGTATTGTCCTAGGTACATTATTCTGCACCCCTCTGGTCCTTACGGGGTGAAACACTAATGGCCACTATGAACCAATTTTGCGCACCCCTCTGACACATAAAGGGTTAATTCATAATGGATATTGTTGCCAGAATTGAGGACCACAAACTCTTCTCAGTGACTTACTTTCTTTCTAAGCATAAGTAACCCCTTAAAGACCCTTAAAGTGCCAGGACCATCAAGACAGTCCCAGCACTATAGGACCAGTGAAGGTCCTGGCATGTCATGGAATTCCCAGAGGCCCCCCAGAACTGAATCGCAAAAAAAAAAAAAAAGGGCCGTGGTCCTTAAGTTCCGGCCGGGTGGCCGCACGGCTGGTCCTGAAAGGGTTATATCTATATCATTAGTGTTGCTTTAAGGCAGAGATGGGCAAAATGTGATCTGCTGGCCCATTTATTATGGCGCTGGATTTGAATGGCTGTACAAATACAGCAGAGATGCTACTGACAAAATATAACTTCCGGATTTCTTCGCAGGGAGTAGATACATTGTTTGAAATGTGCGTTGTTGTAAAATGTATCATTCTAACAGTGCAGAAAGAGAGAGAAAGAGACAGACAGAACTGATAAATTGTCTGTGTGACTACAGCTTTTAGCGTGTGATAAGAAGTACAAGGAATAGCTAGATGTAATGGGATGCTAAAACCAGTCATGGAGCCTCTAAAGTTTTCAGCAGCTCAGTGTACCAGATGAAGTCCAAAGCAGCAGCCGTCATCCTTGTTTGATGGGCTTCTCATTCATACAGTGATCTATGGCCAGTCTCATGTGCAAATTATTCATGAGTTTGGCTGTTCTGGAAGTTGCAAACATCAGGGAACTTGCAATTTTTTTGTTTGTTTTTCTAGATAAAGGAAAGATGAGGTCTTTAAAATGGCTGTCTCGTCTCCTGCTGAAAGTGCTGACTGAAAGTTTTCTGCAGAAGTCTCCACCTGGCAAGCGGAGCCATCCAGAAAACTTTAAGAGGCTCCACGGTACTTCTGCTCTTGCATAGAAATAATAGGGACATCCAATGGGGGGGTGGGAAATATATATAAAGTCCTAGAATGCGTCGCTCACTGTGTGCGTAACTGCACATGCGCAGTAGGGACTCATAGAACAGGCTGATCCGGAGCACAGAGCTCGGGAAGGCTGACAGCCTGTCTGTGCTCCCGGCTCCGGGGCAGCAGCGGAGGCAACTGGGCGACAAACTGTCACCCAGAGCCTCTGCTGCTGCCCCAGAGCCGGAAGCACAGACAGGCTGTGAGCCATCCGGAGCTACCCGCTCCGGTTATAGTTATATATATATATATATATATATATATATACAGACAATCTGAACATGGTATTTGGCCCACTGAATGCATTTTGAACAGAGTTGTGTGTGGCCTTTTGGCATAAATTATTGGACATCCATGTTTTAAGGACATCATGCACTAAATCTCTTCCATTGGATAACAATGATTATTTAACCACAATTAGATCAGTTTACTAGAGCCTCTGGCAAAAGCTCTGCAACACTAAGCATAAAGGCATTGTGCGGGGTAATCTACATTTCAACAGTTTAACAGGAATTTTAATATGCAAGCAAAATATATTATTTTAAATTGTATTTCAATCCCTTTGTGAGTTTTCATGGGTTGACATTGAATACCTGGAATGTTCTTACTTCAAGCATATTGTTTATTATTCTACTTCAGCAAACTATCTGATACTTTTTACTATAACTACCATAACATTTAATACTATTATGTCAGTAAATCATTTTGCATTTTGACATACCACCCAAGAGTTCTCCAACTCTCTACATTGCCCCCAATGTCCACCCATCTACATTGCCCTCTAACTCTCCACAATGCCCCCAATAGCCACCTCTCCACATTGCCCCAACTCTCCACATTGCCCCCAGCTCTCCACATTACCCCAACTCTCCAAACTCTCCACATTACCCCCATTGACCCCCAGTGTCCATCTCCTACCTCCCTGGTGGTCCAGTGGCGTGTCAGTAAAGGTCTGTGCATCCTTCGGCACAGTCCTCTATTAAGAGCTGAAGCTCCTGCACGGTCCTCTCTCCGGTAATACAGGGTGCTGGAAGATGATGTCATCTCCCAGAGCTCTGCATTACCAGAGTACCAGTGAGGGAGAGCTCAGCTGCTAGAGGTCCGGAGGGGGGAAGTCGCAGGGGCGGTTAGGCCCCTGGAGTGACGGCCCAGTCACAGGCGTGATCCCTGTGACCCCTGCTGTTATGTCACTGGTTATAAATTCCAAAAATTCACATTGACTTGAACTCCTTAACCATTTGAATAACAGAGGATAACCCTCTGGCACTCAAAGGGTTAAATGCTAGAGATCGCCAATGCATTGCAAAGTAATTGATTTGTTCTCCCCAGTTGGAGTAGTTGTTTTGCTTCAGTTCATCTTAGTATGTCATCCTCTCTGTGTCATATGCATTAAGCAAGGATAAAACCTTCAGATGAGATAAGCTTCTCCAATTCTTAGTTATAGGTATCCTTCATATAGTAATCAAGTATATCTGCATAGGTACGTTACTTTTTATTTTTGTATTTGAATTATTTTTCAGTCTATAGATGTCAGAGGTATTTTCCTGAAAGTGTGTAAGTTGTTGTAACTCACTGATTCTTAAACGTACCCTCAGGGACCACTAACAGTGTGTGTACTTAGGATTCCCCTGCTTCAGTATGGGGGAATTCATCAAAATGACATAGCCTGTGATCAGCTCACCGATGCTCATGTAGGAAAATCCTAAAGACATGACTTGTTATTGGTCCCTGAAGACCAGTGTTACCTCTACGGTTAGTAATGGGGAGTGACCCAGCACTCAAAGAGTTAAAGAAGTTTAATTATGCAGCACTGCATTTGAACTACACATGCACCATGTAGCCCTGACATTTTTATGAGTTGTATACCTCTCTGGCACTCAGAGGGTTAATTACACCTTTCACAGTGCATGGGGGGGTAAGGAGGACACTCGGCTCCCCCTACAGGAAGAAGGCTGGCCTGGGGTACATATTATGGCTTTGCCCAGCCCTGTAAATAAATTCTGTGGTCCTTCTTGGCATTTCATTGCTGGATCACTTACAGTTCTAATGGACCACATGTGCATGTTTTCTCTATGTCTAATATTATTTATATACAAAATGCATTATCCGTGTAACTTAAATACAGGCCTAAAATGAAGGTAAGCAAATACATGCAATTGCAAAAACTATGGGAAAATATACAAATGGATATATCTATTGTTATACTATTGTATGAAGGTTTTATATATATACTAGTGTAAAAGCCCATGTACACGGGCCAAGGTCTGGGTAATGTTTACCCTTTGAGTGTCAGAGGGGTACACACCTCTGGCACCCAAAGAATTAAGAGGTCACTATTCTACCTCACTGCTCCATGCGATGCAGTCTTGCGTCGCCTCACTCACACGATGAAATCATGCACAGCAGAGACTGCCCGAATGCAGGCACTGAGCATGACTGCATCATGACAAACATCCTAGCAAATTATTATATAGGATAAGTGACTCCTTCTGTTAAGAGGACAAATACGCCAACAGTTACAGTTTCCCTTCAATAGGCTCTATCCTCAGTCAGATTTAGGCAGGATTTCCCATTAACCCTTTGAGTGCCAGAGGGGTACGCAACGCATTGCAAAGCAATGCGTTGCATACCTCTCTGGCACTCAAAGGGTTAAGCAATTAAAGCAGTTGCCTTAGTTGTTACAATTTGAATAGCATCTAAGCCATGCTGGCCACACCCACTATGCTGAGTTGTGGGTGTGATTAGTGTAACCCGAATTCTCCTGCGCTAGACCTTTTCTCCTGGGTTTATGTTGGCTTATTTTTTTTTACTTCTTTATATATTCTCTAATATCTAGTGTAAATACTAATTTGGCCATTTTATTTACCAGTTCATATATCTCTGTACCGGACACTTTATTTCAAATCTAATTTGTGTTTGATTGTTATAAACTAAGGTATTTTTGTGCCAGAAAATAGAGGATGGATGTGAGGGCTGAGTTTTCTGAAGAATGTGTGGCCATGATTATGGATAGCGGCAATAATGGCACCTTGCCTAGGGACATCTGAGATATAAATCCCTGGACTCCTTTAGAATCCATCCTTCCCGTCACTATTGTAGTCAAGTATATAACAAAATCACAAGCTAGCAAAAAGCCCCCCAAAAATCCCATTGATTTAAATTGGGCTTTTGAGACCTCTGTAGCTTTCAAAGGATTAAAGTCCCTATTTAAATCAAGGTGAATTTTCAGTTCCTCCCTATGGTCCAGTTGGTGTTCTCCAGAATTTCACCTCTTTAGTGGTAAATAAGGCCCTAAGGGGGAGATTTATAACCCCTTAACTCCTAATGACCTGCCAGGACCATCGCGGCTGTCCGGGCATTAATGATTGGTGACAGTCCTGGTATGTAATGGAAGTTTGTGATCGCAGCACACCGTGTGCACTGTGATCACAGATAACTTCAGTGAGGGGAAAAAAAAAAACATTTGCTCTGGTCCTCCAGAGTACCCCGCCCCAAACAGAGCAGTGCTTAAAGGGATAGTAATGTTTCATAATAAAAGCAGCTCTAATTAATCATCATAGTATTTGGACTTTGGAGAGTGTTATTTGAATTCTGTCAGAGTTGTAGTTCAAGGGTAATTCAATGACAAAGTGTCCCCCTCCCGCCCCTTTTACTGATGTAACACTGCTCAGCCAGAGCAGAAGGGAGGTACCCAGGTAGACTGCAGAGAAGGACAATCTTCAAGTAAGATAAGGGAAAAAGCTGAAAAGCTTGTCAAGAGGGGCAGGGATTTCATTGTTTTCATATAAAGAAGAATATCCCCTGCTGTTATCTGTCCAGTCTATGGACTGCATTCCACATCTGAGAAGAGATGGCTTACACTAGGTAAAAGGGGCAGGAGGGGGAAACTTTGCTTGTGAATATCTCTTAAACCATAAAGGTTTGAGAAATAAGACTTATATCATTCTTCATGTTTTTTTAATGCCTATAAAATAAAGTTAAAACGAAGTATTACTATCCCTTTAAGGGGGTAAAAGTAAGGTAGAGCGGGAGAGAGAAATGGCTGCAATCTGTGCTAAAACTGAAGTTCAGAATTTATAAATATTCTTACACCAGTTTTGGAAGCCTTAATGCCACGTTGTGGTGTTTTCAGAAAAGTAACAGTACAGCTGGTGTAAATTCTGCCACAGCGAATTTATAAAGAAATGTTGCTAACTGCGACAGTTTTCAACATAATTTTCTCCACAATCTTAATACGGGTATAATCTACTCTTAAGCATTGTAATAAATCAGACCTGACGTTATCACCAGCTGCCATGCCTTAAGGACAATTCTTTAAAAAGTACTAAGAACAGTTTTTATAAATCTCCCCCTTAGAGTATTAGCTAGAACCATAAAATGATAAGAGGTTCTCTTTCAGTCGTGTGTTCCCTGGCTGTTGTGTGGCATTCTACAGCAGCCTGTGTGCTAAAACACTTTGGGAAAAGGTACTGCCAGGAATAACAATTCTCTTGAGCAGCACTCCGTGGTCAAAAACAAACATATCTATCTGGAGCACATTTCCTCACTTAATAAAATAATGTATTAACAGATGGGAAACGCACAGTCTTTAAATTCATACTTTAAACATTTTGTATGCGAGGTAAAGATAAGATTTAATATTCTTCCAGTATTTGTCAGTCTGATCCATGTGACCACCTACCAGCTGATATTAGGACTGCACCCTAAGAATATGTTCAGTATATATGCCTCTGGTCTTTAAAGAGTTAAAGTTATATCAAACTCTTTACATTTTAGGTGCTAGTGTCCCTTAAAGGGATAGTAATGTTTCATAATAAAAGCAGCTCTAATTAATCATCATAGTATTTGGACTTTGGAGAGTGTTATTTCAATTCTGTCAGAGTTGTAGTTCAGGAGTAATTCAATGACAAAGTGTCCCCCTCCCGCCCCTTTTACTGATGTAACACTGTTCAGCCAGATCAGAAGGGAGGTGTCCAGGTAGACTGCAGAGAGGGACAATCTTCAATTAAGATAAGGGAAAAACCTGAAAAGCTTGTCAAGGGGGGCATGGATTTCATTGTTTTCATAGGAATAAGAGTGTCCCCTGCTGTTATCTGTCTGGTCTATAGACTGCATTCCACATCTGAGAAGAGATTGTTTACACTAGGTAAAAGGGGCGGGAGGGGAAACTTTGCTTGTGAATATCTCTCAAACCATAAAGGTTTGAGAGATAAGACTTATATCATTCTTCATGTTTTTTTAATGCCTACGAAATAAAATAAAGTTAAAATGAAGTATTACTATCCCTTTAAATAAATACAACTGGGCTGATTTATGCCACTTGTGGTCCGTGGTGCAAAGTATAAAGTGCTGGGACAACTTAACCCTTTGATGCTAGGAAGGTCTTCAGAGTATTGCTTAACAATTTGTTTGAGATCTGCCTTGCTCAAGGAGTTAATTAATATTTATACCTGTTTTTTTTTTGCTAAAAGTGATAAGAACACAATTTTGAACTTACATTAAATCAGAAGAATGTTGATATCACACCTGGGTTCGCACAAAGTTAAGCACGTACTGCAAAGTGCTTACACTTAGTGTATGAAGAAATGCTAGATTTTACCCATATCTGCATATAATGCTCAGTTTCCACATCTGGCTTCAAACTTTAAGTAGACTGTATTATATGCTCTAGATCAGTAGTTCTCAACTCCAGTCCTCAGGACTAGGGTGACCACATTTCCCTTCTGCCATTCCGGGACGTGGTCACCCTAGTTGCCCCTTCATACCTTGAGTCCCTGGTGGTCTAGCGGCGTGGAAAGTGCTCTGTGCCTCCTCTGGCACAGAGCTGAAGCTCCCGCGCGCTGTGCTCAGTAATGCAGAGCGCTGGGAGATGATGTCATCTCCCAGCGCTCTGTATTACTAGAGCGCTTGCCTCCAGGAGATCAGGTAAGCTGCATTGCCGCCCTGGATGTCAGCCTGCAAGCGGTGTGTCATATCATGGACGCCGCGAGGGAGCGCTTATTTATGCTACCAAGCGCTCCCTCGCGGTGTCCATGATGTGACACACCGCTTGCAGGCTGACATCCAGGGCGGCTTGGCTTCATTCCGGGACACTTCATTGTCCCGGTTGAAGATGACCCGGGACGCGGGACATAGCCCTGAAATAAGGGACAGTCCCGGACGTTCCGGGACCCGTGGTCACCCTACTCAGGACCCACTAACAGGCCATGATTTGATGATTTCCTTGTTAGAGCACAGGTGAGTTAATCAATGTGAATGAGCCACTGATCACCACACCTGTGATCTAGCAGAGAAATTCCTAAGTCCTGGTCTGTTAGTGGGTCCGGAGGACAGGAGTTGAGAAGCACTGCCCTAGATCATAGAGGGAGAGAGAAGCACAGTGACTCCCCAACTGTGATTTATGAGAATCAGGGTTTCTAATTGTGGGGACAAGGGGGTCTCTTCATTGGGGCTTGAACAGCTGCCTACTTTGCCCTGTTGTTAAAATGGCCCTGCATACTGATAACGAGCATACCACAGTGAGGCTGATGTATTAAGAAGAAATGGAGAGATTTGGGGGCAAGCCAACGTCATCACAAGGGATAAAAACATTCCTTTGGATTTAAATGGGGATTTTAACCCCATGAATGCTAGAAATGTTTGTAAAACATTGTAAGGCATTTGTCAATACCGAGTGCAAAGAATGTTGATCATGTTTGTAAAGCACACTTGATTAAGCAATACATTACTCTAACAAGCAGTTGATTGTGCACATGAGCAGGGCTGGACTTACATCCCAAGCAGAGCCAGGACGTCCATTATGGCAATCTAGCCTACTGCCTAGGGCCTATGGTACTACAAGGGACCCTGGCTGCAAGTGATGGGTTACAAGCAGAGACCCTACTCCTGTTAACATCTTGGGGGAGATAAAGAGGTGATAAAGAGAAGTTTATCACTTCACCAATTCCTATGCTATTCTATGAAGCCTAAGCATTAAGATTTCTTCAGCTTTGGAGATCTTAGTGCATAAGCTCCATAGAATGACATAAGAACTGGAGAAGTGATAAACTAGAGAAGTCATCTCCACTTTATCACCACATTGTCATTGTCTCCCTCCTTGTGTCAAGTGCCCCTTTTGTTGAAAGAAACCAGCATCATCCAGTTGTTCTTACTTCCATTACAGTCACAATGCTGGTACCTGCTGGCAGCACTCTGTGTCAGAAGCACCAGATAAAGTGATGTGGGGCGCCAAACTGTGACCTTGTCTAGGGCTCTGTGGAGCCTTAATCCATCTCTGATCCCAAGGCACTCTAGACACCCTGAGCTCTGCCTATGACCACCACCCACACTCCTCACATACTCAAGTCCCATCCACTTTTTCCTGGCACAGAACATACCATTGGCTTATAACATGCAAGAATGAAAAAGTTTTAACCCCTTGGTTGCTAGAATGATCTCTATAGCATTAAACTGGTTAAATAATAGCCTCTATATGGGTATAAAACAGCTGAGGTGTTCCTCAAAATGTGGAGCTCTAGGCAGTTGTCTACTGTGCCTATTGTGAAATCCGACTCTGCACATGCGGCATTATAGAAAAATGTTTATCATACATAAAAGTACAATCAATCAAAGAAAACTTTACATGAAATAAGAGTTTGAGACTATATGGGAAATGTCATACAGGTCCTGCCAAAATGACAGTCCAGCCACAAAATGTACATCTGGGATTAGCTGCTTCCCTTGTTCAGAGTAGAATTGTCTGGCATTTTCTGACTGGACTCTCATTTTGGCAGGACCTGTATGATATGTTTCAGAATATTTCTTCTCTGTGTATGGTATTTGTGAGCTAACAGAAATTGCACCCTGAGCGCGAGGACACAGTCCCAGTGAGCTTTTGCATACCATTGCAAGCTCATGAGTCTAGCTGAGCATCTCTGACTTCTTCTATCTATATGCAAATTGCTCTTGGGGTTAGTCACCCTAAGGGTAATGGGGCAATCCAGACGTGGACCCCTTGCTCACCAGTCCTTAGAGGGATCAGCTGCACCTCACCAGCGAGACCCAACAAGGCTGAAACGTATGTCTGGGGTTAGCTGCTTTCCTTGTTCAGAGAAGAATTGTCTGACATTTTGTGGATGGACTGTCATTTTGGTAGGACCTGTATGATATGTTTCAGAATACTTCTCTGTGTATGGCATTTGTGGGCTAAAAGAGATTGCACCCTGGGTGCTAGGACACAGTCCCAGTGAACTTTTGCATACCCTTGAAAACTCCTGAGCCTAGCTGAGCATCTCTGACTTCTATCTATATGTAAAATGTACAATGACAAACAAAAGATAAGCCCAAAATAGTCTATCCTGCTCACAGAGTGAGCGCACCTAGACAAATTTGACTGAAAAAATTATGATCATGTGCATGCTTGATCAAACTAAAGAGAAGAAAAACATTTTTGATCATGCATGCAAAGCCCACTCCATGGAACAAAACATTTGGCAGAAAAATGTTGATAATGCTAGTGAAGCATACTGGATCAAACCAAAGATTTATAGTGAAGTGTGCATTTGAAGCAAACTCGATTGAACAAACCATTTTCCTTTTTTTGATCGATCAAGCAAAAAGCTTGCTCTACTGAACAAAAAAAATATACTTCTTTTACTTAAAACTGCACAAATGTGGTTAAAGACAAGGCATAAAAATACATCTTGTCAAAGAACGTAAATTAAATCTGTATAATTAAGAAAATATGAAAAAGTAAACAAAACCAGCTTTTGCTGATTGTGTTTAATTAATTTTCTGAGACATATTCACTTGGCTCACTTTACCAATAAGATGTTTTAATAAGAAATACTATACCAGATGCTGCCTGACTATTTCTCCAAAACACTTAATGCTAGTATCTAAAACAAATAGAATAAAATGTAGAAGCAGATTTCTGATATTTTGAGGAAAAATAAATAAACACAGTGGTCTCATTTGCAATTAAAGAAGAGTGTGATTTTGCTGAATACATAATTCCATCTGGATGACAGACATCAAATAAACATAGCAGAGATTAATAGAAAAGCTAAGTTATGCATGTTATTGTAGAAACTGGTGGTTTATATGTAATACAGATTGCTGGACTAAAGTAGATGCAATAGGAATAGCTCAAGAAAACCAATTGCACCTGAGGGAGAAGTAAAAATTGGGCTTTTAATCCTTTGAATGCTTATGTATTGAAGACTTATCTAACATTCAAAAGGTTAGCTCCATGAAATTCTAAATATTTTGTACTCTGCTGTCTGAACACATTTTTGACATTTTTGCTATCCATCTGTTTATGTATGATTCACGCTGGTAACTTTCTAGTTATATATAGGAAAACTATTTTTTTTTTTCAGGAAGAATTGAGCTTTTGCCTGGCACCCCGCATGAAGTAATGTTTGCATTGTGGGACAAGCTATGATGTCATAGATTTTAAAACATTTAAAAAATGACTTATTTTGTCACTGCCATAAACTATATATTCAAAACATTTATGTTGGTAGTGCAAATTTCAGTTATTTTTAAGTCTTAAATCCCCATGAGTTCAAAAATACCAAATAAGTGCAGTTTTATGTACGATCATGGCCTGTACAGACCTTAATTTTTAGTAGCGTAAAAGTGAATTTTCAACTTTTAGAACTAAAATGTACATTTCAGTGGTTGCATGGTAACAATACCCTTCGACAGCTGAATAACTATATAAACTATATATTTCCCGAAAGTAGCTATCCTACTGCATACTGAGGGGTCCCTTGTCTTTCTACCCCTAGCATGGTGTGCACAAATGTTTCCAGAAGAAAAAAAATAAGAGTTCTGTAACATTTCTACACTTCAAATGTACTTAAATCTTTGAATTGTACTCAGTAGCTACTGATCTTACGAGAAAACTGGCATCCCATTGATATGAGTTAATATACTGTAGGGGGTACCAGAAGCACAGAACTGCATCTACAGGACTTGCCTGCTCTAAGAAATAAAGAAAAGGTAGTACACAATTTTGGAAAGAAGATAACCCATCACATTAAATATTTTCAGAAGGTGGTGCTAAAGCACAAATTGGCATTTTTTACATTTCTACCCCTCCAAATGTACTAAAATATCTGAAAATTGTAGAATGTCTACTGTATTGATTAGGTACTGTTTGTTCAAGAAAAATGGTACCCACATTGGTATGACAATATGACATATTGTAGGGGGTGCTAGAAGCACAAAACTAGATTTACATATTTTCTTTTTTTTAGTTGGCTGCCTGCACTGAAATTATCATAACTGTTTTAGATATACAGAAAAGGTATGCAAGTCATATCATTTTGGAAGCAGACATTCACACACATCAAATGAGTTGTTTGGCTTTTTACTCCTAGGCTGTTGTGAACAATTATTTCCATAAGGTGGTGCTATAGGGAAAATGTTTTTGTTTACATTTCTACCACTTCAATTATAGTGGGACTTCCTTGTGTATTCAGTACTTTCTAACAGCTCAAGAAAATGTGTTGGACACCCAGCTGGCACACAGATGCATTGAAATGCAGTGGATATCTTTCTGGCACTCAATGGGTTAAATTCATACATCATGAGGGGGGCATCAGGACCCTTTCTGATGTCCTCCAGCTACTGATGTCCCAGCCGATTTGGCTGGGAGACCAGTAATGGTTATGCATTTGAGCAGCATGTTCCCTGTGCTTCCATCCTACCTGAGGTACAGGGTATGAGAGGGCGGGATTGGGGAAAGTACACTTCGTCACCGGTGACATGACATGAAAGTCTTTCCCTGATCTTTCCCACTCCTACCCTCAAATTTTGGTATGTTGAATACGTGGGAGCCATGCTGCTCCTCTGCATTGCTATTAATGATCACCCATCCGAATCAGCTGGGAGATCAATAACCAGGGATATATCAGAAGAGATCTTGATGCCCCCCACAGGGTCTTTGTATTTTTTTCTTTAAATGCAGCTGCTGCTTGTCTGTTATATCGGCCTATGCAGTGGCTGTATTTCAACTATACAGTACTGACTTGGCACAGTGGGAACAGCTAGCCAAGTCTATACGTTGTACTGCCTTGGTATTCTAGGTGTTACTTCACATGGGTGATCTTTACATCTACAATAATTTTCATTGGCAACCTTGTGTTGTTGCAGCAAAGTCACCAATCTCTACTAAGCATAAGTGAGAAAGTAGCTACGGATCTTCATATCAAGAAGCTTATAATATTAGAAAATGTATTATGTATCAGAATGAAATAATATATAAATAAAAGGCACAATGTTTTGAATGCACCTCTTGCACTCAAAGGTAATAACAATTATCAGGTTAAACTTTTGCATGTCAGTGGGTATCTAACAAACAGACCTGGTAACTCTTCAGCTCTGCCCCGGAGACTCCAGTTTTTAAAGTTAATTACTGGGTCTCTGGAGAGGCTGTTTCTCCTATGGTGGTTAGTTTCCTGTGAAACTCTGCCCGCTTCATCTCCCTCCCACTTCCTGCCCACTTCTCCTCCTTCCCACCACTTCCTGCCCACTTCACAAGTACAATGCTGGTAAGCCCTGCCCATCCCATTAAGCCCCACCCCCTTTAGGATGCAAATCACCTCATTTACATGCCTCCACTCACAACACATTAACCCTTTCTGGGTGCTCTAGAGGATGAAGTTCCCAGGTTTGCCAACATATTGCTTTGTAATGCATTGGAGACACCACTGTCTCTCAAAGGGTTAATCACCTTGGTCCTTATGTTTATAAATAAAGAGGACCAACCCTGGGGCAAACCAGCGGTAGTGGAACATACATTTCCATGGATTTAAACTGTGCTTTTATGCAGTACTGTAGAATAATATAAGAGTTTGTATACTTGCACTGAGTAAATGCAGTGCTTATTGCAGACATATTTGGAAGTCTTTGATGGCAAATCAGCTGCCCTTAACAGAATCATGATTCATGGGACACAAAGATGAATGAGAACCCTTTATTTCAGTGCTGGGCAATGTGATGCCCTCAAGCTGCTGCTCTAATACAGCAGTTGAAGTGTGTGAGCAGATGGAGTGCCTCATGTTGCCCATCCCTGTTTTAAACTGTATACCCCAGTCAATTTACCATCCTGAAGGAATAAGTGCTGCCCAGCAGTTAAAACAAATTGATTGTTTAAGCAAAAAAATCCCACTGAACAATCAGCTTTATTGAGCAAGTAATGTTTGACAAATTATCTTAACAAACAGTAAGTTCAATTACAGTCTTTGGAAAGAAAGTCAGGAAATGGACAATTATTGTTTAGTGGCTAACGTCATCGCCAGGGTCAAGATACTTCAAAACCAACTCCACCTTTTTCTTCATCATAATATTGGCGTTTATTATTTATGATGGGGTTTTCAAAAATAAGCCTTTATGTATGGTTGTAATTAAGATTAGGAGGCCTTATTCATCAAGAAGAAGAGATGTATTTCTGGAACAAACCAACTGTACCAATGAGACTGAATGAAAACTCCCATTGATTTAAACTGAGCATTTAACCTCTTTAATGCAAGAGAAGCCTCCAATGCACTGGAGGCTTCTCTAGCATTTAAGAGATTAATGTTCAGTTTAAGTTAATGTTAGGTTGAAGAATTTTCATTTCAGTCCTATAGGGTTGCTACCTTTTCTTCAAAAAAATACAGGCCATGGCATTCCCTCCATAAACTTAACATTGGACAGAAGACAATTTTTTACCAGCCTGCCGGTAAAATACCGTCTGGGTGGCAACCCTACAGTCCTATGGGGCATGAGAGTCACTGATGTATAAGGTCCAGGGCATACCTAGGAACTCTCTGGATCTTTCCTGGAGACTCCTGTTTTCTACTTAATTACTGGGCCTCCAGGGAGAGTCTGATTCTCAGGGGCTTAGGGAGTTCCCTTGTAACTCCACCCACTTCACAATCAGTTCCTGTCACTCTCCGCCCTGTTCTTCCCACTCTCTGCCCATTTTAAGGGAAATCTCTGCCTTTCTGCAACCCAATCTTGACCATAGCAATTAGGCTTAGCCCACTTATGATGAGTCATTCTACTAGGGAAATGTCTCCTGTGTAAGAACGTGCATCAAAATAACATATTTAACATGTCACAGCCATCACAACTGCACACTAAAAAGTCCCCATGTAAAAACTCACCTTATCCTACCCCAAATCAGCCCTCAAAACCCTAACCCTAATGACTCTAATCTAAAAGAAGGAAATAGTGGGCAACCTAACAGAGAGTGAACCCCTATGCCCTACCCTAATGACCCTAACCTAACAGACGGAGAGAGTGCCTAACCTAACCTAACCGACAGTGAACCCTTACGCTTAACCATAATGACCCTAGCCTAACAGAAGGAGTGTAATGCCTGGTATGTAACAATAAGTAGGTCAAATATCTCAGTTAGGCGAGGTGCTAGAGAGTGCTGCTAGCGTGCACAGCTGGCTGGTGTAGATTACCCAAATGAGAGAGAATAAAAAGGTAAGACACAGGAAATGCAATGCCACTAAACAGGATACAAACAGGATTATATATAAAGGAAAACCCAGTAGCAAAGAAGCTATGGAATGCTGTTTAGAGAATGCAGCTGGATGGCGTGAACTACCCCTTCAACAGTTGAGCTGTGGGTGAAGATGGATTAAAGACTAGTTTAGTGCCGACTGGTTGAGCCGACCCACCCAGGGATAGCTGCCTAGGGGTATACCTACTGGGGTAACAATAGATGTGGTACACTGACTAAACTGAAGGTACCTTAAACTCCAAAAGGAAGTGACGGAACTATAAACTCAGTGGTACAGCTGAAGTTGAAGAGTCATATGCAGGAACTGACAAACTACAGACAGAATCCAGGAACAGAGCTGAGTCGAAGAGTTGATAGCAGGAGCAGTATCACAGTCTCCCTTTGAGGCCTAAAGTAAGCCTGTGCTCTTACCTCTGTATGGCCACCGGCCGGCATGGCCTTCGGACACTTCCTCATTGTTTTAGTCATGTTTCAGGCACTGGCACAGATGCCTGTTTATGGGCCTATTCTGTTGGGCCTAATTGGGTCCCACCTCCTTCTGCTGATTTATAAACCTCATGGAGGCTAGGACTTGTTGCCCTTTCGTGCTGTTCCTGTGTGCATCCTGTGTTCCTTGTGACCCTTGCGTGGCTTACGTTGTCTCCTGGTGTTCAATCCTTGACTTATCTGACTACTCGCTCGGGTTGTGACCTTGGCTGTGGCTGACTTCCTGATCCGTGTATGACTCTGGCTTGTCTGACTACCCGCTCCGTGCTGACCTTTGCTGTGGCTGACTACCCGATCCTGTTCCTGACTGTGGCCTGTCTGACTGACACTCCGTTTGTGCCTCGCTCCTGTCTGAGTACCACTAGGCCGATCCAGGGCACGCTCCTTTACCTAGTAGCTCAGCCACCAGCTGGTTGCTTGCAGGTTGCCTCTGCTTGCTGCCTTCTGTTTGCCTCCGGGCAGCTAGTGCAACTCGCTCCTGGGCACATGCCTCTTACGCTTACCTGTTGCCTGGCTTAGCACTTGTGGTGCTATCTACACTCTGTGCCTCCTAGTTGCCTTCGGTAAGAAAGAGTGCAGCTTGTCTCGCTCCTTGCCTCAGTAGTGCGCTCCTATCTGGCTGCATCTATCTAAGCACATACTCTGCTGCCTCGAGTGATGCTACCAGTTAAGCTATTGGAATCGGTGGTCTATTCTCTCTGTGCCTCCACTGGGTACGCTCCTGTACTAGTCTTATCTTTCCTTGCTGTTGTGGTAGAGCCAAGTCTGATTCTAAGACTCAGTACCATAGAGCTACTGTGGTTCAGTGTCAGCTCCTGGGTAGTAGACTAGACACTCTCCTCACATCTATCTCCCCTCTGACTGAGGAAGTGTTCATTATTACTACTAGTATTCTTATTATCTGTTGCTCAATAAACTGGTTTAAATTCACTTGTACTGTTTCGTGTTTTTATTTACTGAGAGTCCGTTACAAGCAGGAACAGAAGGCATATAGATTGTCAAAGAGTCGATCACCAACTGTGCTAAAACAGAAGGCAAGCACATGGTTGAAGAGTCGATCAGCGACTGAGCAGGAACAGAAGGCAAACAGATGGTCGAAGAGCCGATCACCAACTGAGCAAGAACAGTAGGCAAACGGATGGTTGGACACAGGCAAGGTTGGCAAATGGAGGACAAAAAGTCAGAGAGAAGCCTTGGTCAAACCGAGAGATCCAATAACAGTACTGAAAGTCAAGAAACAAGGAACTGACAAACAAAATCTCAGTCACAGAAAACTGAACGCTAAGATTGCGTGCCCATCTGATCGAGACTGAGGCTAATAAAGGCATCTGGCCAACACAAAAACCAGAAACAGCACAAACAAGGAGAAACAAAAGAGGGAAAGAAGAAACTCTAGAGAAGAGGATAACCTGACAAGGAGATCGTGCCTACACTTAACCCTAGCGACCCTATCCTAAAAGAAGTAGACAGTGGCTGACTTTACAGATAGTGAACGCCTACAACCAACCTACTCTAATGACCGTAACCTAACAGAAGGAGAGAGTGGAAAACCTAGCAGATAGTGAACCTCTATGTCTTGCACCCCCCAAATGCACTTCCCAAACCTTACCTAAGTGAATGATATCAGGTGACATTTTTAATGGTACCATTCTGCAAGCGCCATGTTGATGGATGTGTAGTTGTAGAGCAGTTCTATGGCAAACCATCTGTGCAGTAGCAAGCAAATAGACAATTCCAAAATGGTCATTGATCTTTAACTCTTTAACACCTTTAATACTAGAGAGGTCTCAATTTTATTTGTCACATGTATTGCATTGGGTTGCACCAGTATTACACCAATCATATATTTGTTCCTATGCCCCATTCTTTCTTATTAGTATAATATTAGCATGGATAACCTGGAGTTGCCCTGGGTGTGCAACATCAACACAATTATACATAGACATCCCACATTCTTTCTTATTCTTTGTCCACTCTCCTTCTATTTCCCATGCATCCCTGCTAACTCTTCTCTTTCTCACAGGTCCTAATTCATCAAGCTAAACAGGTGCAATTCTGGGACATGTGTGTGGGGGGGATGAATTTCCACAAATTTCCATTGTTGTAAATGGGCCAATTAACCACTTGAATGATAGCTATGTCCTTTGCAATGCACTGGAAGCCTCTCTATTAGTAATCAAGGGGTTAAAAAAATGTAAACTCAAAGGGAATTTCCCGCCCCTACACAGACGGTACAGTTAGTGTGGACACACAGCTTTCTCCATCTCATCTCTCTTACTCTGTCTTCTTCCTCACACTAAGTCTCTCAATCCCTGTCTTACTTATGGCCCTCCTGCTGCTGTTGAATTGGAACAACTATAATTCACAGCTGGCCAGTTGTCTGGGGACCCCGATGACTGAGATGCTCAACACAAAGCTGGAGAGCCACAGATTACCCACCTTTTAATCTGCGTACATTATAGCTGCAGATGTTTTCATAATGGTTTAGTAACATTTTCAGTGAAACATTGGAGGGGGGGAATGCATGAATTCACCAGAGCAGCTCTACAGACATTAGCCAGTGGCTGCACTCCTGGGTATGCCCTAAGGTGTATGCTCGCTGTAGAAAGTTAATTTACAGTACCTGTTTTTTCACAGAACCGTAGTAATACATCCTTCCCCCCATCCACCCCTATTATTCTCTTTCAGTTGTGCTTTGATTTCTAGGTCTAAGTGCAGGATATGCCAGGGAATTGAATACTGCCTAGTAAAGAAAGACTACAGGTCCAACAAAAGTCCTTGGCATTTGACTGTGTGTGGAGGCTGAGTTCAGACTCACCCATTGCTGTATGTCTGACACAGAATGTCTATGTGTGTTTACTAACCTGTTGCTTTGGTGAGGGAGTGGGGATTTTCACTGTTATTCTCTGAAAAGATGTCTGTTCATCTGTGGTGTCTGTATAGTAAAAGAAAAAATGAAGGAGTAGGCTGAAACCAACTGATTTTATTGTACCCGCAGAAACTGAATAATGGGTATCAGTTTTTAAAACTAATTGTACATATTTTGTAGGGCCACGTAGGGAGTGTACTGTATAACCCATACCTCCCAAGTGTCCCTCTTTAGGAGGGATATTCCCTCTTTTAGACCTAAATCCCTCTGTCTCTCTTTCCCATCCTGATGTCCCTCTTTTTAGGAGATCAGATTGTATGGTGTGTATGTAAGTGTTTAATATTGCTCTACAGCAATAAAACTCACATTATTGTTTGTATAAATGTCAGTATATGTGTTTATAAATTAGTATGTGTAAATAAAATACTTTGGTCTTGTTCTAAATAATTTATTAGGCTACACAAGGAGGTGACAATAGGTCATGAAATAGCTTAAAAATTCCTGGTAATTCCACGCCCACCAGCCACACCTCCAGAAACACCCCCTAAAACACAAGTGTCCCTCTTTGGCAATTTGAAATGTTGGGAGGTATGATAACCTGCCCAACACTGTTTTTGTTAGGAAAACTTTTTCTTTCTTGAATAAACCAAAGTGATTAATGGGAAATTCTGGCCAAGATTTAAAATCTTAAAAGTAAATAGAACACTGTCCTATGACTGGTTTGCCATTTAAAAATATACATAATTATGCACAGTATCTGTTATTTAACATATATAAACATGTTCTTAAAATCCTTTACCTAATGCAGATGCTCAATGTAAACATATGTAAACTTGAAATTTTTGATGGTTTCTTGAGTATCATTTTTTATTTGTTTTTCAGGAAATATTAATTTTAAGTAGAAATTACTTCCACAGCTGTTGTAAATTGTATAATATAAGTACAAGCAATGACTTTTTTCAACCTGCCTGTTTGAAATGGGTTTTCATAATGAATATGTTTTTGCAAGGTTTCAGAAAGGAGATAAGAATAAAAAATGTACTATTTTGACCCCACTGTATGTGTTTTCTGACATGTATGTGTTTTCTGATGTATGTGTTTTCTAACAAATGAGTAATGTAAACCTGGAAAGTTAAAACTGACTTCTTGTCTACTTTCTAATACAAGATTGAAAGATTTCCGTGAGAACAGATAGTTTATACTGCTGTAGAGATCTTAGCTCTCTTATGTAAACATATACCACCATGAAAAAAATACTTAGATGTGCCTAGATGTATATTTCATTAAAGTACACTATGGGCCGTATGTTCAAAGGGATAACGACAAAAAATTGTTGTATGAAAGACAAAAATAAGTAATTGAATGCATGAACGACATAATTTCTATAGAGTGTACGAGAAAAAAGTAGTAATGTCCGTTGTGTACGACACAAGTCCAGAATTGACAGGCAAAGGGGCGGGACAAGGGCGCGGCTAAACTATTCTCTAGTGTCGGATAGAAGAAACGAAAATTTGTCATAACTACCGACAAAAAAAGTCTTTCAAAAGACAAAATTTGTACGTTAAGAAAAAAGTGGAGGAAATGTGTTCTGAATGTGAGAATTTTTGTCTTTGGTTAAGACATTTTTGTCGTTAGTTAAGACATTTTTTGTCGTTACATACGACAATTTCAGTCAGGACAGATGACATATTTTCGATCACAACCGACACTCTGAAAATATTAGTGATCCCAACAACATTTTACTACGAAAAGACCATAGGAGACAAGAAAACATTCACATTGATTTAAATGGGCTTTTGAAAGAGAGGTCTGAAATGCATTGTGAAAATGCTGTATGTGTGTATCCTGTGTTAGTAATAAGGTGGGCAGGGTTTTTTTTTGTAACTGCAGGTAAAAGGTTGGGTCTAGATTTAAAGGCCTTCTGTCTGTCCGGGGCATGTAACGCACACAAGGTAGAAAAGGAAAGAAGAGACACAGGAGAAAAGGCTGTAGTAGACAAGGGAGATGGAGAGGGAGAGATAGAAAAGGTGGGGTGTGGGTACAGAGAGAAGACAAGAAATACAAAGTGAGTGAAGGAGAGAGAAAAGGGAGGGTAAGAAAGAGAGAAATGAGGGTGAAGACAGGCAGTGATAAAGAGGAATGAGTAACCGATGGCCATCCATCTGCTGCTGGACGAGAACTCCCATCATCCACAGCAGGCCAAAATTGAACAGAGGATGATGAGAGTTGAAGTCTAGCTGCAGGTGGAGATCTGCAGGTTGCCTATCCCTGTTGTAGTCAGCTACCTCAGGACTACAAAAATTGGATGTGCCAACAGGATGCTATTAAGGTTATGACCATCCAGGGTCTGTTCAAGATGTCTTTTTGTACATGTCGCTGGGTTCCAGAGTGCAGTGCATGCACTGTGTTAGTCTTGATGTGCATTAAGGGCCTACCCATATTTTCCTCCACTGTGTTTCCACCTTGCTCTTTATGGACATCAAACATCTACCCACATGTTCCTGTGCCTAGTCATAGACTAGCAGCAGCAGGTGGAAGAACACATGGGTAGATCCTTGGGGGAGAAATGTCCTGGTGTGAGGGAGGGGAGAAAGGGATGTGGTGAATGGGAGGGAGGGAAACAGAGACACGGAGAATGGGAGGGAGGGTAGGGAGAAAATGATACGGTGAATGGGAGGCATGGAGGGAAGAAGGGGATGCAGTGAATGGGAGTGAGGTAAAGGACTCAGTGAAAGGGAAGGAGGGAGCAAAGGGACACTGTGAGAGGAGGGAGGACATGAGGAGGATGAGGAGAATGGGAGGTACAGCAATCACCAGGCGTAGCCATCACTGGCTCTAAGGTGCCTCCATGAAGTGAATGGTTTAATAAAAGCTTGCATTCATCCGCTTGCATCACATGACTTTCAATATATATATGTAAATAATATTGGCACTCACTGTAACTTAATCAGTAAATGAATTCTATGTGCTGCAGAAAGATATTAAATGAAAAATCAAACTGCACACTCATAGAGTTTGTTGTTTATTTTGCATGTTTTTAGAATAGTTCTTCTTTAAATGTAGACTTCTTTACTAGACATATATTATTGGAAAAATGGAACAATGGCATCAGTACAACCATCACACAGAAATGTGAAGTTGTAATCACTCAACACTAGTTGCTCATCCAAACTATAATATCTGAATTCTCTGTACTGCGTTTGGCAGGACCTCTCTTTATAATATTTTCTTTTAAGGCAAATTTCCATCTTGTTTACACAGTCACCCTGTGTGTGGACTGTGAGGAAATCCTTCCTTAAATACTGCCGCTTTGCTTCGCAGCTATAGCTCTCATGGATTATGATGAAAGAGTAAGAATTAGAGCATGTTATTTTGACTGAATACATTTAAAATTGCTTAAATACATTTTTCACCAGAAGAAAAAATAAGCAGTTTGATCCCAAGATAACATTAGATGTGCAGCGATTCTGAAGTTTGACTATAAAAGGAATGCTGGAACAAAAAACAAACCTGTCGCTAATATCAATTTAAGGCTTAAGTTGTCTCCTCCTCAGTATTGCATTACAGAATAATTATACACAGTGGTATCACCAGTTTGTTCCCTCCCATTCCCCAGTGTCACGCTTGTGATGTGACTTGGCTTTAAATGGGAAACAGAAATCTTATTGCATTACCAGCTGCAGGCTGGTTAGTAGATATGGCCAACTTAAACAGGATATCAATGTTTGGTTTCTATTGGGTAAATTACACACCAATGGCCACATGCAGAAATAAAAAGAGGAGTAATCATTGGGCAAACCAGCTGCACCATAGGGGGCCTATAAACATTCCTAAAATTCATATCGATTTAATTGGGATTTTAACCCCTTGAATGCTAAAATGGTCTCCAACACATTGTGAAGATATGCCTTAAAGCTCTCTCTGGCATTTAAGAGGTTAAAGACCCCCTTTAAATCAGTGTAATTTTGTCCTCTATAGAGAAATATAGAGCTCTCTAGCATTCAAGGGATTAAAATGCCCATTTATATCAGTAGAATATGTATTTGTTGCCTGTGGTGCAGTATGTTTTTCACCAGAGTAATTCCACATTGTTCTTTGAACATATGACTCATAGACTGATGAATTCCATAGAGTCTGGAGAGAAATGCTGCCAACTGAGGGAATGTGTGGTAAGATCTTGAATGTAAAAGGGAGTACTAGGGGGAGATTCACTAAGTGTTAACAAAGATAACTTCTCCAGTTTATCACTTCTCCAGTTCCTATGTTATTCTGTAGAGCCTGTGCACTAAGATCTCCAAAGGCTCCACAGAATAACACTGGAACTGGAGAAGTGATAAACTGGAGAAGTAACCTCCTCTTTATCACCTCTTTATCACTGCTTAGTGACTCTTCCCCTTTTGTTTTCGGCTGGGGATGTAAGTTGAAAGGAGCAGACATTGTTGGAGAACCTATAGTTTTCAAAGGGAGAAAAGCCTCATTTAATTCAACAAATATTTGGGAAGTTGTCATGTATTCTTTATTCATGGGTCTCCTGGGCATTTCAAAGACTACCAGGGCTTCAGGAGTTTCCCTGTTAAACATTTTCTCCTCATGTTAGATCAGTCTTCTTACCTACTGGTATCTTATATCCCCTTTGTTCTGTGGCCCCTACACAGCTTTCAGGTTCCTCTTCTACTGAACAGTAGCCTGCATGGGTTAAAGCCCTGATATCTTCTATGAGTAATATACCTTACTCTGTTAAGGGGATCCTTGAGTTCTGGGCTATTGTGGAGACTCTGAAGGTCTCTGAGTCATCAGATTTCCAGTTTTTCCTAAGATATATTTAAGAGGCTCAAAAGGGAGGCTTCAATTTTCCCTCCTCACCGTTATCTAGACCAGGAAGTCCTGTAGGAATTAAATATACTTTATTCCAAGACTTATTTCTCTGTTACATCCTTTCTCTTCTGATGCCTTATCACCATACCTGTGAACTTTCAAAATGGGCTGACCCTGAGAAATTGAAATTATAACCTTTTACGTTCCCCAGAAAGTACATCTCGGCCACATGCCCATACGTGCTCTTAGGGTTGCCACCCAGCCGGTATTTTACCGGCAGGCCGGTAAAAAATTGGCTTCTGTCCAATGTTAAGTCTATGGAAGGAATGCCATGGCCGGTATTTTTTTGAAGAAAAGGTGGCAACCCTACGTGCTCTAATCCAGAGGTGATACAATCACTCCACAAGGGACTTTTAACATGCTTCGAATGAAAGACATCAGTGCTTAATCACACATAAGACAACCAGGAATTCTCTTTCTTCCTTCCTGGTAGAAATAGCACCAATTTAAAGAAAATGGAAACAAATATATGGGCAGATCATGGAGTAGATAATCCTGGACTCTCCTCACCCTGAGATTTTGGCCCTTCACCCTGAGACCCTGAGATTTGGGTCAAAACCCTGAGTCTCAGGGTCAAACCCTGAAAGTTCCCAGGTATGCTTATCACAGTTTGCTACTCTCTAAGCAATAGACCCCACAATTAAACTTACAGCATTGCCGCTTGCTGATGCGGCAGTGCTTGATTACCAGGAACACACATATTTTTGGCTTCTGGTGCTGCTTTATGTCCCATCTTCATGGTGGCTTGGGTGACTAGGGCCTTTGCTGTTTGAAGGGAACAACTCTTAGAGGCTGACCATGCAGAAATGCCTAAAGATAATGTTGTTTTAGCCATTTCTAAGGTTATTGAGGCTAGTGTGTATCTTACAGAAGTGGCCTTTGATTCTACTAGGAATATTGGGAAAGCCTTAGCATTTTCTGTTGCTATCTGTACTTTCAGTACTCATTGGCTAAAAACATGGTCACTGCGCTCTATCCAATACATGGGCAAACAGTTGTTTGGCCCAGAACTGTCGAAGGTCATCAGCCATGCTTCAAAGGTAAGAGTGCACTATTACCTCAGGTTGCCCCTAAGCACTCATTTTTTCCATGGAAGACATGTGGTTTTCGTTATGCTCAATATACGCTTCCAGGTTGTGTACTCCTATAGTGACAGATGTGCCCTACCCCAAAACCCAAACAAACTTGGGCAGGAAAGAAACCTACCCAAAACTCCCCAGCTGACACGTCTACCTCTGCATGACTGGTGGGTGTCTGTCCTCCTCAGGCAGTCAGAGGTCATTATTTCTCTTTCACAATATGAGGACTATTCCCATGGTGGGCCAGTGGGTTTTTCAGGTGATCTGACTTGCTTTTTATCATTCCTGAGGGCCCTTGTGGGGGCCAGCCTGCATCTAGGTAACAGTGGTTTTCTGGTTTAAGGCAACCATTCAACAGGCCTATATCCTCAGAAAAAAGCATGTACCCTTTAAGGATGCAGTTCATTCCACCAGAGTTGTGGGTGCTTCCTGGACCTACAAGATCTATGTGACTGTGCAGTAGCTGTGCAAGGCTGCCACATGGTCATCTCTTCACACATTTGTTAAAAATTACCATGTCAATGTTCTGGCTTCGGGTGAAGCTCCTACAGGCCACTGTGCCCGTGTAGCCACCGTTTTTTGTGTTTCTTAACAGTAACTTACCTTTTTCCCTGTTACTTGGTTTAGTGTGCCCATTGACACCTGAGGTCCCTGTTTGCTCCTTTACTTGTACTTGGGTGATCTCTGTCCCTTCCTGGAATCTTGGTGGGACAGCTTTGGTATATACCCATGGTTCCTGTGTTCCACTTTGGATGAAAAATGAAAGGGGATTTTTTTTGTGTGTACCCTGAATCAGCTCTGGTGCGTGCTTAAGCACTGTTGGTAGCTCTTGAGGACCGTGGTTGGCTACCCATGCTCTGGATGCTAGAGAGCAATTTAGTTGGGTACCTGATTAAATTGGCCCACTGACTGCACCCAACCCACAGGACATATTTTGCCCATTTCTACCCTACAAAATAGGAAGACTGTAAGACCACATTCCAGGTCCCAGGCTTTGCCTGAAATTATGCATAATATAGCCCAATGGTAGGGAGGTAAACCCCTACTTTTTTTTCCACATCAGCTTCCTTCCCAACTGTTTCAGTACCAGTAGGAAATATTAATATAAAAGATCTTTAGCTCTTCGATAAAGCCTATTGGAGACATAATATAAACAAAAAATAATCAGTATCACTGATAGTAGGGGTAATTATATGAAATTATGTAGCTGGAGGTCGGGTAGAATTGCAAAAACATGATTTGCACACAAAAAGACTGCAGATAATTACATGTAAGAAGTGAGTGCAATGATTTTCCAATAAAGACACTGCAGTGGTTGTTCAAGATCATTAGCATAAGTTAGTGAGACAGAAAGCAGATGACAATGGGATCCAACATAGTACTTGGACTTGTCAGATAGCAAATCCTTGCTGGTGCGACAGACTATTTACTTTCCAGAACATCTATGCTAACCTTGATGTTCTTGCCACATTTATGTTGGCTTGTTTTGCTGGCCCAAAATTTAATGTGGAGACTGCTTTCAAGATCTGCAGTAAAAATGACAAATATCAGAAACAGATGACGAATTTGGATATTTAACTAATATCTTTGTTGAATCATCATGGATCAAGTTTCAGTTACTTGATCAAGCTCTTGAAGATGAACTCAAAATATTACATCATTAAACTGAATTTTTAACATCAAGATCTTAGATAATTTATAGGTTATCAGCTGTAAACCTAGTAAAACTTCTCTGAAACAATTTTGATCCCATGGGCTCATTTTCTTTTACTCTCAGCATAAAAAAATTGCTTTTACTCTTCAGCAAACAGTCATCTATGGCTTCTGAAATCCAACAGACTAATCTATGCTACAAATTTCACTCGGTCTTTTAAGGTCAGCTCTTACCATTGGCCCAGAGGAGGAAGGAAGTTGCTACTGCGGAAGATGTTTTTAAATTAAGTGTCTTAAGGTCTCATGTAGGTCCCTAGCAGCTCATTTTGTTGGACAAAGTTACAAATGAATTGGGGCAACCATTGGTTTAGTTATTTGATATTCTACTTAAACATCTGGTGTATACAACTCTTTTTGCTAAAGCATCTGATCATAAGTAAGCCAGAATATGTAGCCATTAAGAGTATACTTCATGGATGTAGACTTTATTTGTAGAATATGGAAGAAAGTGAGCAGGACTGCAGCACGTTAAAGCAGAACTGTCACACTATTACATGCCCAGTCCCATGTGTTGTACACCCAAGAGCATAATTGAAAAACCATAGGAATCATATTCAGCACATTCATTTAAAAGGATAGTAATGTCAGAAAAAAAGTATTAACTGTATGGTAGATACAATTAAAAGAGAGTTCTTGCACTTTTTCGTTTCTCTCAAACCATTATGGTTTGATAGATATAGGAAAATAAAGTTCTCCGCTCCCTCCCCTTTCTGCTTGACGAACTATAAAGCTGTCAGAAGCAGATTCTGGTCGCTTGACCAGACGTGGCTCTTCAGCAGCGCTGATATAATGATATCTAAAGATAAATATTTCATCAGAATGGTCTACAACGTGTGCTTGCAAAAGACCGTTCCGATGAAGTATTTATTCTTAGACATTGCTATGTCGGTGCTGCTGAAGAGGCACCGTCTGATCCAGGAACCAGAATCTGCTTCTGACAGCTTTACAGCTCGTCAAGCAGAAAGGGGAGGGAGCGGAGAACTTTATTTTCTTATATCTCTCAAACCATAACGGTAAAGGGACAGTAATACTTAAAATGTAAAAAAAAATATGTTGTAGGGTTTATCCCCCTGAGTAAAACAAGAGTATTCCCACTGCTGAAAGGTGTTTCATTCAAAAGTTATTAATTTTCAAAGTTGAATTTTTTAGGTGCAATATTACAGTGACCTGAAATTGTACAGTGGCGCTGTTGCTACACCATCCTATGGAGATTTATGGTCCCGGGACCAGAGCTGTCCATTGGATCGTGTAGGAACAGCGCCACTGTACAATTTCAGGCCACTGTGATTTTGCACCTAAAAAATTCAACTTTGAAAATTAATAACTTTTGAATGAAACACCTTTCAGCAGTGGGAGTACTCTTGTTTTACTCAGGGGGATAAACCCTACAGCATATTTTTTTTTACATTTTAATTATTACTATCCCTTTAATACTTTTTTTCTGACATTACTATCCCTTTAAGAAAAAAAAAACAAAACATCTTTCTTGTCCCTTGGTGTGAAGGAGAGCGGCACCATCTTCATTACGTTTTCAATGATTGGCAGGGCTCTCCCTCACACGTAGCTGCCAGTCTTTCTCAGAAAGCCTGCCCCTTCTCTTGGAGGCAGGCTAAGATTGGTTCACTTCAATGAGTACGGTTATAGTTGGGACGGTTGGTGGGTGGGGATATTAGGCAAGACAGCAGTTCCAAAGAGAGGTGCGGTACAGCCTATACCACATCAAACGTCAATAGGTCTGTATTAATTATCCTTTTTTATTAAAAAGGGCTGCAAATTTTACAAGTACTTACAGATATCAGCGTTACGTTTACTAGCTACACCTACTCCGTCTAAGTTAATTGGATTAGTAAATCTGTTTTCCATTACGAGGCCTTTTTGTGTGTTACAGGGTTTACTTTTTAGATGAAAAAAATATTAGGGTCTTATGCAGAAAGAAAAATATGAAAAATTTTGGAGTATACCAACTGCACAATAGGGAAGTAATCAAAATTCCCAAAATTACACCATTGCTTGAAATTGGGCTTTTAACCCCTTGAATACTAGAGAGGTCTCCAACGCATAGTACATACCTCCCAAATGTCCCTCTTTAGGAGGAACAGTCCCTTTTTGAGACCCAAATCCCTTTGTCCCCCTTTCCCACCCTCTTTTTAGGAGATCAAACTCTGTGGTATGTATTTAAATGAATGACATTGCTCCACAGCAATAAATCTCACAATAATGTTTGTTTAAATTACAGAATTTGCGTTTATAAATTAGTCTGTGCAAATGAAATACTTTTGTCTTGTCCTAAATCATTTACTCAGGCATACAAGGAGGTGTCAATAGGTAATTAAATTACCTAAAAATCCTCAGTATTGTCCTGCCCACCAGTCACACCCCCAGCAACACCACCTAAAGCACAATTGTCCCTCTTTAGCCATTTTACATTTTGGGAGGTATGATAGTATCACTCTGTTACCATACCTGGGAACTTAACAGGCAGGGCTACCCGGAGGACAGCCCTGCCAGCGCCGACCGGGGAGTGAAATGACGCGATTCACGTCATAAAAGGGGCGGGGCTTAGTCGCGAGGGGGGCGGGACAACATTTTTTTTAAAAAAAAAGGGGTAAAATATATGTGGAATGCGGGTAAGAGGGCGGGGAGTGGGAGGAACCTGTGCGGGATGGAGAACAAGTGGGCAGAGTTTTGCCCGCCCGGAGATTGAGAGACTGCCCCGGAGACCCGGTAATTACCTGTGAAATCCGGAGTCTCCGGGGCAAAACCGGAGAGTTCCCAGGTATGTCTGTTACATGTCATTGTCATGCCAAGGCATGATTTGGCCTGGTATGTACAATTTGTTTGTTTACTTTGTGTATTTTATTGTAGCCTTTTAAAGTGTTGGCTAAATTTGATGAGTAGAGAAAATCACCAGAGCTGCACATAGTGTGTCATTAAATGTACTGGAATATCTGCTCTGAGGGGGGTTATCCAGGGGACAGACACATAATATGAAATAGGGAGAACATGTGTATATAGTAAACACAGTTATAGTAAACTGTAAGGCCAAACCTCTGATCCTCCCAGGTAACACCCAGGGGGTTTGGCCTCTTAGAAGCAACTGTGGACTCTATTTAATATGAGTCTTGGATAAAAGAGGGTGAATTTATTTTCAACAACTGCAAGGAGAACTTTTACCATCTGAAGTTCCCACAAGGACTGCTATATATATCGGTAATTGTATGTAGGGATTTCTTGTGTTTCTCCCCTTTTATTTTATGGACTGTTTTGCTTATAAGTGTAATCTTTATTTCTGTATGCCCTTTATTTCTGTATTTCTATATGCTGATTATTAAGGTGATTGTTTTTATACTGTAATTCTGTTGTGTTTGGGGTAACCTAAGATGCCCAGATATAAAGTCTTGTTGGTGGCACCAAATTGTAGTACAGGGGTGATAGTACAGGAAGGATTTCAGGGGTTAATTTGGTGGTTGCTAGGAATAGTAACAGGGAACCAGGGATCTGTCACTCCCACACTCTCCCCACTGTCTCAGCAGGGCCTATAGTCCTTGCTTGTGACAATATGTGTTTATAAATTAGTCTGTGCAAATAAAATACTTTGGTCTTGTCCTAAATCATTTATTCAGGTATACAAAGAGGTGTCAGTAGGTAATTAAATAACCTAAAACTCCTCTGTAATGCCCCAACCACCAGTCACGCACCCAGCAACACCACCTAAAGAACAATTGTCCCTCTGGCCATTTGAAATGTTGAGAGGTATGATAGTATCACTGTGTTACATGAAAATACAAAGACAAGTGGCGTAAAGGATAGCCTCTAAGTGTAGTATTCAAAAGTACTTAGTCCATCAAAACACCATTTAAACTTCTGGAAATATACTCACATTCCTCTGAGGCTTTGACCAGCCTCCAGGATTAATCACTTGTACTGGCTCACACCCCAGTCTGGTACCCTCGTCATGGCTCCAATTTCTCTCCGTACTCAACAAATGTGTAAGTGTCAACGAGTGCTGGGTATCACAAACCCAGCACTTCCTATTGACACAACCTAATTGTTATAAATATAAATGAATATTCTTGGCCATGGACCAGAATAAGGGATTAAAAAAGTGACACCAGTAACTTCAATAATCCAAATAACATAGATAGTAAATTTAATAAAAATAAGGTAGTTATAAAAAAACAAAAACGACACAAACAATAAATTTCTAAAAAAATATAAACAACCTATAAAAATAGTAAACTGTTAAAATCAATCTTGATTAACACTGACTTTGGCTTAATGCATTTCGTGGTTTAATACTACTTCATCAGAAGACCGAAGAGTGATAGTGAGTCGGCTATATATATTCACAATTCAGTTTCCCCATTGGCCTAAACAAACATAATTAATATTCAAATGCGCCAATGAGAACAACTAGAGAAAAAAAAAGGGGGAAAGAAGGAGAGGCTTACCGGTAGTTCAACAACTCATGATATACTCAAAAATGTTTAAAGGGATAGTAATACTTCATTTTAACTTTATTTTATTTTGTAGGCATTAAAAAAACACGAAGAATGATATAAGTCTTATCTCTCAAACCTTTATGGCTTATGAGATATTCACAAGCAAAGTTTCCCCCTCCCGCCCCTTTTACCTAGTGTAAACAATCTCTTCTCAGATGTGGAATGCAGTCCATAGACTGGACAGATAACAGCAGGGGACAATCTTCTTTATATGAAAACAATGAAATCCCTGCCCCCCTTGACAAGCTTTTCAGGTTTTTCCCTTATCTTAATTGAAGATTGTCCCTCTCTGCAATGTACCTGGGCACCTCCCTTCTGCTCAGGCTGAACAGTGTGACATCAGTAAAAGGGGCGGGAGGGGGACACTTTGTCATTGAATTACTCTGGAACTACAACTCTGACAGAATAGAAATAACACTCTCCAAAGTCCAAATACTATGATGATTAATTAGAGCTGCTTTTATTATGAAACATTACTATCCCTTTAATCCAACACCAACTACATAGATAGAGAAGATCACATAACATCACTCCTCTACTGCAAGTGCGCATGACACGCTTACGCGTAATGTCATAGGGAAACCAAAACACCTGGAGCATAACATCCGGAAGAAATTCGCAAATATGTCGCAACCTCCTTACACAAACGTGACCACATAACACATATACACGCAGCCATAGAAGGGGAGGGGACAATGCGCAAAGCTCAAACCCAGAAATACCTGCCTTCATAACCAAAGAATCGCGTATGCAAAGGTGACGCCTATGAACGCCCAACCCTACACACTCCAACGTCACTCAATACGCATGGACATACACTATACATCCCAACAGGGATAATTAAACCCAAACAGTAACCAAATACCAACAAAAGGGGTACCTCAATAAAACAGTCAATATATCCACCACAATAGAAAAATTGACATGACACAGGATATGAGGAGAAGAATCGGAACAGTAAACATACTACAAGTGAATACTATATAACCAAATATACCTAACTTTAAATAAAACAAAAATCTATTTCTTTGTTTAACCCCTTACTCCCCAAAGTCTTAAGAATGTAAATCCAGTAGGCTTCCTGTCTACAAAGCCTACGAAATCTATCCACTTGTGGGCTAATCCACTTTAACCCCACTACATAAAAATTAGATATACCACCCAAGTGACATAATGAAAAATGTTTAGACACCCCGTGATCTGTATCTTTATGTATAATTTTCCTACAATGCTCTCCGATTCATGTCCTCAGATCCTGCTTCGTACGGCCAATATAAAGAGCCCCACAGCCACACCGTATTAAATATACAACGTAACTAGTTTGGCAATTTATGAACTGTTACTGTCATGCATTGTGTTCAACCATTCATTTTAACCCTCTGAGTGCCAAAGGGGTATGCAACTCATTTCCTCGCAATGCTTTGAGTACCCCTGTGGCACTCAGCGGGTTAAACACACTTGCTACTGCACATTCTAATTTGTCAGCTATTTACAGAAAGTTTGCTTTCACTGGCTGGCCTGTTCGAAATCGCCTCCAAAGGTACACATCATGATCTTCAAAAACAGAAACATGAGAAGGAGTTTGAGGGAAAGAAAGGGATAGATAGAAAGGCAAATGAAAAAAAGTTAGCACGTGCTGGCTTCATGTTTCATAACTAAGGGTCCGTCTGGGATTGTATTGATTGGGCTTGTGTTCTACTGCTGGTTTTGTAAGTTACACGCTAGACCATAAAACCAGATTTTTATTGTATCCTGCCAAATCTCTTCGTTTACTTTTTACACAGAGCTTCACTGATAAGCATTACATTTGGCTTGAAAAGAGCATATTCCATGCAAGTATATATTAAGTTGCTTATTAACTGAAGTCTGGATATTGATACCAATTTGAACTTTTGCAACACGATAATCTGTGAGAAAATAACTGCACATTAATGCCATGGAACAAATTGCTGTGTGTGCCACGGTTATTTAATCATTTTGTCTGACATGCAAGACAAGTGAAATTATTTATCATGGAAGCAAAAGTTACCAGAATTTGTACCATTTCCTTTTCAGAAAGGATGTTGTACATTTTGGAAATGAAAATCTGCCCCACCAAACTGACAGGGTTTATTCATCAACAGAATTCCTGAGGGTGTTAGTGATGAATTGCCCAACAGCATGTGTTAATGTTAAGTATATAGAGCTGAAGCAAATGTGGTATCTTGGCTTGTATCTAGCAATTTTCCTGATGTTACACCAAAGCAGGATGGGTCATGTGACATTAAAACAAATGCTGCTTTTGCTTAGAGTGAGGCTGATGTAGTAAGACCTGGAAAAATTCTGAGCTAATCCAACTGCACCATAAAAAAATAAAATACCATTGATTTAAAGGAAACTTTGTCCCCATTGAATGCTAGGTCTCCAAAATCTCGTTTATGTGATGCTACGAGACTGATGTGCTTTGAAACCTGGAGCAATTCTGGAGGAAAGTAATTGCACCATACAGGACAAATAAATGGGACCTAGTAGTTTGTTTCTATTGGGCCTAGTAGTTTGTTTTGTTCTTCCACTGATGTGAACACAAACCTCTATAGTTTATGTTGTGTGTTCTTTTCTAACACCTTACATGCAAAAGAGGTCTCTAATGTATGGTTTTTCATCCGTGCGTGTAAAAATAAGGTTATGTTAACCCTTTGGATGCCAGAGAGGTATCAAACACATTGTTTGGTAATCATACTTGGGAATTCTCCAGTTCTGCCCCAGAGACTCCATTTTTGCAGTGAATTACAGTGAATTACCAGGTCTCTGGGGACAGAGGCTAATTCTTCATTGGTGGGAAGATTCTTATGAAACTCTACCTACTTCTCCTCCTTCCCACCCTGTTCCTCCTACTTCCCGCCTACTTATCCTCCTTTTCCATCCTGTTCTGTCCACTTCCCACCCACTTAATGACACATTCTGCTAATCCCCACCCCACTTGTGATTAAGCCCCAACACTTTGTGACACAAATTGCTTAATTTATATTCCCTAGCGACACCACATGAACACCCTCTGGGAACTCTAGAAAAAAGTTTCCAGTTATGTTTGTAATGTGTTTGATACCGCCTGATACGCAATACGTTAAATACCTTTATTTAGCTCTGTATATTTTTATTATAAGCCACCTCCCTTAACTTGTTTGTAACCCAAACCCTAGAATATTGTATTTGATATTTTTTCTTAATTAATCAGTGCTCATTCCACAGGTGCCCAAAGGATTAACCTGTAGAATTTCACTGGCCCTCAAAGGGTTTATCCGTTGTATGCTACAAATTACTTAGTAGCATTACTAAGCAATGTATTGGGACATGTCTTTAGCATCTAAAGGGGTTAACCAAACAGTAGCAATTTGCAGTACGTTATACATTATCTCTTTGCATAGTGACAGCTATTTCTTGCCACAATTGTCTTCTTAAGTTGTACTCCAAAAGAATGACTGCTCTAAAGCAAAGATTAATAATGGGATTCAGACTGGAGTTGTGCTCACACTATTGTTTGTTTGGCTCTTGAGACCTTGCATTGTAACAAAATAACAATTGTTTGAACATAATATTAGTGTAAAAGCTTTCCTACGTAGGAAGCAAATTGGCTTCAAACCAAGCAATGAGAAGAATCATGAATTATTGTTAACAAAACAAACATAGCCTCCTTTTATTATAAGACTAGTGTAAAATCCAGTGTACGCGGGCCAAGGTCCGGGCGATGTTAACCCTTTGAGTGTCAGAGGGGTACGCAATGCATTGCGTACCCCTCTGGCACTCAAAGGGTTAAGAGGCCGGTCCTGCTCTGCTTCCTGCCGCCGATGCAGTCATGCACTGTAGAGACTGCCCAAAAGCACAGAATGCTCCCAGCACAGAACTCCCAGAATTCTGTGCGTTTGGACAGTCTATGCTCGCATGACGGCTTCTGACAAACATCCTAGCGAATTATTATATAGGATTAGGTCATTGGTTCTCGGTTTTTTTTTTTTTTTTTTTTTGCTTAAGACACCCTAGAATCTTCAGGACAATGCTAACATTTTATATGGCATTTGTCAAGTGTATAATGAAGAGTACAAATAAATAAATAAATAATAAGTAGTTATTCTTAGGCCTAAGAGTCAAAATAACCAAAACAAGCATAAAGTGTGTAACAGTTTCAATAAAAATATATTTAAAACTCAACATTCACATTTTTATAGATGTCTTTATATAAAACAAGAGTCACCCTAAGTGGATGTCCGTGGCCGATGGAAGTATGACGTCCAAGACATCCTGGTTGAGAACCAATGGATTAGGTGTTTTGGATTTTAATATATTCAGTGATTTCATTCTTATTATCAATAAATGTGCATATAATTAACCCTTTGAGTGTCTGAGAGGTATCCAATGCTCAAACGTTTAAATGCTACTCTGAAATCTATTTTTGTTGTCAATTAAGAGCAACAGTTTACTTAACAAAAGGACTTTTCCATGTAACTGTCCTTTCTGTAGCAGTGAGATCTATATATTTATTTGCCTACTTATTTATTTGGTTAAAGGGATAGTAATGTTTGAAATAAACTAGATCAACAATTCTTCTTTATAATAATTGTAACACAATGTGCTATTTTTAGCAGCTTACTTTTGTTTTGTTCATGAGATATTAAATGTAGAAGGATCCCCCTCCCACCCCTTCTGGCCGTGTCATACTGAATCTGCAGTCTGGTCCTGGGACCGGACAGCTGCAGCGAGGAATAAACTTCAGTCAGTAAAATAAGGAGATCCCTGATCTCCTTGACGAGAAGGGCAGAATTTTCCTTTGCATACTGAAGTTTGTCCTTGTTGCATGCCTCCAGACCAGACTGCCGATTCAGCATGACACGGCCAGAAGGGGCAGGAGGGAGATCCTTCTACATTTAATATCTTATGAACTACAGAAAAGTAAGCTGTTAAAAATAGTGCATTGCGTTACATTTACTATAAAGAAGACTCGGTGGTCTAGTTTATTGCTAACATTATTATCCCTTTAACCCCAAAGAAGGTCTCCGCTTGGGACAGAAGACATTTTGTTGGATATAGACTGTAGAATATTCTTTTTTTATCCGGAAACTTCCAGAGACTTGCTCCTTCACTCAGTGCTGCTGTTGCCCAGGCTGAATGTGTTTATTTATTTATTTATTTATATGCAATTTCCAAGCTAATCAAGACAACTGACCCATAATAACCATTCATTTGTATTGAAGCTCATAAGGCCGTATTCAGGAAAATAAAGAGAAAGAGAAAGTCTGGAGGTAATTTGTACCATAGGGAACAAATTAAAATTCCTCAATTATTTAAATAGGGTTCTTAACTCCTTGAATGCAAATTAGGCATCCAAAGTGTAGAGAAGAGATGCTTTAGAGACCTCTTTAGCATTCAAGGTGTTAACCCTTTGAGTGCCAGAGGGGGTACAAAAAGCATTGCATAGCAATGCGTTGTGTACCCCTCTGGCACTCAGAGGGTTAAAGCCCCATTTTAAATCAATGGAAATTTTGGAAATTGTTATTAGCCCCCTATCATGCAGTTGGTTTGATCATGATGTCCTCCTCATTAACTTCCTGAATGCAGCCCAATGTTTGTTGTGAGGAGTCAACCTTGATACTGATCATTATATACAGGTAACAGCAGATGTACATTGCCATTATATATATATATATATATATATATATATACATGAGTATAAAGGACACAAATGTGGTAGTTGCACTTGTTGAAGAAATGAAGTGCCACTCCTAATGGACACTTCTCAATTAACAAATTAAAGGGACACTAATGTCCCATAAAAAATGTGTCTTGTTTTGTAGAGTTTAAAAAAATAAATTATGTGGCACAAATCCTGTCTTTCAAATCTTTATGGTTTGAGAAATATTCGCATCTAAAGTTTCCCTTTGCCTGATGTCAAATGTAAAGCTGACAGCAGGAGATTCGAGTTGGCTGATTCGAGGAGGCTCTTCAGCAGAACCGAAATCGCATTATTTAAAGGGATAGTAATACTTAATTATTACTAATCCCTATATTAAAGACATATTACAAATAAATGTTATGCCCCCATTGTCATCTCTCAAACCTTTATGGTTTGAGAGATAATCACTCCTAAAGTTGCCCTCCCCCTTCCCCGTAGTCAGCGTTCTAGCTGACTGCAGGGAAGCCTGTCGTACGACTTTCAGGCGGCTCTCCAGCACAGCCAAGATCACGCTAATAAAAAAGAAATCTTTCACTGAAATGGTCTTCTACGTGTGCTTCTAGTGAAATATTTTTTTTTTATTAACGCGATCGCAGCTCTGCTGCAGAGCCGCCTGATGATCGTAAGACCGGATTTCCCTTCAGTCAGCTACAACGCTGACTTCAGGGAAGGAGGAGGGGGAGAGCAACTTTAGGAGCGATTATCTTTCAAACCATAAAGGTTTGAGAGATGTCACTGGGGACAATACATTTATTTTTAATATGACTTTAATATAGGGATTAATAATAATTAAGTATTACTATCCCTTTAAAAAGAACTACTTCATTGGAATGGTCTACAAAGTGTGCTTGCAAACCAGGCACACTTTGTATACCTTTCCAATGAAGTAATTATTTTTAAATAAAGCGAATTCGGCTCTGCTGCAGAGCCGCTGGCTGGTCCCAGGACTGGGATCTCCTGCTGTCAGCAGAGCGCTAATGTCAGGAGAAGGGGAGGGAGGGAGGAACTTTAGATGTGAATATCTCCCAGACCGTAAAGGTTTGAGAGATAGGATTTGTGCAACATAATTTCTTTTTTTAAACTCTACAAAGCAAGAAGAATTTTTAATGGGACATGTGTCCCTTTAAATGTTAAATATTATTATTCTGCAAAACAAAAACTATAGCCAAATCAACTTGTTAAATTTAGCCTAAAGTGGATCTATCACATTGCCTGTTAATTAAAACTGTTTACTTTACAGTATGTTTTTATTTTTAGGATGCACCATTTTCTTTATAAAGAGACCTTATCACTAGTGTTGAGCGAGCGTGCTCGGCCGATGCTCGGATCGGCTCGAGCATCGCTCTGCTTGGCACATGGCGGTACTCGTCGAGTACCGCCATGTGCTCGCCCGCCATGTTCGGGTGGCGGGGATCTGTGCCGGAAGAGGCACAGATCCGAAGACGCTCCGCTGGACCACCAGGGACTGGAGGTACGGGGGCATTGCGGAGATGAAGGGGGCATTGCGGAGATGAAGGGGGACATTGTGGAAGAGGGGCATAGACTCTATGCCCCTCTTCCACAATGTCCCCCTTCATCTCCGCTATGCCCGTCTTCCACAATGTCCCCCTTCATCTCCGCTATGCCCCTCTTCCACAATGTGCCCCTTCATCTCCGCTATGCCCCTCTTCCACAATGTCCCCCTTCATCTCCTCTATGCCATAGAGGAGATGAAGGGGGACATTGTGGAAGAGGGGCATAGCGGAGATGAAGGGGCACATTGTGGAAGAGGGGCATAGCGGAGATGAAGGGGGACATTGTGGAAGACGGGCATAGCGGAGATGAAGGGGGCATAGCGGAGATGAAGGGGGACATTGCGGAGATGAAGGGGGCATTTGGAGATGAAGGGGGCATAGCGGAGATGAAGGGGGGCATTGACCAGGCACCCTCCCCTCATCAGAGCAGGGGGTGCCTGGTGTAATGCTCGTGTCGCCCCATTATATGCAATGGGGCTCGGGTGCTCGGCCGAGCACTCGAGCCTCAGGGGGTGCTCGGTCAGAGCACCCGAGCATCGGGGTGCTCGCTCAACACTACTTATCACCTTTCCCAGTCCTCCCTTCAGAGGCTGCCTCCACCTTGAAAGGATTTGTATTAATGTACTCCACCCCTGTGGTAGAAACTGATAGTATCTAGTAACCTAAGAAGGTGGGCAGAGGTGATTTTCTGAATGTGTGAGTAATTAATTATGCAGCTTTATCTGACCAAATCGGTGAACAAAGCTCTGCTGAGTTTCCCCAACTACTAAATCAAGTATCACTAAAACCATTAATCTGTTTGCAAAACAAAAAGCACAAAGTATAGGCAGTTTAAATAGATACATCCAATGAGACTAAAAGCTGTGTAGGTAACAGGTACACTATTTACATTTTCCCATTAAGCAGTTGTCTTGCATAAGGTAATTATTTATACTTTGGCAGGATAACCACGATACTACCAAATAGCATAAAAGTGTAGTTGTATAAAACCCACCTCAAAATTAAATCCAATTTGCTAATCTAATTTATAAATGATTTAATTCAATCTGCATTCTGTGAGTGACTTACTGCTGACTACCATGCCAAGATTTTACTTAAATTACTAACAGAATCCCCATTGTGGGTTCATAAGGTCAAAATTCAATTTTTTAATGTCTATATTTATTATATTAGTTTGTTCCTAGCTCTCCCTAAAACACTGCTATAAAAAAATATCTCTGTTTTCATTTACATGTTTAACACTTTGAGTGCCGAAAAGGAGTCCAGTGCATTGCGCTGCAATGCACTAGACATCTCTCTGGCACTTAAAGGGTTAAATTAATGTGACCTAAAATTCATTAAGAGGCTATGGTTTATTTTCACCTGTGTTTGTTGTTCTCCTTGCCTAATCCAGAAGAAAAAGTGATATCCCCTTAAAGGGCTAATAATACTTAAAAGAATAGTAATGTTTCAAAATAAAAGCAGCTCCAATTAATCTTCATAGTTTTTGAGCCATAGAGAGTGTTATTTCACTACTGTCAGAGTTGTAGTTCAAGAGTAATTGAATGATAAAGTATCCCCCTCCCGCCCCTTTTATCTAGTGTAAGCCATCTCCCCTCAAATGTGGAATCTGGTCTTAAGACCAGACAGCTCACAGCAAGGGACACTCTTCTTACTGTGAGAACAATGAAAGATCTGCCCCCCTTGACAGGGTTTTCAGGTTTTCTCTTATGCTAATTGAAGATTGCCCCCTCTCTACAAGCCATCTGGACACCACCTTTCTGTTCTGAGGTGAGCAGTGTTACATCAGTAAAAGGGGCGGGAGGGGGATACGTTATTATTGTTGTAGGATTTATCCGCCTGAGTAAAACAAGGGAACGCCCACTGCTGAGAGGTGTTTTATTCAAAAGTTATTACTGCCAAAACTTGAATTTTTTTATGTGCAGTATAGCAGTGGCCTGAAATTATACTGTGGCGCTGTTGCTACTCCATTCTATGGACAGTTCTGGTCCATTGACCATAAATCTCCATAGGATGGTGTAGCAACAGCACCACTGTTTCAGGCCACACATTTTAACTATTACTGTCCCTTTAAGGAATAGGGGCAAAGAACGCATTACAAAGCAAAACTTCTCTCTCTGGTCCTCAAGGGGATATTGTTCATTAAAAAGTGAAAGAGACCCACCCTGAGGAGAAACATTTAGGGAGAGGCTTTAAATACATGTCCTGCTCCTACTAACTAACTTGTTTTTTCCAGGGGACAGAGAATTTGCTAGCACTTTAAAAAGAATGCTTCTCTGTTTTTAGGGAAACCAAGGTTAGTAAATCTGGTGAAAGAAAAAGTGAGCAAGATTTCTCTCTTACTATCTATTGCTAGAAAAAGGACAACTTGAGTTTCTGTAAATCCCAGACTGTGTATGCATGTTTGGAGGTCACTTGGTGTTTTCTCTTGTTATCCCAAGTATCACAAATATGAATTAAACACCCAAAGTTATACTGCTTGAATAAGGAGTTTAATATTTGTTACTTTCAAAAGAAGCTCATGGTTTACAGGGCTGGATTTACATCTTAGACTCTGGTATGCAAAAGCACACAAGGTGCTCTTAACCCCATGGTCACATGCAAACATCAGACTGGCATAACTGAGAACTTTTTCTTCTGGACTTCCCGGAGGGGAGTCCTGTGGTGCTGTTGGGGGGTAATAAATTATGCAATTTGTTTCAAAAATGGGTGGGACTTAATCATGAGTGGGGGTGGGGCTTAAGAAACAGTAAAAAATTAGGGAAATGGGAGGAACATACAGGGCAAGAGCAGACATGGGAAGAGTTTCAACAGAAACTCCCCACATCTAGGGAATCAGCCTCTGCCCTGGAGACCAGGTAATGCAGAGTGAAAACCGGAGTCTCCGGGGCAAATCCGGAGAGTTCCAGCTATGCTCACTGGACATATCATCATTATTCCCATCCATCACTGCTTGGCACAGAATATACACAGTATGTAGCATATAAGCACAGACAAACACTTAACCGCTAGACTGATAGAGAGGTCTCCCCTGCAATGCATTTCTAGCATCCAAGATGTTAAATGACCAGTAAATGAGTATGTAACTGGTAACTAAACTGACATCCATAAACTAGCGGCATCAGGATTGCTCTGGCCACACCCACAACTCAGAGTGTAGGTGTGGCCAGCCCAGCTCAAGTGACCTTTCAAATTTTGGCACTCTAGGCAGTTGCCTATTATACCGAATGGGAAATGTGGCCCTGTTATCGACTTTCTCTTACAGGCTCTTGATCTGTTTAAATCTATTAACTGTTTCAAAAATCCAGTGAAACGTAAAGGGAGATGCATTAAAGTGAAGTGGGAGGAATAGGGGGCAATGGTCATAATGGGTGGAAGAGGCGGGAATTGGGTGGGGTTACCACAGAACTCACCAAGATGGAGAATTGTCTCCAGAGTACTGGTAATTCAGTCTGAAAACTGAAGGCTCAGGGGCAGATCCGGTGAGTTCCCCGGTATGCTTTCTGTGCTGGAGAGGTCGTGTAATGGATTGCTTTGCTCTGCATTGCCTCAAGCCTCATTTAAATCACTGGGAAGATTGGACGTTATAATTTCTCACCTGTGGTACAATTGATATGCTTTAGAATTGCACTTCCATAGCTTGAAAAATAAGGCCTATTGTGTATCTCACTGGTGTATAGTTATACTCACTTGATGATAATCGATAAACTCATTAGGATACAGCTGGCAGAATTCAGGGGAAACATTCATGGGTTTAATGTTCACATTTTCATAAATGGACCCATATTTGTTTCTTTATAAAGGTTTTTTCTTCTTCTTTGTTTACTGTTTGGCTACACTGTCTAATATCCAAATTGCCGTGTAAAATAATATTAATTTGAAATTAAAAATCATTACTGAAGTAACAGGATAAGGCTTGTTGCAAAGCTTGACATGACACTTTTCTGCATACCAGATAGCACATACAGCAATGCTTATTACAACATGTGAATGTGCATAAGCTCCACCTTCATTTTACAAGAGCCAGATGCGTTAATAAGTGTAGGGTGCACCAATTGGTGCATAAAGCATGTCCCGTTAACACGCTCCAACAGTTGCAATAACATTTGCTTCGTGTGTACATAAAACGTATATCATGTCCCTATGTTCTAGTCCTCGGCCTTCAGCACTGTCAGACTTCTTGCAAAGCATTAGAAAGTGATTTTATTATCCATCAATCTTTATATGATGACATAAAATTACCTTCCATATGTTAATCGTTGGCTTTGTATTAACTTGAAGGTTAATATTTTTGAAACAAGAATTATACACCTTTTTCTTTCCTGTAGGGAAAATAATTGCTTTTCCAGAAGCCCTGGCAGGTTACTCGACGCTAGCTAGCTTTACACGGTTGACGTGTGCCATCTCTGATTTGTAGGTTTGGGAACAAAACCAATCAGATTTTATTTAGAAGTAGAGGAAGACATTAAACGTTTCTCTCTTTAAGAAAGAGCTGCAGTAATAACTGGATTTCATCTTATTTGACACTAAATAGCTTGAAGATATCGCTTTGTTCACAAACCTGTACATTTTTTATATTGGAAATTGGTTTATTGTAAAGAAAAACTGTTCTGCGTTAACTTATTTCTGATTTACCATAAAATCTTTTGTATTCTATACCCTTTTTGCCCCTATTTTAACTAACTTGAAGTGGAGGTACGTATTATACACAAAATAAAAAATAAATCCAAACAAAAGAAAGTAATGAATAGCTGCCTGATGCTTTCAGATAGTAGGCTGTTTAATTTGCCACCTGCCTCCTTGTCTGTGTCTGCTAGGACCTGTCCTTCAATGTGCAGAGTGAGTCTGCGCATTGAAAGACAATTCCTGGCAGGACCTGAAAGGACTTGCAAACTCACTCTGCTCATAATTTTAGAATTTGCCTCCCTCTTCCTGGACTACATCTCTAGGGGGGAGATGCACTAAGCAGTGATGCTATGGTGATATGTGGTGAGCACTTCCCCTTGGAGATTGTGACACACATAGTCATATACACTAAGAATCTGTGAGGCAAGGGGGACGGGAGAAATTTTTATTAGCATGCAGGTTCGCCAAACATCTGGCGATGTATAAGGAATACCCTCCCTTACACATCTCCAGTGGTTGGACAACCCTGAAGTCGTAGCTCACCCTCTCTGGTCCTCCATGTACCTGGTGGGGGAGCATAGAGCATTCACTTACACCTTTGCAGCACCAACATAATTGCTCGCTTAACTATTCAGAGATGTTCATTGTACACCCATGTGGCACTGATGGGGTTACACCATATACTGATACTGCCAGTATTCATTTTTTCATTGAGAGAATGGCAGAGAAGTAATAACATATCGCAGCTTCACTGCCATTCTGTAAATGATACGTTAACACTGGAACTGCCTGTTAAGGTTATAACCCTTTCGGTGCCACATGAGTGTGCCATGAAGAATCCTATGGCACTGAAAGGGTTAAAGGATGGCTGTCTCTGTGCCATTTTTAGTAAACTTTCCTTCTTTGATGGAAGGAGACTTATAAAGTAAAAGTGATATCTATATGGGTTAGATTTAGAGTGCAAGCTTTCAATACGACTTTGATCTCTTCATCAGGCATTCTACAGAATGAAATCTGAATACCACACATATATATATATATATATATATATATATATATATATATATATATATATTTTATACATACATATATATATATCTCATAGATCGAGGGAAATACAAGTTCTTGATTACTTTGGATTGGATTCCAACATTGAAGGTGAGAATTTTATCACCAGTCTTTCTCTAAATTACTCTTTGTACTTCAGTAGAGGGATATTTTGTAGTCTGCAATAAAATCCACCGTCCCTTATGAAGTGTGGCCAAGTGGTACAAGAATTCTCTCTCTTTTTGAAGTGTTAATTGTTTCAGTATTGGTCAGTGTGTTTTGGGAGATTGCAAAGTGCAAAACAGCCAAGTATATTGGATTTGTGGCTAAAATATGTTTATTGTATTATTATCTCACCTTCTATGGAATCCAAAGTAATGGAGAACTTGTATTCCCCACTTTCATGTGTTATTGAAATCTGCTTTACAATCTATGTTATACTTATATATCTATATATAGCTATATTTATATATATATAAATATATATATCAGTCATAAAAGGGACGCACTCTCAATATTGGTATAAATGTCCATAGTACATTAAATAACTATGGTATAATCAGCACTCTCAGGACTACCCTTTAAACTCAAATGCTTTTATTAAGGATCAACATTTTGATCCCACACTGGGATCTTTACCTAGATGGCAGACAGAACAAACAGCCCCACTTTAACCCTGTGACCTGGCAGGTTTTTCCTGCCCAAAACCTAGTGTAGACAAAAACATACTGCAAATGTACATAAAACAAATTAAAATATACCTAGGAATGTAATATGCATACCTGGGAACTCTCCAGTTTTGCCCCGGAGACCCCGGATTTCACAGTGAATTACCGGGTCTCTGGGGCAGTCTTTCAATCTCTGGGTTGTTCTCCATCCTGCCCCAGTTCCTCCCAATCCCCACCCTCTTACCCTCAGTCAACATATATTTTGCCCTTTTTTTAAATATTTTTTTCCCGCCCCATCATGACTAAGCCCCACCCCTTATATGACATGAATTGTGTAATTTCCCTCCCCGATCGGCGCTGGCAGGGCTGCCCTCCAGGTAGTTCTGCCTGTCAAGTTCCCAGGTATGGTAATATGCCTAGAGTATAAGTGCATATAAATCTTGTGTGTAAATATAAGTGACAAACAATAAAAAATAAAGATATAATGCAGCCTAGTGACATCACTGATCATCAAATACACTCTAAATACTGCCACAATCAATTTTAAAAATAAAACATAAAGATCAGGCTATAGATATAAGACATAAAAGGTACCGACATATGTTTCCTCAGAGATATTAATTTGCCTTTGAGCTCTTTATGCATTTCGGTATGCCCCACTCTGTCACCAAGTTTAGGGGCTCAATAACATTGTACAGCTTGCGAGTCACATTGCAGTCATCCGGCTTGCTTATGGATCACTTCCTAGTGGTGTATCCAAGTGCTACAACTGAAATGGCATTGATCTGTTTGATCAATGCAATTCTGTCTATTTCCTCAAGGGCATCCCCCTGTCAGTGTTCCTCAGATAGCGGGACTCCCTGACATCACACAGCATGTGTTAATGCTAATAGAGACACAGCTTGCAAGACCATTGATCGGGAAACCGCATGAAAGTGCACAACTCTGTTGAATAAAAGCAAAATGGGGGAAACTATATATACAGTCCACAATATATCACTCTACTTTGATCACTATTGGATTTCTAGAAACCAAGTATCTCTGCAGGTATCTAGAGAACAAACGATCAGATACATGCAGCTACATCAACAATGTAACCCCCCACATTATATAATGTAATTGTACTCATTCTAGAATGTAACATATGTCAAGACACTTGTAGGTAAAGGATACAGAGATGATATAATTACACCACAGTGTCTACAGTGTATACAACTGACAGAGTGCTTGATTGTACACAGATCTATATGGTAAAGGAAAGGAAATAAACATCATCATAATACCCCACGGGGTATTAACGAGTCCTAGCTACAATGTGTCATCAACTTCCATGGGTTGATGCCTTATCGATTTCACTTGTATTACCATAAGGGCTTTTCCATGTCCATTTTCTGTGGGCCTTTTTTCTGTAGAATGAATTCATGATGTACAAATTTTGTTATTCTGAAAATTCGATCAGTTGGTTGCCTCTGTTATCTCTTTTTCCAGTTCCATGTAGTCTGGTTGGTTTTTCTCCATTTTGGATCTTACCAATGCATGCATTGAAATCTCCCATTACAAATTTGTAGTGGTAATTGTCCTGATTGTAGAGGAGTAATAAATGATCAAAAATTCTTAACTTAGTCATCACTGTGGCTTCTTGTAGGGGCATAAACGTGAATGATTTGAAGAACATAGTGACTGTTTAGTTTAATAGCACAGGAACAGAGTCTGTCAGTCTTTTGTTAATCAAGAATCCGATCCCTCCACATCGTCAATCATTGGTTCCTTTATAGTTTAGCCAGTGTCCATCTTCTAACTTGACTAAATCTTCACCTTTTTACGAGTCTTACATAAGCTCATGATGTCCCAGGTGATGTGATTTAGTTCTTGTGCAAGTTCCTCTAAGTGTGAAACCATATTCATAGATCGAATGTTAAGCATTCCAATGTCTAAAGACCGAAGGCAGCCTGGTAGAATCCGGTGATTCTTAGCACCCTCTGTCATTGAGCTAGTCCTCCTATTGCTCTAGGAAGTAGCTTGCAAGCCTCCAGGGAATGAGGTCCATTGTTTTTGTTGTAAAGCGATGCAGAGAGAATGGACCATAATCTGCCATGCTGTTCCAGTGCAGGTTGGCAAATTTTGGATTGAAAGAGTAAAATGCCTGAAATGGAAATGAGCAGGCCACGTGGCAAGAAGACTTGATGGTAGATGGACAAAACTAATTTTGGAATGGATCCCATTCAATACTAAATGCCCAAGAAGACCAAGTCAAGATGAGTAGATGAAATTACCAAACGTGACTGTACACAGTGGCAACAAAAGGCATAGGACTTAAGTTGTTGGAGGCTTCCTGAGGAGGCCTTCATGCCTGATGAAGAGCTCTAAGTTGTCTTGAAAGCTTGTACTCTAAAGCTTATCCAGTCTCTACTACTGTTCTGCTTTATCCACAGATAACACAGTGTCACCATTTAACTGTATTGTGACTGGTGCATTCTAGTTTGAATTGCTTTTGTTTGCTACTCTTATCACCCCTGCTTTGCTAAGTACATTTTGAACTGTGTTATTTTACAATAGTATATTAATTCCTGGAAACTCTCCAGATCTCTTGAGATTGTGGTATTTACTGCTATGTAATGGAGTTAACATGTTTCTCTAGCCTCAAAGAATTCTCTGAAATCCTACAGTGTTCCTTCCCATATCACACACATCATGCCCATTTACATTACTCATCTCCTACCTTTACTCCACGTATTCTCCTACATATCCTTCCATAAGGCCTGCCCCTTTGTCACATACATTCCAGCAGTTTTCATTTATTCAGGTGAACTGAGCACTGATGTTCCCAGGTATGTCTGTATTATTATAAACAATATTCATACACATCCATTCACCGACGCTGATGTACAATAGCCTCACAGTGTGAAGGAAAAGTGATCTTAATATGAATACAACTGATATAAAACATCACTGGCCTGCTGTTTTCATCACAAAGACCCCAATACAAGTAACTACCGCCATTAACTATTTGAGTTAGAGAGGTGTCTCCTCTGGAACTCAAAGGATTTGCTACAATTAAGTCTAAACAACCAGTGAAAATAATCATACCTTAAAGGGACAGTAATATCCCATAAAAAATGCTTAGAGTTTTGTAGAGCTTCAAAAAATAAATTCTGTGCCACAAATCCTATCCCCTAAACCACTACGGTTTGAGAGATATTCGCTTTCAAAGTTCCCCCCTCCCTCCCCTTCTCCTGATGTCAGTTGTAAAGCTGACAGCAGGAGATCCAAGTCGTGCAACTCGAGGAGGCTCTTCAGCAGAGCCGAATCACATTATTTAAAAAGAATTACTTCATTGGAACGGTCTACTAAGTGTGCTTGCAAACCAGGCACACTTTGTAGACCTTTCCAATGAAGTAATTTTTTTCCAATAATGCTATTTCGGCTCTGTTGCAGAGCCTCTGGCTGGTTCCCTGACCGGGATCTCCTGCTGTCAGGAGAAGGGGGGGGGAGCCTTCAATGCATATATCTCTCAAACCATAGCGGTTTGAGAGATAGGATTTGTGCCATAGAGTTTAAGCAATTTTTGGGGGACATTACTGACCCTTTAAAACAGTCACCTTTCTTCTCAACACTACACTAGTTTCATTGTGCTTCACAAGATATACAGGCACAATCAAAGGGAATTGTTATTGGTTCTCCATGATGCAATTGGCTTACACCAAAATTGTGCAATTTTTTTCTCATTATAACAGCCTGTATTTTTGCTACTATGCCTTACCATATTGTAAAGCTACCATTCCTTTTCATACTAACCATCTTAATTTTATTTCAGGTCTGGAAACCTTTTGTTGCAGACTAGCACTTAATCATTGAACTGGATTTACATTATTTCATATGTCACTTCATAGGATTGTTTATTGTGCATGATAATTATCTATATATGAGATGTGCTTAATCATTTGTTTCACTGAAAAAGTCCCTTCAGCATTAAGTCAAAGTAAACAGGTCTTATACAGACAACAGTAGACCACATTTTATAAGGGTGGTGAAGTTACACACCTGTTTCTACTATATTTCATCCAAGTACTTCTGTCACTAAGCAGTAAAATCTGAATTTATATATAATGCCACAGTGGCAGAGGTATGGTGTATATAACTATATTTTATTGCTTGTGAAGTCAAGTAGCTTTACATCAAACGTTAAATGATTTATTCTAGGAGTTCAGCAGGGTGTATAGAATCGAATATCACCTGTCCTAAAGGTTTCTTCCTTCTCTTCAGGGATTAATATTTTCTAATCTAACAGTGACAATAAAAAAATATTAGCTCATTCTGCACTACCTGTTAAGGTAGAAATGCTTTCTATTTTTCTCTTTCATAACATATGTCTGCCAGCTCTACTGTCACCACTGAAGATTACTAGGCTACTAAGATCAATAGATAATGGTGTACCTATTACATCTATATAAGAAGAGAAGCATCATGGAACCTCATAAAGTTTTCTGGGGTTCTCAGTGAACCAGATGGAGCCCCTCTGTTGCAACCATACTGCACTTGAAAAACAGCAGCCATCTCCCTTGTTTGAAGGGCTGTCAAGTTTCTGGCCCACATGATGATCTATGGCTGGGTGGTGTGTGACCTAGTTATCTCAGTCTCTGTGCTCCTACTAGTAGCTGTATGTCTGTCCTAGAACACACTGCTTTTTTTTTTCAGAAAGGAGAGAGGCAGACTTTTGATTGGCTACCTTCTTCTCCCAGGAAAGCGGTGGCACTGGTTTGCCACTGGGGGTCTCCATTTTGTGCAAGGAGCCCCCCCTTCTCTAGAAAACTTTAGAAGGCTCCAGAATGCTTCTCTTCTTTCATAGCTGTAATAAGGATACCTTTATATATTGGTGTTACTTTACCTTTAAATGAACTTCTCAATAAAGTCAAGACTAAAAGTTAACCTAATTGATAGACACACTTAGGCTGTTGCCAAATATTGTCATAATCCTTGCTAGCCCTGTGCTTTACAATTAAAAAACAATATACGTGCTCAATCAATGAAATCTTTTTTAATTAAAATAAGAATTCATGATGTGTTTTGTTTTTTTTAAGGAAAAAGAAAAGGTGTGTATCTTAAAGTAGAACTAACACCTCCCAATAATAACCCCCACCATGTTGGAAAAATTCTAATGACCCCTATTAATTTTTCTCTTGTGCCTTTGGTTAAGAGATAAAGGGCTAAATGAATGGCACTAATTCCATGCTCATTCAGGCTGGATCTAATATTTATTCTCCACACTTGCCTGATTTTGATTTACTAAACTATGATTGTGCAAATTCTACCATTAACCCTCTGAGTGCCAGAAGGGTATCCAATGCATTGCAAAGCAATGCACTGGATATTCCAGGGCACTCAAAGGGTTAATGCTGTTTAACTCTTTGAGTGCCAGAGTGATAGGGAAGGCATTGCTTTGCTATGCATTCTGTAGCACTCTGGCATTCAAAGGGTTAAATCAAGGGGATAACAATTAGACAGTCTATTGCTGTTCCTTTCCTGTATACCTTGTTTAAAGCTATGTATTAAATAAGGCATATAGGAAATGGTGTGATGCAATGCCATTTCTCAGCACAGGTGTACAGGGTTTGCTGGTATTAAAGGGATCGTAATAAATCAATATAAATCCATTTAATAATGTACCTAGTAAAAATGAATTAATTGTGCCATGTCTAATATCTCAAACCTTTATGGTTTGAGAGATATCAGCTTACAAAGTTTGCACTAACGTCAGCTTTCTATCTTACAGACGGAGATCCTGCGGCACTTCAGCAGAGACGAAATTGCACTCTTTAGAAAGAAATACTTCATTTGAACAGTCTACAACTTGTGCCTGTTTTGCAAGCACACCTTCTAGACCGTTCAAATGAAGTATTTCTTTCTAAAGAGTGCGATTTTGACTCTGCTGAAGAGCCGCAGAATGGTCTGCAGACCAGGATCTCCGTCTGTAAGACAGAAAGCTGATGTCAGTGTAAGGGGAGGGAAGGGGGAACTTTGTAAGCTAATATCTCTCAAACCATAAAGGTCTGAGAGATCAGACACAGCGCAATTAATTTTTTACTAGGTACATTATTAAATGGAATTATATTGATGTATTACTATCCCTTTAAAGCCCTAATACTGGTGTAGATTGTCCACCAGTATGCACTGCAGCAATCATATGCTGTAGCACATACTCTCTATTGTAGCCAGTGAGGCTAATTAATACCAGTGGTGCTACATTTGAGAATTTGTACATTTCACCCCACCATCCAACTACTAGAATTTAAGCTCTGCTTATTGTACATAGTAATATTAACTTTGCAATGCATTTCTCACACACACCCCAGTCATTTAATGGTTAAGACCCCCCCGCAACTTAGAAGGGGGGGCATGTCTAAGCGGGGGTAGTTAAGTAAAGTGTAGAGGGGGGGGAGTAGGCAGGAAGTGAGGTGTAGGAGTAGCAGGGGTATTTAGGGCAAGGGGTTTCTGGGAACTTCCTCTTCCAGGAATCAGGAACAGTGGACTTGTCCCTCCCTCCCTCCCTGTTGGTTCTTGGGTGTTGGGGTTGTAAAAATTTGGTTTTGTTCTGTTTTGTCACAGCTTTTGGCGCTTTGGGCCCTTGCCAAGGGTAGAATGGTCAGTAATTGGGGGATAAGGAGGCCAGCGGCCTGGTGACAAGGACGCCCGGACTGGGGTCGCGGGTTTAATCACCGGCCCCATTGAGCTACGGGCCAGCTAATGGGGCGCGGTATGGTGAAGTTAAAATGGGTAGAGCCGCTGGCTCTCGTAAATGGGGTAGGCAAGTTTATGTCTACCATGGTAGGAATTGGCAAGGGCTTAAAGTGATTAATGATGTAAAAGGTGGAATTTTGAGTGAATAAAGCTGTGGCCTGGTTTAACCCAAATCATGTGTCTGTGTCTTTACTTAATCACTGCCCCATGCTTAAGACAAGTAAGCTGAATCCTGCTTCAGTTTGGAAAAAAAAAATTCCAGCAACTGTCATGTCTGCCTCCATGGACATGACATCCAAGACTGACTAAAGATGTTATCTCTTGAACAAAGGTATAAGGCCAAAATGTATAGGTGTTATTAGGATTTTCTTTTTATAGTAAGGTAGGTAAAGGGTTATTATTAGAAGGCGTTAATTCTCCTTTAAGCAGTATTCCTCTATAGGGCCCAAGTAGTTTTCTGTAGGACACAGGAAAGTGTTAATCACAAGAATTTGCCATCAAAGGGTGCTCTGTGTTTCTACTGTAATTAAAGTTGGATTAATACATATGGCATCTGCTTGCGGCAAACTGGAGAATGCTTAATGTGTTTAATTTAATTAACTGCTTAAAAGGAAGCCGTTAACTAGTTTCATAGAAGTACAAATGTCTTAAACGGAGTTTGCATGAATAATGAATCTGTCAAGAATTCTGTTTCCATGGAAAGCTTCAAGCTATTCTGTTTTCAAGTACTGCTTTCATGCTGTAATTGGAGGTTTTCATGTCTCACCAACACCTCATCGTATTATCTCTACTGTACAATGCGAGATATAAAACAGAAACCTTGTTGGATACCAGCAGGGAGAAGCATGTCCTGGGAAAGAGTTTCTGCCAATATAATGCTATCTCTGAGAAATAATGTTTGGAGGCTACATGTGTAAAACAGGCTCAGAGACTACCAGCATTCTCAGAAACATTTTCTGTTTGAAACCTTGGGCATCTGCAGTAATAAATATATAGTCACAATTCAGAATAGTTTCAATCCAATTATTTAACTACTGATGAATCTACTGTAAAGGTTAGCTATCACACAGAAAGTGAAATACTGGCATATGTACTCATCTGTGGCCTGCCATTGTGGATGGGGCTGCAGTGAGACCTGGAAGACCAACTGTAGCTATGCTATTACTATGTCATAACTATAGCTATGCTATTACTATGCCGTAACCATAACTATGGTATTACTATGCCATAACTATAGCTATGCTATTACTATGCAATGTGCATAACTATGTTATTACTATGCCATAAACATAGCTATGCTATTACTGTGCCATAACCATAACTATGCTATTACTATGCCATAACTATAGCTATGATATTACTATGCCACGTGCATAACTACGCTATTACTATGTCATAACTATAACTATGATATTACTATGCCATAAACATAGCTATGCTATTACTATGTCATAACCATAACTATGCTATTACTATGCCATAACTATAGCTATGCTATTACTATGCCACGTGCATAACTACGCTATTACTATGTCATAAACATAGCTATGCTATTACTATGCCATAACCATAATTATGCTATTACTATGTCATAACTATAGCTATGCTATTACTATGTCATAACCATAACTATGCTATTACTATGCCATAACTATAGCTATGCTATTACTATGCCACGTGCATAACTACGCTATTACTATGTCATAAACATAGCTATGCTATTACTATGCCATAACCATAATTATGCTATTACTATGTCATAACTATAGCTATGCTATTACTATGTCATAACCATAACTATGCCATTAGTATGCCATAATTATAGCTATGCTACCACTATGCCATAACCACAACTATGCTATTATTATGCCATAACCATAACTATGCTATTACTATGCCAAAATCCATAACTATGCTCATACTATGCTATAAATATAACTATGCTATTTCTATGCCATAACCATAGCAATGCTATGATTATGCCATGACCATAGCTATGCTTAGTCCCCTTTGATCCTTGTTCACCCCTTGTATGTCCAAACAAACCTGGGTTCATGCTTAAACCTGTAATAATTAACAACTTTCTAAAACAAAGTCAAACCAGTTGCTCCAGTTGTGCCGGATCCCAGCCCGGGGCATACCTCCATAAGGTGTTTCTCCCTAAGGAACCATCATTGGTTATTTTTGCTAAAACCTAAACAAACCCCAATACAAAACAAGGATAATACCAAGCCCCAAATGTTACACCACAAACACAGGGAGGGCTGGATGGATGCTCATTAACCCTCTCTTTCCGCAATGCGAGGCAATTCAGCTTCCCCCCAAGTCTGAAGACTCCACCATCCCCTCTTTGCATGTTCCCCATTTACCAGTGCTGTGTGGGTTCTCTAGACACCTGCTTCTTGCTGATGCTTTTGCACTGTGCTAGTGAACCTGAACATCACAATATTGAATATAAAACAAAAAAAAAAATTGTACCATTAACCCTTTGTTTGCAAAAGGGAGTTGCAACACATTGGTATTCATTGGTATTTTACAAGAGAAAAGAGAAGCCATTCTGGAACAAATAAACTGTTCATTGATTTAACTGCTTTTAACCCCTATAGAGAGGCCTATAGCACATTGCTTTGTAATGCAGTGGAGACCACTAGTGTGCAGTTAAATGCTCCATTTAAGTTAATGGGAATTTTCAGATTGTTTTCTCCCCTGTGTTTCAGTTGTTTTTCTCCAAAATAGCTCCTCTTTTTTATTGTGAATAGGGCCCTAAATCCTCATCTTTTCAATTAAAAACGGATACAGTAACCTGTTACATCTGTATGCTGCTGTCTGCCAAAATTGCATTTTCAATTACAAAGCATTTGTTTATTTCAAGCCATGCAGTTGGCCTACTGAATGTTTTTATTCCTTTGCACAACATCAAGTCTAAGAAGATTAATTCTCCCTCTGTGCTAGGCATACTTTATGGTATTACTCTTTGATAACTTAACCCTTTAAGGACCAGGGTGTCAGCAAGGCATTTCAAAGCAATGAGCTGAGCACAACCCTGGTATTTAAAGGGTTACTCAGATTAAAAGCTACCATAAATACATACAACCATTCCCACATCTATGTCTCTATGGAAAATTTGGTTTGAATAATGAAAGGAACACATGCTAAAATGTGCTACAATATCAATGTCCATATTGAGATATTCCAAGCAATATATGTAGAAGATTCCATACTTACATAGAGTTTGATAGATACATAGTATTGTATGCATGTGCTCTTTTTCAGTCAGTTGGCAGAAGTAGTTTTCCTTGCTGTGTCTTAGTATACAGTGCGGGAAAAAATTATTTGATCCCCTGCTGATTTTGTATGTATGCCCACTGACAACGAAATGATCAGTCTATAATTTTAATGGTAGGTTTATTTGAACAGTGAGAGACAGAATAACAACCAAAAAAATCCTGACAAACGCATTTCAAACAAGTTATACATTTATTAGCATTTTATTGAGTCAAATAAGTATTTGACCCCTATCAATCAGCAAGATTTCTGGCTCCCAGGTGTCTTTTATACAGGTAACAAGCTGAGATTAGGATCATTCTCTTAAAGGGAGTGTTTCTAGTCTCAGCTTGTTACCTGTATAAAAGACACCTGTCCACAGAAGCAATCAATCAATCAGATCCCAAACTCTCCACCATGCCCAAGACCAACGAGCTGTCCAAGGATGTCAGGGACAAGACTGAAGACCTACACAAAGCTGGAATGGGCTACAAGACCATCGCCAAGCACATTGGAGAGAAGGTGACAACAGTTGGTGCAATTATTTGCAAATGGAAGAAACACAAAATAACTGTCAATCTCCCTCGGGCTCTATGCAAAATCTCACCTCGTGGAGTTTCAATGATCATGAGAATGGTGAGGAATCAGCCCAGAACTACACGGGAGGATCTTGTCAATGATCTCAAGGCAGCAGGGACCATAGTCACCAAGAAAAACAATTTATAACATACTACGTCATGAAGGACTGAAATCCTGCAGCTCCCGCAAGGTCCCCCTGCTCAAGAAAGCACATATACACGTCTGTCTGAAGTTTACCAGTGAACATCTGAATGATTCAGAGGAGAACTGGGTGAAAGTGTTGTGGTTAGATGAGACCAAAATCGAGCTCTTTGGCATCTATTCAACTCGCCGTGTTTGGAAGAGGAGGAATGCTGCCTATGACCCCAAGAACACCATCCCCACCGTCAAACATGGAGGTGGAAACATTATGCTTTGGGGGTGTTTTTCAGCTAAGGAGACAGGACAATTTCACTGCATCAAAGGGATGATGGACGGGGCCATGTACCGTCAAATCTTGGGTGAGAACCTCCTTCCCTCAGCCAGTGCATTGAAAATGGGTCGTGGATGGGTATTCCAGCATGACAATGACCCAAAACACACAGCCAAGTCAACAAAGGAGTGGCTCAAGAAGAAGCACATTAAGGTCCTGGAGTGGCCTAGCCAGTCTCCAGACCTTAATCCCACAGAAAATCTGTGGAGGGAGCTAAAGGTTCAAGTTGCCAAACGTCAGCCTCGAAACCTTAATGATTTGGAGAGGATCTGCAAAGAGGAGTGGGACAAAATCCGTCCTGAGATGTGTGCAAACCTGATGGCCAACTACAAGAAACATCTGACCTCTGTGATTGCCAGCAAGGGTTTTGTCACCAAGTACTAAGTCATGTTTTGCAAAGGGGTCAAATACTTATTTCACTCAGTAAAATGCAAATCAATTTATAACTTTTTTGAAATACGTTTTTCTGGATTTTTTTGTTGTTATTCTGTCTCTCACTGTTCAGATAAACCTACCATTAAAATTATGGACTGATCATTTCTTTGTCAGTGGGCAAACGCACAAAATCAGCTGGGGATCAAATAATTTTTTCCCTCACTGTAATTCAGTACGGCAAGAACAATTCCTATCACATCTGCTGTAAAACGGTACTTCTAAGTTTATATGTTCTATTTTCTATCAAATGTATTTTTAAAAATCAGAAAGCCTGACTTCCTCACAGCTTACAAAGCGTTATGACATTCAAAGGGTCAATCCCTTTAATTCAGTGGAGACCTCACTAGAATTCAAGTGGTTACAAATTCTTTTTTTTGTGGCCTATGGCACAGTTGGTTTGCCCCAGAAAGACTTGACTTTTCTTTTAAACATAAGGCTCTGTGTCTGCTCCTTCCCAGTGTTGAAGTTTCAGTGCTCCGCAGTTTGTATGTGTCAGTGTTTCCTCTTGAGTAAAACACTCTATTCGGGTGACTATATGAGTATAGGGTCTGAAATTGATTTTCTGATCTCTGCAGTATGTATGTGTTAGTGTTTCCTCTTGAGTAAAGCAATCTATTAGGGTGACTATATGAACATGGTGGCTGGAATTGATTTCCTGGCTCTAGGTCTGCTTAACACCAATTTACTAAGCTTCCTACACTGAAATGCATCCTTTATACATACCTCCCAAGTGTCCCTCTTTAGGAAAGACAGTCCTTCTTTGAGACCCAAATCCCTCTGTCCCTCTTTCCCACCCTGGTGTCCCTCTTTTTAGGAGATCAGACTGTGTGTTGTGTATATGTGTGTCACAATGCTCAACAGCAATAAAACTCACATTACTGATGGTATAAACTTCAGTATATAGGTTTATAAATTGTGATTTGTAAATAAAATACCTTGGGTTTGCTATAAATCATTTATTCAGTTACACAAAGAGGTGTCAGTAGGTCATGCAATAACCTAAAAATGATCTGTAATGCCCGCCCACTAGCCACACCCCCAGCCACACCCCATAAAACAAAAGTGCCCCTCTTTGGCCATTTGAAATGTTGGGAGGTGTGCTTGTGTCCAGGGCCGGGTTTCTCGTAAGGCAGAGTAGGCATTTGCCAACAGGAGCACCCCAGAGGGGGGCACCTGTCATTGGGACCTGTTTTTTAATTTTTTTTTATATATTTATTCTTTTAATTTATTTATTTTTTAATTATCCTAACCTCTTACTTGGTCAGGTCTCCGCCTCCTTCAGCACAGACCTGTAGCTGCTGAGCTCCCGCGTCGGCTCTTTAGTAATACAGAGAGCTGGGAGATGACATAACCTCCCAGTGCTCTGCATTACTGAAGAGAAGACCGCGCAGGAGCTCCAGCAGTTACAGGTCTGTGCCGAAGGAGGCGCAGACCTGTCCTGCCATTCCACTGGACCACCAAGGAGGAGGTAGGAAACGGGGGTGGGCGCAATGTGAGGGTAATATGGAGCTGATGGGGGGCAGTGTGAGGGCAAGTGGAGCTGATGGGGGCAATGTAAGGACAATATGGAGCTGATGGGGGGCAATCTGGAGCTGATAGCTGGCCATGTGAGGGCAATATGGAGCTGATTGGGGCAATATGGAGCTGATGGGGCAATGTGGAGATGATGGGGGCAATGTGAGGGCAATATGGAGATGATGGGGGCAATATGGAGCTGATGGGGCAATGTGGTGATGATGGGGGCAATGTGAGGGCAATATGGAGATGATGGGGTAATATGGAGCTAATGGGGCAATATGGAGCTGATGGGGCAATGTGAGGGCAATATGGAGCTGATCGGGGCAAGTTGTAGTTGATGGGGGCAATATGGAGCTGCCAGGGCAATGTGGAGATGATGGGGGCAATGTGAGGGCAATATGGAGATGAGGGGGGCGATATGGAGCTGATGGGACAATGTGGAGATGATGGGGGCAATGTGAGGGCAATATGGAGCTGATGGGGGACAAGTCTGATCGGGGCAATATGGAGCTGACAGGGCAATGTGGAGATAATGGGGACAATGTGAGGGCAATATGGAGCTGATGGGGGGGCAATGTGAGGGAAATATGGAGATGATGGGGGCAATATGGAGATGATGGGGCAATGTGTAGATTAGGAGCATTGTGCAGGTGTCCAGTGGAGATGGCCAATGGGGGGGGGGCGCTTCAGATTTCTGTGCCTACAGGCTCTTGAGATGTAAATCCAGCCCTGCTTGTGTCAAGGGAAGGGCAATGAGACAGTCAGTGTTTTGGGAAGTTTCTTAGTTCTTTGCTTTGTTTAACTCCATGCACAAAGCACAGAATACCCTGGGTAACCTTGCTCAGTTTCCCTGCTTATGCTATGGGACAGGGGTAAGTCTCTTGCTGGCATACAGTGAAGTATGTCCACCAGTATATGCTACAACGTTCCTGCACTCAAGTGCATACCTTGAATTACAGCCACTGGTTGGAGACTAACACCATTGGAGCTGTATTGGCAGATTTATATGTTCAAGAATACACTTCCCACCTGCCCATAGATTAACACTTTGAGTGACAGAGGGGTACGGAACACATTGCAAAGCAATGCATTGCCTACACCTCTGGCACTCAAAGGGTTAATGTTGATTAATTCACCTGTTAATTAGAAATATACCCAGAGCAAATTGAGCTTATCCTACCTTGCACTAAATCCATCCTAAATTGGATTCAATCTACATAGTTTGAATCGCCATATAATACACTATGCGTAATTATGGTCTGAGCTGGCACGTTGCGCCCTTTTACATTCTATCACTTTTTACATAAACACAGCCAATTGATTCAACCATGAAAGATCGTTTTTCTAGACCGCTGCTATTGTTATTTTATAGGACCAGTATCACAATCTTAATATCCCTTACTTGGCCTCTTCCAGTTGGCTTTTACCATTCCAGTATCTTTTGGTTGTGTTCAGGTTTGTAAAATTTGTTTAATTCTTAGAACCATGTGTGATATTTGGCCACAGGCAAAATTCCCTGTTTTATATCACTAGGTATGTTTATGGCCATTTACATATGAGCTGCTCATAATGCTTTCACTAGTGTAGGGGTATATAGCGCACACTGCCCTTTTTACCTTTTAATACCTGTATGTGTGCCAAAAGCATCTATTTGCCAACAGTTATTATTTGAGTTACTCTATTCCTTGTTTCATTGTGGAGTCTATCTAATGCAAAGGGAAAATGTACATTTTATTGTTCTCAGGCAGGTCTGACCTGAAGGTGGTTAGGGGTAATAGGGGAATATACAAAAAGATCAGCACAGTTTATTTCTGCTCTTAGATTTTCACATACAGATCATGTGTTTGCACTACATGGAATACACACACAAACACACACACACACACACACATAGATACACCCCACAAACATACATACAGATACAAACAGACACAAAAACACATATACATACGCAGGTACATATACACACCCCACAAACATACAGGCAGATACAAACGCACACATATACATAGATACACAGACAAATATACACACCCATATACACACACCCCACAAACATACATACAGGTTCACACACACTCACACACCAAACTTACACTCAGCCCACCGATCTGCACACGTAGTGCAAAGCAGCCATGTAAATCAGTGAAGAACCTTGTACCTTATTTATCAAGTCAAAGAAGTACAATTCTGGAACAAATCAAATGCACTTGGGGTGATGAAAAATTCCTTTGACTTAAATGGATTTATTAACACATGGGGAGAGATACACTAAGACGTGATAAAGAAGTGATGAAGTGGAAATGACTACTACTGTGATCTAATCTCTCCAGGTCCTATGTTATTTCTCTTAGTGCATTAGCTCCATAGAATAACATGGGAACTGGAAAAGTGATATCCCTGTAGAAATCATCTGCACATTGTGACCTCTTTATCACACCTTAGTGCATAACTTCCATTGAATGATTGAGAGGTTGCCAGCTTACTTCTGTGCAGTGCATTTGAGATATTGTTAGCATTCAAGGGGTTAAAAGTTCAATCCAAATCTAAATTCTGTGGACATTTCACTTCAGTCACATGATGGTCTTAAAAGACCAGAGTCCGTGTTTTACTATGTCTCTCTGTGATCCTAGTGCACACACTACTCAGTGATCTGTTGTTCACAGGTCCGTTATACCCAAAAAATAGTAGGAGCACACAGGTTGATGCAGATCTTTTATTTACTGTACACAACATGTTTCAGGCACAGAGACCTTCATCAGCTTTCTTCAAACCTATGGTGGACTTGGTTTGTTCCAGAATTTAATGTTTTTAGCTTGATGAATAAGGTCCTTTGTATAAAAATGTGAAGCAGGTGCTGGGCCTGCTTATTTCCTAGAAATAGCTCTTTGCGCATGTTTAGCATCTGTTTCACATTTCTACTTCCCCCTCATACTTTATTGTAATGGAATTGATTGGGTATTTGCTATGCATTGTATTAGGAATGTATGTAGCATCCATGTTTAGAAATATGAGCTTTAGATTGGAAAATAAGATCTGATTTCCAAGATGACAATCCACTTTCTATTTGTTCTCCTTGTAGTGTCAGAGGGAGACACCCATTAATTAAACCTGATTTGTAGCATAAATTTGTAAAAGAGAATAACATTTTAAATAGATAATAATAAATCAAGGTTCATTCTATGGTTTGAGAGTTGTGAGAACCATATAAACTTAAGATTTTCTTTTCCAAGATGTTTTTAAAGAGCTTCAGCAGTTCGTTTTTGAATGTCAGTGTTGATTTTCACTAAAATAAGATGTTTTATGGTAGTCTACACTCGTCGTACATGACACTGATCCTTCTCTAATTACCTTCATAATTTCAAATACTTACAGATGAGTGTGGGATGAAATTGGTAAACCAAGTTTTTCCTATAAAAGTAACTGTACTTATAAATCAGTACAAATTCTTCTGTCGACATTGATGTGGCGCCTTTATACCGTCTACAAATTCAAGCTGGGAGGTAAACTCATGAAAATGTTTCTAGGAGTAATAACAGTAATTGATAACCAAATCATTGTGTTGCTAGACCAGCTCCAAACTTATAGTAAATACATATTGTGGACCTTTACAATAGCAGCAGCAATAAAATATTTACCAATGCATCTCCCCTGGAGGTAAGCTGTAATCCTAGTGGTTGCAGTTCAGGGTATGCACTACAGGAGAGAAGAAGTGGCTCAGTTGGTTAACTCTTTCAGTTCCAGAGGTTTGGAGAATGTGTTATACCCTGGAGGCTGTACACATTTTCAGCATATTTTTATTCAACTATTTAGGTTTGATTCCTATAGGTAACTTAATAATATCAAAGTATTGTGCCATGAAAGACTCATTGAGATTGTCTCTTGTTTTGAAGTATGTCCTGGGGTATAGATATTATTTCCCAACTTAATGTTACTCATTTTATCTATCTCGGAAGGATGAGTCAACCCTGCTGGGACTAGAACCTGCGACCCAGAGGTTTCAACAGATTTTGCAGCTAGTACATTAACCAGCTAGTTATAGATAAAAAAAATATATATTGGTTTCTGTAGAACAAATTGCTAATTTTCAAGGTGCCCCATGTAAAGTAAATTTTGCATCATGCAACAACCTGTGATGTCATAAATAGTAATTAATTTAAAAAATAACTTATTTTGCTAATATCATACACTATATATCAAACCTATTTATGTTGGTCACAAACCTTTCAAATATTTCTAAAATCTCTGAATCTGCCATGTACATCTGTAGCAAATATGTATAATTTTACTTTCATGCATGCCCTACACAGACCCCTAATTAACATAAACACAGTAGGGTATTTTGAACTTCATGAACTAAAATGCACATTTCATTCCTTACGTGGTATATTACGCTATAACAACTACATTAGAAAGTGGCTGCTACTTCTTCTTACACAAAATGATAAAGCAAGAAAATATTGTTAAAAATAGGGGTTTTCAGAATGCTTTCAGAAAGGTTCACAAATTACTGGGCAACATCTTAAGCAAGCTTAGCGTAACAAACAAATGCCACATGTCTCAGGAGTACACTGATACCTAATACATATAAATGCACAAATGTATGTCCTTCTCTGCAGCCCCAAATTGGTAACAGCAAATAATACAATATTGAATGACATTTCATGGAGATAACCAAAATGCACTAAATATACCTTTGAGGCTTAATTACCTGATAACATCAAAGTAACCCCCTAAATACATACAAATCCTGAAAGAAGATATTACAGTGCATAAAATAAGGGGTTCACTTGCCTTTCTACCACAGGTTTGTTGCGCACAAATGTTTCCTAAATACTGTGCTAAAGGAAAATTACTAATTTTATTTACATGTTACAGGTATGACTTGCCAATGCTAAAATGATTGTAACAACTAAAGAAATGAAGAAAAGGTAGACAAACAGTCACATTAAATGAGGGGTCCCTTGAATTTCTACCCCTAAGCTAATGGGCACATCTCTTTCCAGAAATGGTACTGTAGAAAAAAGAAATTTTCACTTCAATCACTTCTGATAATGCTAAAATCTTTCAACACCATGGAGTTTCCTAGTGTATTCTGTACCAAGTGCCAACCTGAGAAAAATGGTGCCCACTGGTATGGTTGACATACAGTGGGGAGTGACTGGACATGGAACAACGCTGGGAAAATCAGACATTGTATGTGTGATTCTATGATTACCAGTGTGACAATGTTGGGGTAGCAGACAGTGTATGTATGTTATAAGGCTTCAAATGGGACAGTTAAACAAGGCTGGATTGTCAGACAGTCTGTGTGTTGTTCAGGGACTATCAGCTGACATCGGTAAAGGCTGGGGTGTTAGGAAGTGTTTGGTTCTGTAACCAACAAGGCTGGAGAAGATGACATTATTTATGTAGTTCTGTGTCTACCACTGGAACAAGGATGGGTAAACTGTGTGCATGTGTGTTTCTATGGCTACCAGTGAACCATGGAACAAGGCTGAGGAAGTAGACAGTGTATGTTTTACATACTCATACATCTGTGGGCAGTATAAAAAACCTGGAGTGTCACAGTGTATGTGCCATTCTGTGTCTATATGTGGGCACTGCAATAACCTGGAATGTCAAAGTGTATGTGTGGTTCTGTCACTATCAGAGGACAGTGGAAAACAATGTGTTAGACATCCCTGGGGCACACACATTGTTATTTTTTATTTTGAATGCTCAGACTTCATTGGAGTAGCAACAGGATCCCTCCTGATGCCACTCCGGTACTGATCACTTATATTATCATGTAATTGAGAATAATAGTGACCAGAAGGCACTCATTGCTGATGTCAACAACCCTCCTGGTCCTCACATTCAACCCAGAAGTTCCAGGAATTCTAGGTAGAGGAGGGTGGAAAGGAAAGTACTGAGTGCCTTCTTGTCACCGTTATTGATTGTTTACATGATTGTGTAAATGGTCATTACCAGAGGGTATCAGGAGTGTCCTGCTGCTCCACAAAGGAAATCTGAATAGAAAAATTACAAATTAAACTCAAGATAAGGGTGGGGGAGGAGTGCACATATATACCAGACACAGGCTTGGCAATGTGGGGTATTCATGGCCAAACCTGTGCCCAGTAAACGCTTGGTCATGACTGAGTCTGAAATCAGTAACCCTGCTGTGAAACTGTGAAAACCTCTTTCAGGTCCCAGTGTCAACTCCCTGTGACCTTAGATAAGTCACTTTATCTCACTGTGCCTCAAGTACCAAAAACATAGACTGCAAGCTCCACGGGGCAGGGACTCACTGTGCCTGAAAAATTCTGAATACAGCTCTGCATACAGAATGGTAGAAGGTTAGAATGGTAGAAAGTTATTATTATTACAGAACGTGAACACTAATACAGAACAACAGACAATCTCTACCATTGTTAGCACTTTAATGGAAAATAACTTTAAATGCTAAACCCATAGCATACAGAGGGAAATGGCAAACACTCATTCCATTTCCTTTCTTCTTATTTAGTACATTTACTTAAAAAAGATTTAGAGGAAAGAAACAGCCCTAAATGCCCACAAACTGCCTCATTACTCACCCCTTCATGGAAGTTGCTTTGAGGGGATGAATTTTGGGGGGAGATGCACTAAAGTTGGATATAATGGCAAAGTGCGTATGGTGATGTGTGGGCATCACTTTGCCTTGGATATTAAGATAAACCTTGCCATATTCACTAAAAATTAGGTATGCAAGGGGAAGGAGAGTGACATTGATCATTAGTATATGATATTGGTGTAAACTGATGTGTTGGGGATGAGCTCTACCTCAGACTTCAGCACCAAGAACAGCAGCCCAGCACCTAGAACAGCAGCAGCCCTCAATTAACCGTTCTGAGTGCCAGAGGAATGAGCAACACAATGCTTTGCTATGCATTGCTCACCCCTCTGGCACTTTGTTTCCTGCTTCTCCAGGCCACAATATGACAATTACCCAGGATACAAGAAGACATAGGTGCAGCTCCTAGTGCAGAATTACATTAAATAAAGCAAATCAGCAGAGTGGCTACTCAAAATAACTCACAAATAGAGGTGATACCAACATCCACAGACCCATGTCTTTGGTAGTGAATGGAGAAGTCACAGTCCAAGCTCCTGGTCTTGAAGGCCTGGTGAGGCAGGAAGTACCTTAACCCTTCAAGTGCCAGAGGTAAGCTTTACATTGCGCGGAGATCACTAGCAAAATGGTTTCCATACTTTGCCTGAAACACTTTGCCATTGCATCCAACTTCGGTGCATCTCCTTCCAGAATTCCTCCTTTTCCTTGCGCCAAGAGCTGTTACTGTTTTAGGTGCTGTGCTGCTGTTCTTGGTGCTGATGTCTGAGGGAGAGCCCTGCTCCCCCCTTGCCATCACCAACACAATATCATATGTGAATGATCAATGTCTCTACCATCCCCTTGCAGACCATATTCTTAGGGCATAGGGCAAAGTGTGTGTTAATTTCCAAGGCAAAATGATCTATATATATCACCATATACATTTTGTCATTACATAGAACTTTAGTGCACCTCCCACCAGAATTTGTCCCCTCAAAGCCGAATGTGTCAACGGAAGAGTAATGGGGCAGGCGGTGGGCATTTTGGGGTGGTCTTTTCCTCCATGCCTTTTTAAATCAATATACTACAAAAGACATAGTGTAAATGTTGTGAATGAATTCATTTTGTCTATGCTTGCTACGGAGCTGGCGTTCAATGTTTACTTATGTAAAAGTCCTAATGTTAGTGGAGATTTGGAAGTTTTGTGAGTAGCCACTTGGTTGTCTTGTTTTATTTTATGCTTAATCAAGAAACAATGTACTCGTTGTCTTACCAGCTTTTCTTGTATCCTGGGTAATAGTAATGGTCATATGGGAGGCCCAGCAAGGCAGGTAGCAAATCATCATTTTGAGTGCGTGGAATAGTTGTCTTACTTACTAAATAGAAAGCTATAGTAAAATAATTTGCTATCTTTTGGAAGGAGAATTTACTTCTGGGAGCTCCGACAGCACTTCCATCTAACAGATCTTTGTGCATATGACCATATCCTACATAATGAAAGGCCAGATGTATGTTTGTCCGATGCAGTCAGTTGCAGTAGAGACTTCCTGAAAGTGCAGGTGTAACTACACCTCCCAGCATTCCATGCATTCGGTCAGTCTCTACTGCGCGTGACTCTGCACTGGACAAACATACCAATGCAGTCATGTGCAGTATTGACTGCCGAACACGCAGGTGTAACTACACCTCCCAGCATTCTGTGTGTTCGGGCAGTCTCTACCACACATGACTGCATCTACACAGGCTTTTACACTAGTAACATATACACATGCCATCAGGAATGCAAAACTGGAGCGTTAAGTCAAATTCAAATATGCAATTAAGGCAATGTAAGGTCATGCAATTAAAAAACTCCCAAAAATCACCAGTATAAACCCAGTGTGTAAACCTAGTGTAAGCCAAATTCCTTGCTCCTTGTTAGTACATGGCAGAAAACAAGGCACAAAGGAACAAAATGCCCCCAAACTCCCATGCACTGCCACCCTTTGGTAAAACAGCATAAAGGTGACAATTATAGCATTGTGCATAGAGGTTAAGCAGGTGTAGCACACAAAAAACTATTTCTGTGCTAGATTTTGAGAGGAATCTCATCTGTACATTCATGCCAACTTGTTTTAGGCTTAACACTTTGAGTACCAGAAAGGTATTCAACACATTGTAGTGCCATGCATTGGATACCTCTCTGCCACTGAAAGGGTTAATAGCGATTTTAGGAATTGTGTGCTTGCATTGAGCTCTAAGTAAATGAATTCATGAAAATCTCCCAAGTGTCCCTTTTTAGGAGGGGCAGTCCCTTTCTGAGACACAAATCCTCCCATCCCTTTTTCCTAGCCTTTTGTCCCTCTTTTTTAGGAGAGCAGACTGTGTGGTGTATATATAAAAGCGTATCACATTGCTACACACAATAAAACGTACAATGTTTGTTTAAAATTCAGTATATGTGTTAATATACTGACACAAAGAAGTGTCAATAGGTCCTGAGATAACCTTTTATATTCTTGTTAATACCCTGCCCACCAGCCACACCCCTCAGCAACACCACTTAAAACAAATATCTCCCTCTTTGGCCATTTGAAATGTTGAGACATATGTGAATATGGAAAGTAGTTTTAACAGCTAACAGCTGTAACAGCTAATGATTTATGGGAAAATGTATATTAGGTTTGTCTGCCCTTTTCTTTATATTTTTAGGCAAACTTTTATTTTCCATTGTAAGTGTTCGTTCAGAACCTCAACCTAGTTTGAAAAAATTGTGCATTAAATGACTTACATTTTCATAAAATAGGATCATTTTTGAAATCAAAAGTTGCCCAATGCCAAACCACAAAGCGTGGGCCAAATGCCAAAGAGATCTACTTTATTATGTCTCAGTCAGGAAGGAGTTGTATGATAGACATTAGGGTCTATTGAATATAACACAAGGCTAACAATCAGACACGGTTTGAAGTAGGAACAGGATAGAAAAGGACAATTTCCTGCAGTCAGTGTCTAAGTTATTATTTCTGAGCAGTAAACCAGTCTGTTGGCTTGTAGTTTGTGAGTTGTAAATTTATACTGAGACTGATATATAAAGAAGAACTGGCACAAATCTGGGGCTATCCATCTGCACCATAGTGGAACAATAGAAGATACACATTGATTTAAATAAGGAGTTGAACCAACTGAATGATAGAGAGGTCTTCAATGCACTGAGAAGCAATGAGTTGAAGACCTCTCTACTATTCTAGAGATTAAGACTCTGAGCACCAGCCATATGGGAGTCAAAAGGGCTTGGCCATGTGTACTTGCATGGCCAAGCCGTGACTCTCACTTGGCTTGAATCCCCCCCTCCGACCCTTGTTTTTAAATTAATTATATTTCAATCCTTGTTGGGGGGAGAACCAGGACCCCTCCTTTTGCCCATCCACTATTGATCTCCCAGCCGATCACACTGAAAGATCAATACTGGCGACGTAGGAAAGTAACATACTCTCCTGCTTCACTTCTATGTGACCTTCCCTGTGGACTGTGTGGAATCTGGGAAAGCCTCCCCACGTTACCAATGACATGATCACCAGTGATGTGAGAAGGCTTTCCCAGATCCCTGTGTGGGCCATGTGGATGTTCAGTAAATCGCTTTGAAATGTTTTTGACACCCCTATAGTACACACAGAATTATTTTATTTTGCCCATTACTTTTTATTCAGACCTTGTTGGGGGGGCTTTGCAATGCCTTGAGCATGCACATATGTATCCCCAGCCTGCTTCCTTCCCCACAGATGCCCACATACCCTGGTCCCCCTGCAGCCTGGTTCCATAGCCCACTAGTATTCACATCCCTCATGCTATATGACCTCCCAGCCTGTTTTCACTGTGCACTGGAAGTCAGGGATCCCCCATATACATTCCCTGGTGCCCTAACTTTGTTCCACTACCCACTGGAAGTCAGGGATCCTCATACACTGCCTGACAATACCAACCTCTGGTCCCAGTGGCAGTCATAGATTCACACATAAACTGGCTGCCACCCATCCTGTTTCTACTGTCCACTGGTAGTAAAGGTTCCCCAAATACAGTACCTGACCCCCAAGCTTTTTTTCCACTACCCCCTGGTAGTCACATATACCCACATTCATCCCCCCCATGTGAACTCATACCAAAAGGATGCCATTTTTCTTGTAAGAACAGTAGCTAATGAATACAGTTGGAAATTCCATAGTTTTCATAGATTTCAGTACATTTGAAGGGTGGAAAGGTAAAAAAAAATGCAATTTTTTTCCTTTAGTGTCACCTTCTGAAAACAGTTGTCCATACCAGGCTAGGGGTAAAAAGGCAAGTGAACCCTTATTTCATTCAGTGGGATATCTATTTCCAGAAATGTATAGTTTTTTTTATAGCTATATAAAAGTTATATTGTACTTTTTGGGATTCAGGGCTTTTCTAAATAACTAAAACATTCACAATCAACATAAATGTTTTTTTATAGTGCATGATTTTAGCAAAATAAGTAATTATTTCCAATTTTTTGTAATTATTACATCATAGCTTTTTGCAAGATGCAAAATTAACTTCATGCTAGGCACCATGCAAAAGCACAATTCGTTCTGAAAAAAATAATATATTGTATTCTATATGTAACTAGAAGGTTACCTACAGGAATCAGACCTAAACAGATGGATAGCAAAAATGCTGAAAATGTTGACCTACAGGGTCTAAGAACTAAATATGTTCCACTGTGCACCAAGGAGAGGGCAGTGTCACAAGTGAAGTCTATAGGACCACAAAATCCTAATGGTCCCTTTGAATTCTTCCCTTTGTTCAAGAGATAACATCTTCATTCTGTTATGGATGTCATCTTCATGGAGGCAAACTGACAGTTTCTGGTACTTTTTTCATACTTAATCAGGCAGCATGAATGAGCTTGCATAACCCTTTATGAACCAGAGGGGTTTTCAAAGCATTGTTAAGCATTACATTATACTCCACTCTGGACATTTAAAGGTTATTGCTGCCATATGCAGTGGCAGAGTTTACGTTGTTTCCTTCTAGCAACTGTCATGTCTGCCTCCATGACCCATAACATCCAGGACTGATGAAAGATGTTGGGGGTTATGCACTAAGGCGTGATAAAGAGGTGATAAAGCTGAGGTGATATCACTTCTCCAATTTCTGTGTTATTCTATGGAGCATATGCACTAAGATTTCCAATGTTGGAGGTACCTTAGTTCAGGGCTGTCCAAGTTCAGTCCTCAAGGTCCACCAAAAGACCAGGATGTACGGATTTCCCTGATTAAGCACAGGTGAGTCAGTCAAAATGAATGAGCCACTGATTAACTCACCTGTGCTCAATCAGGGAAATCCTTACATCCTGGCCAGCTGATGGCCCTTGAGGACTGAACTTGGACAGCCCTGTATTAGTGCATAGGCTCCATAGAATAACATAGGACTCAGAGAAGTGATATCACTGGAGAAGTCATCTCTGCTTTATCACCTCTTTATCATGCCTTAGTGCTTCTCCCCTGTTATCTCTATAAAGTGAGGGTGGTTATTGGGAGGCAATGCTTCTCTTATTATGCAATCTCAGCAACTCGGTCTCACGTTAGGAATTATTTTTTATTTGTAAATGTATATCTGCCAGAAAACCTCTTTGGCGTTGGACATTTTGTTTACAAATCATGTCTGCCAAGGCATTCTTTTTTTCTTTCCCTATGACTAAAAAAATAGTATTGAAAATGTAATTTAAATGAGAGCACATAGTGTTTGCCAAAAATGTCAGTTAAAAAAAAAAAAAAACATGGATTATTTGCCAACTAGACATTAAGTCTATTTTTATTCAGTTTTACAAACCTAGAACAAAATATTTTAAAGGATTACTGTGTCCACTGTCTAACTATCCAATATTAATAACAGTAGTTCATTACTCCAGTAATAGTGCAGACATATATACAGATTACTGCACGTGAGCTAGCTTAAGATTCACATATTTTAGAATGCTCTAGGTAAATAGATATGTACGCTATCTACAATCAGTTACTAAAAGGTAGAACAGTAACGGTGAGCATAGTTGGAAACTCTCCAGATTTGACCAGGAGACTCCGGTGTTTGCTGCTAATTACCGGGTCAGCGAGGGCAGAGGCTGATTCTCCTGATGTGGGGAGTTTTTAAAGGGATACTAATGTGCAATAATCATGTTATGTTGTACTGTAGATTAAAATAAAACATCATGTGCAGCAAATCCCATCTCTTAAACCTTTATGGTTTGAGAGATATTCACATTGAAAGTTCCCCCCTCCATCCCCTTCTCCTGACGTCAGCGCTCTACTGACAGCAGGAGATCCCGGTCCTGGGACCGGCAGGCGGCTCTTCAACAGAGCCAAAGTGTGCCTGGTATGCAAGAACACTTTGTAGACCATTCCAATGAAGTAGTTCTTTTTAAACAACATAATTTCGGCTCTGCTGAAGAGCCGCCTCAAGTCAGTCCCCAGCCTATTCCTTCTACTGTTTTCTTGTGTATCAAGGCCAGCCCCCACTCACAATTAAGCCCCACCCTTATTTATGCAAATCAGATCATTTATCTCTCCCCAGCGGAACCACAGGACTTCCCTCTGGGGAGTCCACAATTCAGAGTTCCCAGGTATGATGGTGAGATATATTGCTGCTGTAGGGGATAATGGATGAACTGAATTTTCTGAAATCATCAATTAAATAGGACTAAAATCCCAGAAAGTGGACCTGTCACCCTAAGTTTACTGTATTTTACAGATAATTGACTCTGCCTAAATGTTGTAATAACTATTTTCCTGTAATATATTTTTCAAGAAATTATTAGATTTTGATGACACAGTGTGACACTTTATGCTAATTGCCCATACAGTATGCTAATTAGTTTTGTTCAAGGCCAAACATATGTACGGTGGGCCAGATTTCCCAATAGGCAGACTAGGAAACTGCCTAGTGCTCCAAATTTTGAGGGTACCTCAGCTGTGCTGGCCACACCCATATTCTCTATTGTGGGTGTGGTCAGAGCAATTTCATTGTCCCTGCACCAGTTCTTTACCCCAATACAGATATTATGTAACCCATTGGATGCTAGGGAGATCTCCAGCACATTGCAGGGGTTAAATCTTTCTTGGTTCTTGTATGCCAATTTATAGGCCAAGGCTATTTTCTCTGTCAGGAAACAATGGATAGGACAGGGGGTGGGGTCATGTGAGGAGTGGAGTGTGGCCAGAGCTAAGGGTGCCTAGAGTGCCTTGCCTAGGGGAGCTTAGGATGTAATGGGATGTAAATATGGCCAATTATGTGCTATTAGAAATGCACCCAGTTTGCGAGCTCTGCCTAGACTCATACATTACACAGTTGTCTGTGGTCATAATGTCCCAGCACAGAAACGAATTAGAATTGAATGTTAGATTGTGCCACCAACAAATAAATGTTTATTTCTCATGAACTATTTATATTACAAACAAGTAGCTTAGTACAACATTCTAGGCAGTTTTTAATTCTCTTTAACCCTATGAGTGTAGAGGGGTATGCAACATTGGCGCTCAAAGGGTTAAAACTAACTAAACGTATCTTCATGGTAACTTAAACCAACGGGAAGTTGTATTTGTCCTCTGTGGTACAGTTCTTTTGTCTTGTAATTGCTCTACTTTTTATGTGCATATGGCTTTAAATGTAAAACTGATACATATAGATATTGCCTTCCATATTTGGGTAACAAATACACTCAAACTAATTCTAATTTGCCATCTTGTATAACGTGTGTGCGTGTGTCTGGCATTAGAAAAGAACAAACTGGAAAATGGATTAGCAGAGAGTAGAAAAATAATCCCATTAATTTAAATGAGCCTTTTAGAAATATAGTAATGCATAAATTAGCTTTATTTTTAATGCCTTGCAAAGTATTAGAGAGCATGACTGAAATCTGTCACACTCTTTAACATAAACTAGTTTAAAACATATTAAAGTGGATCTGTCATCCACTAGCTTTTAGTCTCACTGGGGTTTATATATGACTTTTAGTCCCCACATCGCCATAATGCCAATTTATTAAGATATTTATGCCCCACTTCTCCCCTTAATTGTGCTTTGTACCACAAGGAGGGCAGTGGAATAGTCTATGGATGCTTCAGAGCATTGCTTACCTAGTTACCTTCTTTAACTATATGTTTTAAACAAGGAATAGAGGAAACGGTGAGATTTTACACCATTTCCCTGTGCGTGCTATGAACCATGTGTAAAGGGCTATAGGCTTCAAAGTCCTAATGCTGGCAGAGCCACAGTAAAAGAAAGACCAGCACAAGCTATTACATAGATACATCTGGGTATTTACAACTGCATACCTCCCAACATTTCATATGGCCAAAGAGGGACACTTCTGTTTTAGGTGGTGTTCCTGGGAGTGTGGCTGGTGGGCGGGGCATTACCAAGAATTTTTAGATTATTTCTTGACCTATTGGTACCACTTCGTGTAACTGATAAATGATTTAGACAAGACAAAAATTATTTTATTTACACAGATTGATTTACAAACGCACATACTGAAGATTAACTACACATTTATGTGAGTGTTATTGCTGCAGAGCAATGTAATACACAGTACTCCTTCTGTTCTCCTAAAAAGAGGTACAGAGGGATTTGGGTCTCAAACAGGGGCTGTCCCTCCTAAAAAGGGACACTTGGGAGGTATGCAACTGAAGTAGTTTGGTGCACTCTGGGAGTGACAAGGAACAATACATACAAGCAAGAGATACAAAGATAATCCCTAAATAGGTACCCATTAGCAAGGCACACAACCCAGAAAAAAAAATATTTTTAAATCAAACTAGAAAAAAATCTTTAATATTGACCAAAACATACAAAGAGACAATTTGTAAAGGCCAGAGGAACAAAGGTCTAAGCGTCAAATAAGCAATACAAAAAATATACAGTACTGATAACAGTAAGCAGTAATCAAATCGTGCTCATATTAAACACATAACGAAGTAAAGAAATATACTTAGCAGCTGAGATCGCATCCCAAAAGACACCAAAACCCAGAGAGAGAAGTAAACATCACAATGGCCATGATTAACGGTCACCTCTCTACAAGTCACAATCCCAGCGCTTATCGCTGAAAGGCTTTGTAAGGGGATGTCACTACAGTGTTCACATGCTATAGTCATGTATACCCCCTACTGCAGCCAATGGCATTAGAGACTAACACCAGTCGGGCTACACTGGCAAATACGTACATTTTCCCCACTGAATGTATATATTAAAACTGTCTTCGCCTTGTGATTTTTGTTTTCAATCAGTTGAACAGTTTTAGAAAATGTTGCTTTTATTATTGGAGGATGTAATCTCAGCAGACTGGTTCTCAGACCTGTCTGATAAAACTTATATAAATAAATACTAACATGCCCAGAAAAACGCCTTCTTGTCTACTGTCTATAGCAGTCGTGTAACTATAGTGGTCGCAACTGGGCCCAGCCACCCCCTGCTGAGACCACGGTCCACAACAAAAAGCTTGGCCGGTGGGAAGATCAGACTCATCTCCCCACCGGCAAGCTGAGGTCTGTGCCTTCTTCGGCACAGACTTCTATTAGCAGTTCCCTCGCTGTCCCCAGCACTCTAGAAATGCAGAGCGATGGGATATGACATAATCTCCCAGCGGTCTGCATTACTGGAGAGAGGACTACGTGGGAGCTGTTAATAGAGGTCTGTGCAGAAGAAGACACAGATCTGTCCTGTCACACCGCATGCTTAAGGACCACCAGGAATGACCCCTCCCCCCTCCTGAGACAGCAAAGGTAGGAGGTAGACATGGGGAGACAGTGTGGAGGTGGTCAATGGGGACAATGTAGAGATGGTCAATGGGGGCATTATGGAGGTGGACAATGGGGGCAATGTGGAGGAGGCTAATGTGGAGATGGACAATGGGGCAATGTGGAGTTGGACAGTGGGGGCAATGTGGAGGTGGACAGTGTGAAGGTGGACAATGGGGGCATTGTGGAGGTGGACAATGGGGGCAGATAATGGGGGCATTGTGGAGGTGGACAACGGTGGCATTGTGGGGGTGGACAATGGGGTAATGTGGTGGTGGACAATGGGGCTATGTGGAGGTTGACAGTGTGGAGGTGGACAATGTGGAGGTGGACAATGGGGGTGATGTGGTGGTGGCCCATGTTGAGGTGGACAATGGGGCAATTTGATGGTGGACAATGGGGGAAATGTGGTGGTGGCCAATGTGGAGGTGGACAATGGGGGCAATTTGGTGGTGGACTATGGGGGCAATGTGGAGGTGGACAATGGGGGCAATGTGGTCTGGGGTACCCATGGCAATTTACGCACCAGGGCCTGGTGGTTTCTTGTTACACCTCTGGTCTATAGGAAGTCTGAGCTAAAATGACAGCCTTTCTGAATAAAATTGCAGTGTGTACTAATATCCATACCATTACATGCCATAGCTCTTGTCTCTAATTACAAACAGCCAGAGCCATTATTCTCTTAAGGACCGGCATGCGAACGCGCAGCTGGCACTTGAGGACTATGGGGCTTTTTTTTTTTTTTTGCAATTCCGGTTCAGGGCTTCCGGAGAGGCGTGCAGCCGTGCCGGGAGCCCTGAACTCCATGACGTACCAGGACCATCAGTGGTCCTTAAGTGCCGGACTGCCGTGACGGTCCTGGAACATCAATGGTCCTTAAGGGGTTATGGCAACCTAGGCTGCTGCCTAGGGCTCATGGCAATATGTGGAGCCCTGGTTGCAAGTGATGGGTCACAGACAGAAGCCCTGCTGTTGCTGCCACCAACATCTTGTGCTTGATGTCCTTTTTGATGAAACGACCAGCATTACCCATTTGCTTCCTTTTCCATTAGAGCCACAATGCCAGTACCTATCAGCAACCCTCTGTGTGAGAAGCACTGAATCAAGAGATAAGGCCCCAAACTAGAACCTTGCCTAGCGCCCTATGGAGCTTTAATCCGGCTTTGCCAAAGGCACTAGCCAAATTAGCCAGATACTATCTGAATAGAACATTCTACACATGCATTAACCAGATTGATGTGCAATGCAGCGCTTAGCAATGCAGTGCATATATTTATGATTCTTAAAGTATTAAAATGGCCAATTTTTTATTGTATGTTAGGGATATAACATGACAAATTATTGTTACAAATGGTAGCTGAAAATACACGATATTTAAAGATTTGTTTAATATATATATATATATATATATATATATATATATATATATATATAAATCTCAACCAATTTTATTTTTATGTGTTACTGTACCTTTAAACAGCAGCCTTTAAATTACTACACTTAAACCCATCCTCATGAACGTAAGTCCCATAATAGTGTTTCTCTGGTTTTCAGTGAAAATACTCTTGCCAATATGATGATGATGATGATGATGACATAAGAATCTTCACAATGAATTTCCCAGATTGCTGGGTCCCAGACTGAATGCATATGTCTATGAGAGAGAATTATAACCCACTTAGTATCATTTATCTTGGCTTCATCTTGTCTTTTCTTTATCTTTCATTTCCTGATCTTCTGCACTTCTGCTCATTTCCCTCGAATACAGGAGAATTATTTAAATGATGAAAAAGGAAATGTTGCAATATATTTCAAATTCCTGAAACTCAACAGTAGTGTTCACACGGATGAAGTTAATAATTACATTTTCTGCAGTTTTGTTTCCTGCTGAATACATTTAAACATTTTCTAACCTCAATCCAAATTGTACAAGAGATGGCTAAATGAACACTAACACCCCAGAATAATAAATATACACTTACCTTAATCTGGGGAGAATATCCTAATGGACACTATCGATTAGTTATTAGTGGACTGGCTCTCCACAATGAATCTTTAATTAGTATTTGATATCATATCCATGGAACCAGGCATGATTCTTCTTGCAGGACTCAAGGACTCCAGATTCCTCCCACTGAAAAGACTTCATAGGAAGCCTACAATGGGAGATGCTTGTGGTGTTTGATTCCTACAGAAGTAATCATGTCTACTTCCATGAACATGATTTAAAGGGGAAATATAAACTAGAAATAAGTTGCTATTAATATGGTAAACACTTATCTAGGCATGTGCCCTTCATACAGTAAGATCTATCTATCTATCTATCTATCTATCTATCTATCTATCTATCTATCTATCTATCTACCTACCTATCTATTTGCATAATGACTGCAGTTTTTATACTAAAAGTAGTGAATGTGCACGGTGTTGTGTATTTGACTGGGCGTGCCATGCACTTTGGGGATCTGCTGGATTTCGGCAGTGGTGGGTCTCACTGCAGCCCCCCTGCCCACTCCTCTGAATATCACCACCCCTGACTCCCTGCCAACAGACAATGTCCGCTTCCCTGCTGCCCTGGGGTGAGCAGACACACTATTTATTTAGATATTTTATATATATATATATATATATATATATATATATATATATATATATCCAAAGATTTGTCTTGAGAAAGGCCCTTGAGGGGGCCGAAACGTCGACATTTGATAAATAAATGAATTAATTTTTTCTTATTAAGTCCTGTGAGTGCATTTCCTATGTGGTAATCCTACCATTTCTTTTATATATATATATATATATATATATATATATATATATATATATACTAGTTGAACAGCCCGTTACACAGGCCAACTCGTTAAGTTGTGTGTAACGTCCGACATGCGCAGTAGACACTGCTGCGCGTGCGGCAGTCACACGCAGTGAAGACTGTCCGCGCCACTGCTGATACAGAGCTGGACACTCCTTCGGAGCGCCCAGCTCTGTATCAGCCGCGGCGCCGGCAGTCTGTACTGCGCATGACTGCCGCACGCGCAGCAGTGTCTACTGCGCATGTCGGGCGTTACACACAACTTAGCGAATTATTATATAGGATTATACAAAATAATGGAGAGCGAAATTAAAAATAATTTATTAAAATACAAGATAATATTAATCATGTATGAGTAATATAAGTATAGCAACTATACTTAATATTTAAAAATAGCTACTATAGCTCCGGAGCTCAAGAATATAAAAGTAGAATATTCCTATACCCGCTTAAATTCCTTCCATGGTATATGATAGGCATGTCTTGGATTGACTGTAGATGATGGTATAGATAATAATTTAGATGATGGTATTTATTAGACGATGCTTTTATATTGACGTTTTCTTGAAACTAACACAGTCAAAATATATTCATAACCTTCTTTATATTGATGTCAGTAAATCAGTCAGACCGCTTGTATTCTTAAGGGCAACGTAGTAAATGGTAGCATTAACTCCTTGAGTGCTATATTGTAGCGGGCAGGTCTGTATGTATATATTGATCTGTATCTGTACTTTTGTAACTATTGTGCAGACTGATAGTACTCTGTGATCACTGTACAGGGGTATGACTTACCTTGGGTCTTTCTTTTGTCTATCCACTTATATTCTCTCTAGATTTGATGATGTCTGCATATGACCCCGGCTGTAAGCAGCCCCTGCTTTTGTGTCTTCAATCCACTTCTATGGTGGGATAAATCACTAGTGGTGTTGCAGCCTCACCCCCCCAGTCACTCTTTGCAGACCTCCCGTCCTTTACTAAGCCTCTCGTCCTTTGCTGAACCAAACATAATGATGTATAGGCCCTTCTTTCTTTTTCTGCGGTTGCCGTTACCGTATCAAGGAATTATCATTGATTCACAATATAGATGGTAAAATAATCATGTTAGTTCTCCAACGCGTTTCGTCCACCTAATGGTACTTCTTCAGGGAGATTTCTATTACAAATGTTTACTAGTGTCTGCCTTATATTTAGCGCCAAATAGGCTCCATGATGTCATCATTTTTCTATGCAATGAAATATAGGGTATTCTCTTCCTTTAGCCTATCAACAGATAGTTAATCCTTCAGTTCCTAAACTTATGTATATAAATCTATATCTTACAATGCCAACCAAGAACGCTGATGCTGTATAACCAAATTAATTAATATAATTCCTACATAGATTCTTCATTCAACATATTGTGGGGAGTCGTGTCAGATGCATCACCCGGGATCCTGCTAGTACAAACACCAGTGTGATACATCTGCCATGAATAACCCCCAACCCGTCTATTGGCTACAAAGAAATGTATGGATAGATAGATAGATAGATAGATAGATAGATAGATAGATAGATAGATAGATAGATAGTAGCAGTAGACAATATTAGAGATCAAACTCAAATCAAAACAGTAACTACAAGTAACTGACTGCTGTTTAGAGGATACCTACCTAGGTAGAGCCAGATGGATTGAAGAGGAACTAACACCTGCTCATATTAACAACAAAATAAAAATCCAAATGGCCCCTTTAATCTTCCCCTTGTTCCTTGATAATATATTCAATCACTTATAAATGATAAAATAATTCCTGATATGAAACCAAATTGCTGAGATTGCATATTAAGAGAAGTAATGTCTCTTAATAATAACCCCCACTTGCCTTACTATGGCACAAAAATCATAATGTCCCCTAGGAATTTTGCCTTTGCTCTAGAGAGAACATCTTTAATCAGTCCTGGATGTTATGACCATGAAGGCAGACATGGCAGTTGCTAGCAGGACCAGAGGAGACAAACTCCAGACCAAAATTGCCGCGTTACTCAGAAATCCTACTTATACCGACACTGACGGCCAGGCAGATGCATCTAAAGAGCTGTTGCTTGGCTGTCAGTCTCATAAGAAATTGTATTTCTGAGTAACACTGTAATTTTGCTGGCTAATAGCACTTTTGTTAAAGGGTTAGTAATCCCCAAATTTAAGTTTATTCAACATGGTAGATTTTAAAAAATAAAGTATCTGGAGAAAGTTCAATCTCTTAAACCTTTATGGTTTGAGAAATATTTGTCACTAAAGTTCCCCCCTCCCTCATGTCAGCTGTAAAGCTGACAGAAGGAGATCTGTGTCGGCTGACTCAAGGAGGCTCTTCAGCAGAGCCGAAATAGCAATCTTATAAAAAGAACTACTTCACTGGAACAGTCTACAAAGTGTGCTTGCAAACCAGGCACACTTTGTAGACAGTTCCAATGAAGTAATTATTTTTAAAGATCGCTATTTCAGCTCTGCTGAAGAGCCGCCAGCTGGTCCCAGGGCCAGGATCTCCTGCTGTCAGTAGAACACTGACGTCAGGAGACGGGGAGGGGGGGAATTTAACGGCAATATCTCTCAAACCATAAAGGTCTGAGATATAGGACTTTCTCCAGATACTTTATTTTTTTAAATCTACCATGTTGAATACACTTAAATTGAGGCTTTTCTAACCCTTTAAGCTTATTGCTAGATGTCTAATTGTTCGGGAGAGACTTTATTTAGGGTGATAGTTCCCCTTTAAGGACCAGAGGAATGTGCACTGCATGCGTGTGTTGCAATGCATTGGCTACATCTGTAGCATTCAAATGGTTAACCATTTCAGTGCCAGAGGGGTACACAACGGCATTGAACAAAGCAAAGCTTTGCGTACCCCTCTGGCACTGAAAGGTTTAAGGTAAATAGCGGTTGTTATTAGTAAGTGTTACTGTTCCTTTAATGACATCCGGGTCCTTCCCTTCATTAGGATTGTTCATAATTTAAAAAAAGAACTGCAAATCTTGTTCTTTCCTTCCTCCCAGCTTATAAGCACCTTTTCCCCTCTTGTTTTCTTTGCCTCCTACCTTCCCATTCCTTCCCTGTTTGACCTTCCTTTTCTACAGAACTTATGTCCTCAGGGAGACATTGCTGTCTTTTTGAAGTGTAGACATTCTGAGGCAGATGTACCAAGGAGAACTGGAAGAATTCTGGAGTAAACCGACTAGACAATAAGAGACAAATAAAGATTCCAGTTCATTTAAATTAAGCGTTTAACCCCTTGAATGCCAGAGAGGTCTCCAACGAAATGCAGAGCATTGCATTGGAGACCTCTCTAGCATTCAAAAGGTTAAAAGCTTAATATAAATCAATGGGAATTTGGCACATTTTTTTATTCGTCCACTGTGGTGCATTTGGCTTCCTCCATAATTAATCCAGTTCCTCTTAGTACATCAGCATCTCTGCCTTAGCTGACATACTACTGCTTTTGTGTGGACTTGAGTTCATGTGTACTAAACTCCCACCATCACCTGTAAAAAAACCCGCTATTAATTGTATCTTAAATAATTAGCAATTGATTGTGTTTAAAGGGTTAGTAATACTTAAGATGTAAAAAAATATATCTTATAGGGTTTATGTCCCTGAATAAAACATGAGTACTCTCACTGCTGAGAGATATTTTATTAAAATATTATAACAGCTCAAACAAACTTTTTAGGTGCAATTTCATAGTGGCCTTAAATGTACAGTGGCGCTGTTGCTACACCATCCTATGGAGATTTATGGTCTACAGACCAAAGCATTCCATAGGATGATGTAGCAACAGCGCCACTGTAAATTTTCAGGCCACTGTGATATTGCACCTAAAAATTCAAGTTTGAGCTATTATCATTTTTTAATAAAATTTCTCTCAGCAGTGGGAGTACCCTTGTTTTACTCAGGGGGATAAACCCTTCAACATATATTTTTTTACATTTTAAGTATTACTATCCCTTTAAGATTTGTATTCTAATGTAACAAGATTTATTGCCTTTATATAAACATCCAAAGCATCTGTGGATAATGTTTTTCTTCTGTAGTGAAGGTAGAACATTCTAGACGAGTCCTGCTGACTTGTAGCTGTACTTTAGAAATTGTGGTATATGACAGGGTTATATCCCAGGGGTATTGAAATAGTTAAGTTTCTCAGCATGCTTTAATAAAGCTTTGTTAGTGTAATGCAAGGGGGGACAACCTGAGACCCTCCAGCTGTTGTGGATTACAGCTACAGTCATCCCCAGCCTGACACTGGCAGGCTATAGATGATGGTAATTGTACTCCGAAACAACTAGAGGGCCACACATTGCCCATTCCTGGGGTAGATAAATCATCAGCAAGGGATTCATGGACCTTCTTTCATAAAAAATGTTTTTTTCTTGAAACTTCTGCTATAAACATTTATTGTGTTGGAAACTGGAGACTGAAGGAGGCACACCTATGTAGTATAGTAATAACCGAACAAAACTCAATTCCCAAAACACACTGACAGCCATATATAACTGCCACAGCTATTCAATGGACTGTTGACCCTTACCAGAACTCTTTAGATCAAAAACATCAACTTGACCAATTACAGGAAGCCATCTGCCCATATGTTTTGTGAGCATGTCCAAATGTTTTTCCTACCTAACAGCAATCGTGTTATAATGTACCACAAGGCAAACTAATAACCATACCTGGGAACTTTCAGTTGAGGGCTACCCGGAGGGTAGTCCTCTGTTCAGCAGGGGGTAACAAAAATGACGCTAATCGCGTCAAAAAGGGGCGGGGGTGTTGGGGGAGATTTAAATGTGTCACACAGAAGGCTGGGGACGGAGACACAACGGGAGAAAAATCAGATGTGGGCAGATTTTCAATAGAAACTCTCCACATCCGGAGGAATCTGCCTCTGCCCCGGAGACCTGGTAAAGCTCTGTCAGAACCGGAGTCTCCGGGGCAAATCCGGAGAGTTCCCAGGTATGCTAATAACTTGGCTGCCCACCCAGACAAGTTGTCAACCATGTACTGAACAAGTAATCTAAAGAATCCTAACTAATACAGAAGAGAAACTGTATATGCAATGCCAAAATTATACATTCGAACATAATAAAATATCCAATAGCAACAGGAAATGACTGCAGCTAAACAAACTAAAGAGATAAAGAGAATGTTAGTACACAGTTATTAACCACAGTGAGAGGGTGATGGAAATTGTACTGGTGAACAGCTGGTTGTCCTTAGGTTTAACACTACTCGTCTTTGCCTGTGATTATAACATTAGCAGTTAAGGTAAGATATAAATAAGCATTGTAAGGTACAAATATTTGTATCAAGCGCTTCACAGATTTGTATAGAAGAGGTCTTTAATATGCCAAATGACTCACAATACTACAAAAAAACGTCATGAGTTTGATTATAAAAAACTAGTGTCACAAGAGAAGGCTAAAGGCCCTGCTGAGACGGTGGGGGGAGTGTGGGAGGGAATGGGTTAACAATACCAGACCCGTGGTTCCCTGTTACTATTCACAGCAACCACCAAATTAACCCCTGAAATCCCACCTGCACTATCTCCCCAGTACTACAATTTGCTGCCACCACCAAGACTTTATATCTGTGCTTCTTAGGTTACCCCAAACACAACACAATAACAGTATAAAATTACCTTAATAATCAGACATATATAATTAACCCTTTAGTAATGTGTGCTACCTGTGCTTCCTCCAGAGTAGTGAGTTCATATTAGAGAACAGAGACGAGCTGATTAATTGAACATTTAATCTAAAAAAAGGCTTCACAGTGCTGGTTACAAAAATACAAAAATAAAGATTACACATAAGCAAACTAGTCCATAAAATAAAATGGGAGAAACACAAGAAATCCTTAAATACAATTACCGATATTTTAAGAGTCCTTGTGGGAACTTCAGATGGTATTTCCCCTTCAGTAGTTACAAAGAAATTCCCTGTTTGGCCTGACAGTTTACAGCCCACTCAGTCAGGCCTGTCAGGGATGATACTGCAGAGGTCTACCTGAAAAATCATACCGCTTCCCAAAACATGCAACCCACAGCATGCCTCTATAATGTTATAATAATCATATTCCTCATATCTGTGTGAATATCTGGACGCCAAACATGCTGGGTCTAACTGGTTGCAAAGTGGCTATTCTTGTAACTCATAGCAGGAACACCTCCCCCTAGTATGTTTGGTACCCACCAAAAGGATAAAGCCTGGGCATTTTAAATATATAGTTTTATTGGACCATTTTAAAGTATATATACATGTTCTCCCTATTTCATAATATATGACTGTCCCCTGGATGAACTCCATCAAAGAAGAGGGCCCAATACCTTTTTTATGGCACTCTATATGTCCTGCTCTGGTGATTCCTACCTACTCAGCTAATTTTATGACCTAGGACCGGTGCACTTTGAATAACACTACTTTTGAAGCCTGTATACACAGGGCAACACTGGCGGCTCTGCAGTCATGCACAGTACTGATTGCCGGAATGCTCCACAGCTGATACAGAGCTGGGTGCTCTGTATCAGACTCGGCGCAGACAGTCTGTACTGCACATGACAGCTTCTGACAAACATACTTAGTGAATTATAATATAGGATGTATTAAAAAAAATTATAACCACAATACTCCATACCACGCCTTTCCCAAACTTGATCTAACTAAGGAAGTGTTTCATTTACCGGTCTACAAAAAAAGATCCAAGAAGAACCCCAGCAGCCCGGCCACCCACCAGACATGTACCATCGATGATCTCAACTGATTGTCCTACCTGAAAGAAAGCCACCAGGCCAAGTTGGCAGAAATCTCAAAAGGCACCCCTGTGGCTACATGAGCTACCAGGGTTCCCGCGACTAGCTCCCCCAATAAACTATCCAAAGAACCCCCTATTGCAAAAATAGAGAACCCACAGACTTTAACAAAAAACTTCAATATAACAATCTCATCAATCAAGTGTGTGGTCCATGTCAATTCGAGTCCATAGACAGGTCAAATGTGGGTCACAAACCTGGCAAATGTAAATTGGAAACCGACACCAGAATAGTCACCCGGTTTCGTAACCAATACAGCCCTCAATAATATACGACTGGAGTTCCCATCTGAAGTCACCAGCTAAATCTGGGAAAATCACGGTCTAACCAGGAGTCTGTCAAGTTCAACCATAAAATAAAACACCATACTGTATTGGAGGATAAAAGTCTCTGTTACTAATAACCATCAAGTGTATACTTGTAAATAACACTGAAACAATCCATTGAACCCTAGTACCTATGGTAATCAATGGAAATAAAAAACAACAATAAAAATCCAAAATCAGATGATGCGCTTTTTCACTTGCCCTTTAATAGAGTGACTTGTATATAGCAAGTGTAATTTAATAATCACATTTTATCTCACTATTATTTTCTTATTGGAATGTCATATTGATATTCCATTCATCTCCAGAGTGGGTATGCAACCAACCTGCAAACTTACAGTCTTAGTGGATTCAATGGCATCTGAGTCTTGATTGTTGTGGGATACAGTTTTACACACCTGTTATATAGGTGAGCACCTAATGTGATTCATCCTTCCACTGTAGACTTCAATCTTTCTCTCTTCATTCTCTCTTCCTTCATCCAAGGCATATATTACGTGCAATCATGATCAGACATCATTTTTATTCTAATTATAATGCGCTTCTCATCTGATCATGATTAATTTCTCCTACAGCAAGCCACCTGCCCATATGTTATGTGAGCATGTCCAAATGTTCATATTCATGTTGTAGAACCCTGGTGGCTCTAAGGCACAAAAGAGAAAAGCCACAATTCTAGAGCAAGCCAAATACACTTTAGGGAGACAACAAATGCTATTAATTCAAGTGGAGCTTTTAACCCATTCCGTGCTACAGAGGTCTCCAACTCACTTCCAAACAATATGCTAAAGACCTCTCTAAAACTGAAAAGGTTAAAAACCCCACTTAACCTTTTGAGTGCCAGAGAGGTATGCAACAATGCATTGGATACCTCTCTGACACTCAGTGGGTTAACTCAAAGGATGTTTTGCAAAGTTTTATTTCTCCCCTTTGCTGTAGTTGGATTGCTCCAGAATCGTGCCTCTTTTCTTTTGTGCATAGGGCCCAGTGAGTATTATAGTGGATAGGGCCTTATGTATAAAATCAAAATGAAGGAATTATTGGGCAAAACTCTCAGATCAATGGTATTTTGTATCTGGATCCTATAGGACACTTTGATGTGTAATAGGGGATGCACTATGGCCGGTGAGATAGCTTAGTGGTAAATTCTCTGACTATGGAGCCTATTCAACCTCAGGGTTGCAGGTTCAAATCCCGGCAGGGCCAACTCAGCCCTTCATCCTTCCGAGGTCGATAAATGAGTACCATTGATTGGGTAATAATAACATCTATTATTTCAGCTGCCGATGCCGATTTGGTTAATTCCAAGAGAGTGCGCTGACAGCGCTTTGAGTCCCACTGGGAGCAGCAGAATCTGATATTTCTGTGTGTGTTGTGCCAGCCTCTCATCAAGACTGGGAACTCTCCAGATCCAACCCAGAGACTCTGTACAGTTTTCTTTAGTTAAAGGGATAGTAATACTTCGTTTTAACTTTATTTTATTTTGTAGGCATTAAAAAACACGAAGAACAACATAAGTCTTATCTCTCAAACCTTTATGGTTTATGAGATATTCACAAGCAAAGTTTCCCCTCCCGCCCCTTTTACCTAGTGTAAGCTATCTCTTCTAAGATGTGGAATGCAGTCCATAGACCAGACAGATAACAGAAGGGGACAATCTTCTTTATATGAAAACAATGAAAGCCCTGCCCCCCTTGACAAGCTTTTCAGCTTTTTCCCTTATCATAATTGAAGATTGTCCCTCTGTGCAATCTACCTGGGCACCTCCCTTCTGATCTGGCTGAGCAGTGTTACATCAGTAAAAGGGGCGGGAGGGGGACACTTTGTCATTGAATTACTCCTGAACTACAACTCTGACATAACTGAAATAACACTCTCCAAAGTCCAAATACTATGATGATCAATTAGAGCTGTTTTTATTATGAAACATTACTATCCCTTTAATTACCAGGTCTTCAGGGACAGAAGCTGAGCTCAGTGAGTTCCTTGTAACCCATCCTATTTAACTGCCAGTTCACGCTCCACCCGCTCTTCCCAACCTCTGCCTATTTTAAGTGCAAATCCCTCCTCAAACAAGTCCCAACCACTTAGTGACACAAACCACTTAATTTAGACACTCCCACCTCCAGACCTTAGTCAGCTTTCAGAGGATTAGGCAAGGCCAGATTTACCAAGAGGCCGACTAGACACTGGCCTAGAGTGCCCAATTTTCTGGGGCACCCGGCAGTGACTAAGTCACTCCCACTTCCTCTTTTTTTTATTTTAATGCTCCACTGTGCTGGTGCCGTACAAAGGGCGCCACCAGACTATGTGAGTGCCTTAGCCTCTCAGCCTGACCCCTGTAGCTCACAGCCTTGGTAGCTGTCAAGGCTGCTCTCCAATCCCCAGCTGTATCTCCCTTTCCCTGCTGTGTTGCTGCTGGGTGGAAGCGACATCAACATTGATAGGCAGCTGCACACTACGGTGCAGGCTGGCTAAGAGCGGCAGTGCAAGACTAAACCAGCTACACACTGGATGTATGCGCTAGGGTGGCATTTGGCAACAGAGCAGAGAGCTGAGGAGAAGAATATAATTGATTCAGCCATGTATTGTGTATAGGAATCATAAATTATTATTATAATCTGAAATATCGTATGGGGCTTGGCGCTGGCTCTCCGTGCTAACTGCCCTACAGATATTATACATACACAGTATCTTAAGGCATATAACAACAAATAATATACAGCACTGGCTATTTGGGGAAAAAAAAAACCTTTTCTTTTAAATAAAATGTATGTGACAGTGTAGAGATATAGTAACATAGTAACATAGTAGATAAGGCTGAAAAAAGACATGCGTCCATCAAGTCCAGCCCATGCCAATAACACCCCTGTTGATCCAGAGGAAGGCAACAAAAAAGCCCTCTGGAGCAATTTCCAGTGTAGGTGTGTGTGTGTGAGTGTGTCAAATAGTTCCCCAGCTCAATATCCTATTTGCTTTGAAGCCATCTGTCATAACTGTCAATATTGTTCTGTGCTAGATAGGCATCCATTGCTTTTTTGAATGCAGTTACATTATCTGCAAGCACAGCATCCTGAGGCAAAGAATTCCATAGCCTTACCGCCCTTACTGTAAAGAATCCCTGCCTGTGTTTTAGTCGAAAGCGCCTTTCCTCAAGTCTTAATGGATGACCTCTTGTTCTTAGCTCAGCTTTGCATAAATAATTCATTGGATAGTTCTTTGTATTGACCTTGAATGTATTTGTAAATGGTAATCATATCACCCCTAGACGTCTCTTTTCTAATGTAAACAAACCCAGTTTGGCTAGTCTCTCTTTGTAACTCAGATCCTCCAATCCCTTTATCAGTTTTGTTGCACGTCTCTGCACCTTTTCCAGTTCAGTAATGTCTTTTTTTAGAACAGGCGCCCAAAATTGTACTCCATATTCTAGATGAGGCCTAACCAAGGATTTATACAGAGGTAGGATAATATTAGCATCCCTTGCTTCTACACCTCTTTTTATGCAGGCTAGTACTCTATTTGCTCTTGCAGCAGCTGAGTGACTCTGCACACTGCTGTGAAGACTATTGTCTATCAGTACACCTAAATCTTTCTCTAATGAGGATTTCCCAAGTTGTTTCCCATTTAGAGTATATGTAGCAAGTTTGTTTCTACAACCCAAATGCATAACCTTACATTTATCTACATTAAATGACATCTGCCACTTTTCTGCCCATTCACTTAGTTTATCTAAATCCTTCTGTAGGGAAAAAACATCGAGCTCTGTATGTATTTCCTTATATAGCTTAGTGTCATCAGCAAAGATTGAGATGCTACTTTCAATTCCCACTTCTAGATCATTAATAAACAAATGAAAAAGCATTGGGCCCAGGACTGAACCCTGCGGCACCCCACTTATAACCCTAGACCAATTTAAAAAAGTTCCATTTACAACAACTCTCTGCCATCTATCATTTAACCAGTTCTCAATCCATGTACAGATACCACCACCCAAACCGAAGCCTTTTAATTTATGCAGTAACCTGTTGTGAGGCACTGTGTCAAAGGCTTTTGCAAAATCCAAGTATACTACATCAACAGCAATTCCCCTGTCCAAATTACTACTCACTCTTTCATAAAATGCAAGTAAATTAGTCTGACATGATCTGTTCTTCATGAAACCATGCTGATTCCTACTAATGATATTGTTTGTCTTCACATAGTTCTGAATACTATCAGTTAATAACCCTTCTAGTATCTTACCCACTATGGAAGTCAAGCTCACAGGTCTATAATTTCCTGGTTTGGATCTTGCTCCCTTTTTAAACAATGGAACTACATCAGCTTTCCTCCAATCACAGGGCACTATGCCTGATGAAAGCGAATCAATAAATATTAAGTATAATGGTTTTGCTATTACTGAACTAAGTTCCTTAAGTACCCTTGGGTGTATACCGTCCAGTCCAGGCGCTTTATTCACTATAACCCTTTCCAGTCTCTTTTAGACCTTGTCCTCAAGAAATAAAATAACGTATACCCTAAAGAGTTAAATCCAATAATCAAAAAGCTCATACATAAAATACAATAAAATTGCATATAAAAATATACAATATAAAAGCATATAATAAATCACTTACATATTTTGGACAAAATTCAATGACCAACATTTGGTCACACTAATTCCTGGAAGTTTTTCCTGGCCAGGAATTAGCGTAACCAAGTGTTGGTCACTGAATTTTGTCCAAAATATGTAAGTGTATATTATATGCTTTTATACTGTATATTTTTTATATGCAATTTTATTGTATTTTAGTATGAGCTTGATTATTGGATTTAACCCTTTAGATTATACTTTAGTTTATTTCTTGGTGTATATTTCTACACACATATTTTTATAATACTTTTTATTTAAAATAATGCCTTAGGACACTGTGTGCTTTTTTATATCTGCAGACTGCAGAGCAGTAACCAGGGAGAGTCAGTGCCAAGCCCCATACGATATTTATCTTGTGGTGGATTTTGAGGGGAGCGTTTGGACTCCAAAGAGGGCGAAAGGCTGCAACACCCCCAAGAAAAAAGTATGAAGCAAGCTGCATTTAGACACTGTTGTCAAGCTTCCTGATACCGTATGAAGTTTAGTCACTCAAAAGAGTTAATGCCTCCATATTTGTATTATACTGTATTATAATATTAACTTAATTGGTCGGCAGGAACTGAGGGACCGTCTGCACACCTTGATAATATTTCCCTATGCACCCAATTTTTTTGGCCAAGAATAGACTTGCTGCACATGTTTGATTGGCAATTGAGATATATATGCCCCCCCACATGCTACTGCTATTCAGAAAGTAATATAGAGCGGCACTGGCACAGCCCCTAATTCCCATTGATTGAACTGGAACTTTTTTTTTTTTTTTTTTTTTTTTTTTAATTTCACAAACTTACAAAATTTACAACATAATAATTTGCTAAAAGTATGTTTGTCAAAAGCCATCATGCACAGTAGAGATGGCTGCGTGCGCTGCAGTCATGCGCAGTAGAAACTGCCAGCACCACGGCTGATAACAGAGCTGGGCGATCCGAATTCATACTGCAGTCCTCTCTGGGGTCTGAATTTAGAGCGCCCCACTCCGTTATCAGCCGAGGCGCATGACTGCAGTGTGGCCAACAGGATCTGGCCACCAGCTGAGGTTGCTGGGTGGCGCTGTGGCCCATATACACGGGCTTTTCAAATGGTATCATATAAAAAGATACAAGATTTAGAATACATGAAGAACATTTGAGTGACATCTTAGCATATCAAGTTAATGTTACAGTAATATTTTAGATATTTATTGTTTGATGTGTGTTGTGTAGGAATTAGAATGATAAAAAAGGAAGGAAGTGGGGATGGAATGGGAAAAGAGGCTGCTTGTTTGCGTCCACCCATGACCACTGCCCAGAATAAACACATAGTATAAGTAAAGCCACATGTGTAAATGATAATATATTTTGTTGTTGTTGACACTCGATGTAGGGTCTAAGGGGTGGAAAGAGGATGTTTATCTAGCTGTAAGTTCCATTTGCAAAAATAGTGATGAAGAGTATGATTATTCATGGCCCAACATCTCTCCATCAGTAGGTAGGAATGAACTATGTTAAGCCATTGGGAGGCAAAGGGGCAAACTGTTATCTTCCAGTGCCAAGGGATTAGTGATTTTGCAGCATTAAGTAAAATGGGCAAACAAGACCAGGTGGCCAGTTTGCGCTGAGGCAGGAGGTGATGGGTAGATAAAAACAAACAAAGGAGAAGATCTAAAGGTATTGAGGTATTCAGAGAGGTATCAATATGTTTGATAAGACTTGTCCAAAATGATATGATAACAGGACATGACCACCATACGTGAAACATTGTGCCAGGATGGGACATACATCTCCATGTATTAGAGATGTTAGGTGAGTATTTGGCGAGTCTTGCCGGGGTGAGATACCAGTGGGAAATTCATTTATAGTTCATTGCTTTGGCTTTAGTATCCCTTGCTGTTTGATTTTGGAAAAGAAGAATAGAAGACCAGACATCCACCTCAAAGTTTAGCTGAAGTTCATTCTCCCAATCCCTAATGAAATAAGGTTTGATAGGAGGATGGGAGGACCAAAGTATGGAAAAGCAACATGATAGGGGACGGATGCTTTTAGATGGAGCAAGTAGATATTTTTCAAATAGAGTGTATTCCCTTAGAGCATGATCCTGAGGTAATTGTTGGCTGTACCAGTGCTGAATTTGGAATAAGGGCCACCAATTAGTGGGACCAATAATATCATGAATCCTGTTTAGGGGCATAAAAGCGTTTCTGAATGTTAACGAGTGCAGGTAATCAAGGATTTCTTTTGCCATTGTTCAAAGTATATAGTATCAAGACCAGGAATTAAATCTGGACTACCTAGAAAAGATTTGCGAGGGAATGGAGAAGGAGCTAATTGTTTAGCAGTGTTAATCCTCTTCCAGGAATCAAGAATGAAATTTAAGATTGGATAAGAAGAATATGGGGCAGAGTGATTAGAAGTGTTAGACACACGTACTTGTAGGGGATCAAGAGGGCCCAGAAAGTGCGCAAGTGTAGACGACCAACATATGGTTTTATTAGGAAGTAGATCAATACGCTTAACTAATGCAGTGACCTGATAGTATTTATGAAAGTCTGGGAGGCCTAGACTACCGTCTCTCAAATGGAGCGACATTATTGTGAAGCTAAGTCTGGGCTTTTTTGTTCCCCATATAAATGAACTGGGCCTTTTAATCCCTTAAGTGCTTACTGTGCTTTGCAATGCTTTGGAGATCTGTTATCTCTGTTCAAGAGAGATCTCAGATCTGCAATGAGTTGCAAAGCACAGTAAGCACTTAAAAGGCCAAGTTCAATAAATGGGAATAAGGGGCTGTGCCACTGATCACAAATTCTGTATGCACAGACCAAGGGTTGAAAGCAGTGACCCTGAAGGGGTTAAAAGGCTGAATTCAATCAGTGGGAGTCTGGTATTTGAATTTGAGGGCTATAATGTAACCCATGGTATTTTGTGTGACCACAAGAGGGTGTGGTTAGAGGAGGGGCCTAGGGGCACCAAAGGTGTTGTGCCTAGGTGCACCTGAGATATAAATCCGGCCCTGGGCTTGGGACAAGAAGCTTCAAAGTTATGCCTATCATTTATCTATATATGCTGAAAATTCTCATCTTTGTGCAGCTTGCAACAAGGAGAATGTAGAATGGCAGTGTGTCTGCATTATTATTCCTCTGCACCTTACTTATCCATAAGTACTATCAAGGCAAAGAGGAAACTGGGCTCATATTAGTCTTAATGATGGTGGCATGTGTACTCTGATATATAGCATAATTATCATAAGCAGCTTTACATACATAAAATGGTAGCACAATCATTTTTTGACAGCTTCTCAGTGCAGAAAAGGATCTGTGCTGGCATCATATAGATTAGCTTTAGTTTATTTGTCAATATTAGTTTATGTAAGCGTGTAATCAACTTTATTCAGCTCTTATTAATTTCACATATGTCATGCACAAAGACAAACAGTTTTAATGGGAAGCAATGATAATTTGTTTAATATGAGTACATTATATCTATCTATGTAGATATATTTTTGTAAGTCTCTGCAGTTGCATTGTTTTAGATCTTATTTAATAACCTGGGAACTCTCCGGATCTGCCCCAGAGACTCCAGAATTACAACTTAATTACTGAGTCTTCAGAGATAGAGGATGATTCTCTGGATTCCGCAGTTCGCTGATAACCCCGCCCACTTTCCACCTGGTTCTGACCACTCCTGCCCTGCTCCTCCTACCTGTTCTGCCTACTTCCCTGCCCACAGTCTCCCAGTCTTGCCTGCCTGGATAAGTCTTATCCACATTATCTAATCTAAATAACATAAAGTGCTAGAATACAAAGCTCCCTGTGTGCGTAACCACACACGCGCAGTAGAGACTTCCCGAATGATGCAGTCATGCACAGTGCGCAGTAGAGACTACACGAATGTGCCGGCTTCCAGTAAGAGGCACTGCTGATCCGGAACAGGGAGCTCCGAACGGCCCATCTCCCCCAGCTCTGGGGCAGCAGCCGAGGCCACTGGCTGGCACTTTGGTCCGTGTACACGGGCCTTCAATACTAGTGCAAAAATAAAAAGACTAACAGGAAGCGCTCCCAATAGTGTAATATGGTCTTTAGAAACAATAAATGTGAAACATTAAAAATAGGTGCTCACAACTGTAATGGTCAGCACGAAGATAGATGACTAAAGCACATTCGGAGGAAACCTTTCTTTTAAGACCCTAGCTCTTGATTGTAACTTTGAGAAAGCGGAGTTCATAGCCACAAAACGTGTTAGAGAAGTACCACTGGGTAATATATTTTCTTTGTTTTAATATCTTATTAATTGTGATTTTACACATATATATATGTATTGTATTTTTATTTTTTATTAAATTTTGATATCTTGGAATATCTGGAGCCAAGACTGAGTATCCTGTGTATGAGTGGTTCCTGAGCAGAGACGCGTATTTCTCCGAATGTGCTTTAGTTAGCTAACTTCGTGCTGACCAGTACAATTGTGAGTACCTTTTTTTAATGTTTCACATTTATTGTTTCTAAAGACCATATTACACTATTGGGCACCCTTCCCATTCATCCTTTTGTTTTTGCATGGTTGATTGCCCTGGGGACAGCGTCTTGGGAAGGAGCGGACCTGTCTACATCAGAGAACACAGATTTGCTGTTTTGGGGCAGCCAGAATAATCCCCTTAAGTGCTGGAGCTATTCTCCATATAAGTGCATGAAGAGCAATTTATTTTGTGAGTATAGCTCACCTGGGTGACTGGTGGAGGCCCATTTGTCTGATTCAACACAAGGGGTGCCTCCTGTTTCTTTTCTTCTCCCCTCTTTTTTCTGTTGCCCACATTATGACACTAATTGTATCGTGGATAGGCTTAATCCCATCCGAATGTGCCAAACATGATTCTTTGGGAAGATTCCAGTTAGAAATTCTCAGGTATGCTAATTTAGCTCATATTGCAACTTAAACCTTAAAGGGATAGTAATGTTTCATAATAAAAGCAGCTCTAATTAATCATCATTGTATTTGGGCCTTGGAAAGTGTTATTTCAATACTGTCAGAGTTGTAGTTCAAGAGTAATTGAATGATAAAGTATCCCCCTCCTGCCCCTTTTACTGATATAACACTGCTCACCTCAGAACAGCTGGGAGGTGCCCAGATTGACTGCAGAGAGGGACAATCTTCAATTAAGATAAGGGAAAAAGCTAAAAAACCTGTCAAGGAGGTCAGGGTTTTCATTGTTCTCAGAGTAAGAAGATTGTCCCTTGCTGTGATCTGTCTGGTCTTACAACCAGATTCCACATCTGAGGAGATCAGTGTTACACTAGGTAAAAGGGGCGGGAGGGGGATACTTTATCATTCAGTTACTCTTGAACTACAACTCTGACAGTATTGAAATAACACTCTCTATGGCTCAAATACTATGAAGATTAATTGTAGCTGCTGTTTTTGTGAAACATCACTATCCCTTTAAAGTTATAGTAATATAAGAAAATAAACAGAGCTCCTATTCACCAGTATAGTTTTTTTTAACTATGTAGAGTGGAATATCAATGGTATTGGACTTGTAGTTCAACAGCAATTCAGTTAAAAACAATCCCCTTCCCGCTGATTTTACCTCAGGTATGCCGCCTCTCCTCAGATGTGGAATTCGTTCCTGGGAGGGCACCAGCAGGGGTCTTGCACCGAGAGGCATTCTTCATCCACTGAGTATAATGAAAACCCTGCTGCCCTTTGACGAAGGAGGGCAGAATTTTCCTTATGCTCACTGAATATTGTCCCTTATTGAGCTCCATCCGGACTTGCAAGAGAGGCAGTGTTATATAAGTAAAAGGGGTGAGAGGGGGATCCTTTATAATGTAATTACTGTTGAACTGCAAGTCTGAGACCACTGATATACCACTCTACATTGTTCAAAAACTACACAGAGGAACCGGTGCTCCGTTTATTTTCTTATATTATAATCTCTTTAAGGACCAGTGTGGTGTGGAAAAATGTAAACATTGTATACCCCTGTGGTCCTTAAAGAGTTACATTTGAACATAAGCATGGCATATGTTACTGTCCATAATACCCACATATTAACTCATGTTTTTGTTACATATTTTGGCCAAAATATGTTCACGCTTGCCTGCCACTGCCTGTCAGTCTTGTTTGTCCTCTGTGGTGCAAATAGTTTTCTCCACAATGGCTCCCCTTGTATTTTGTGCATAACGCCATATATTGCCTGCAAATCTGTGCATGTACTGTAAAATAATCTAGTTATGGAGAAATGGAGAAAATGTTGTTTGAACCGTAAGAAAATGCATTCATCATATAATGTCAATTTATTAATAAAATGACAAAGCAAAGTGGGCACTTCAGGCCATTCTGAATTCTGTTGATCTTTCTGGCTAGATTCAAATACTAGTGATATATTTATGACTGGTTTTATTACCAGATCTTCCAATAGCTGTATTTCTCAACCAGTGCACTACTTAAAGAGACACTTTTTTTCTATGAGACACTTTTTTTCAATATGCCCTTGGCAAACAACTTATAATATCTTAGGGGTGCCCTGAAAATCCCAGACTGTGTTTTAAGTTTGCCTTAAGAAAAATGATTGCAAATCACTGCTCCATAAATCACAATTCAGTTTGCGAGACAAAATCCAATAATGCATTTATCACCTGTCTAATGTTTGGTAGGCAGAATTTATACAATGGATTAGTTGTACTTCTGGTTTTCACTAGAATCCAACCTACACATACCATATCTGTGCTTTACATCCATGCACTAAAACACAGATATTACTGCTATAAACAAGCAGAGCAACTGATCTGTTTCATACAACTTTTTTGTAAACAACTGAGAGTCATATGGAATTTGGCTCAGTCAATGTCTTATGAGGTGATATGATTGGTGGATAATATAGTAAGCTGTAATTGGTTGTGCATTGAAGCTCAACCAATCACAGCTTAGAGTCTTAAGAGGGTGTGTGTGTGTGTGTGTGTGTGTATTTACATACATTGAACAATCTAAATATTACTTCTTAACAACTAGAAATGTGATGTAATGTCTGTTTACACAAGTGGGGATTGATGCCTTTTCTTTGCAATACCTCACATAACAGACACTCCCTGAGACTTATTTATTCTTTTATATTGCACCAATCTGTGCTCTTTGGCTCTGTGCCTTTAATTTTGTATTGATTTATTTATTTCCTTTCCAGCATGGCTATGCTTAAAAAAACATATACACATGGCCTGCAATGTTTGTGGTGTGTGCAGACCCTTCTAAGCAGTGTGAAAAGTGCATCTTGCAGGAGCCATTAAACTAGCTCTTGAAGAGTTTCCAAGAAAAACAAAATCATGCAGATTTGGAATCCTAAAAAATTCCAACTATGTAGGGGTGTTCTATAAATATACAGCCTGCAACAATATGATCCCTAAAGGACTGGGGATATAATTTTTTTTTAATTCAATGTGTGTTGGTATGACACAATGCAGCTTTTTTCAGACAAGGCCAGACTGTTAATCAGTATAAAGTGTCAAGTGTTATTATTTTGGGATTTTATAAGACTCAAAATGTGCTCAGGCCTTGTTTTCTGAAAGTGATTCATACTCAAATGAAATGCATAGATTTCTTATTTACTTATGTTTCACTTCAAAACAGTCTAAATCTTATGAGTCAGCTAGTAACAGCTAAATGATGACTGAACCTGTTTGTGAAAGTATTGTGGCACAGTGAACAGCATACCTGGCAACTCTCAGGGTTTGACCCAGAGAGAGACTCGGAGTTTTGACCCAAATCTTACAGTGGAGGGCCAAATTCTCAGTATGAGATACATCAGTGCTACCTATTACATGATCTGCATCAATTGTAGGGGAGAGCTGGCCTGTGGGGCAGGAGGGCAATTGCCCCCTGGGCCGGTCATGTGTCTGGGATGGTGGGCCACTTCTTCACTCAGTCTCCCAATTGCTGCTGTAAATGGAGCTACACTAGTTATAACACAGAGTTTACAATTTAAGTGGAGCTACACAAATGATGCCACAGCGCTACAATCCAAATGGGTCTACGCAAATGATACCACAGCGCTACAATCCAAATGGGTCTACGCAAATGATACCACAGCGCTACAATCCAAATGGGTCTACGCAAATGATACCACAGAGCTACAATTCAAGTGGAGCTACACCAGTAGCATAACCCCTTTCCCATGTAAGCTCTAGTGTAGCTTTACTTAAACTGTAAGCTCTGTGATAGTGTACCCCATTTCAATTGTAAGCTACATGGTATCACTTGGCTTAAAGGGATAGTAATGTTTCATAATAAAAGCAGCTCTAATTAATCATCATAGTATTTGGACTTTGGAGAGTGTTATTTCAATTCTGTCAGAGTTATAGTTCAGGAGTAGTTCAATAACAAAGTGTCCCCCTCCCACACCTTTTACTGATATAACACTGCTCAGCCAGAGCAGAAGGGAGGTGCCCAGGTAGATTGCAGACAGGGACAATCTTCAATTAAGATAAGGGAAAAACCTGAAAAACTTGTCAAGGGGGGCAGGGCTTTCATTGTTCTCATAGGAAGAAGACTGTCCCCTTCTGTTATCTGTCTGGTCTTACAACCAGATTCACATCTGAGAAGAGGTGGCTTACACTAGGTAAAAGGGGTGGGAGGGGGAAACTTTGCTTGTGAATATCTCTTAAACCATAAATGCCTACAAAACATAATGCCTACAAAATAAAATAAAGATAAAATGAAGTATTACTATCCCTTTAATGCACATTTTAATGCGCTGGAGACCTCTATAACATTAAAGGGAATAAAAACCATATTTAAACCAATTGAAATTGGGGAATTTTTATTTGTCCCCTGTTATGCTGTTGGTTTTCTTAAGAAATGCTCCAGTTCTTCTTAGTACATAAGCCTCAGTGATATACTAGGGAATTATGGATTCTTGTAACTTTGTATATATGGAACTACAGTCATTTAAAGTTTGCTCCATTCAGCTTTGATATCATTCTATCTCTAGCCCCTGAGCTTCAGCTGTTGTAATGTTTCCTGCCATTGAAAACCTTGTAATAACAAGCAGCAACCAAGTTTTACTAGTCCAGAAATCTGAATTGTCAGCAACTTCTAACTCTTCCAGTATTTAATTATTAATAATTGTGTTTGGCAAAATAATCTGATTGGCTGTAAACTATCCAGTCCTTGCACTTTGTACTAGTCAAGCTGCCAAAACAGAGTGTCACAGATAGTAGCTAAATATCAGAATGTAATAGGGGGAATAAAGTGTTTTTTAACCCCTTAAGGACCAGATGACATGCTATGAATGTCTCAGTCCTTATACCCTTAAGAACCAGTGATGGTCATAGCACATCGCATACTTTTTACTTACAGTGCTCTAACAGGAGAGCTGTACATAAAAACAGGGCCTAAAATTGACCACTCCAAGACTGGCAAGGTCTGTCCTAGACAGACCGGTACACATAACAGGTCACATCTACTGGCGCGTCGGCAAAGATCAAAGCGGTCCTTAAGGGAAGGTAACTTCTCTGGACCGCTGGTCCATAAGGGTTTAATACAATTTTAACATGTTGTATACCTCTGAAGCATCCCTCTTTAGGAGGGGTGCTGTTCCTCTTTGAGGCCCAAATCCTTCTGTACCTCTTTTCCACCCTGGTGTTCCTCTGCCTCTTGTTTAGAATATAACCTTAAACTAGATGAAGAGGAAAAGAACACCTAAATCACCATACTCTTCTCCATTGTCCTCCCCTTGACGCAAGAGGTGTTATGGGGAGATTTTTTTTTTCTTAGCAAAACTAGCTTAGTAAGTTTGCATTAGACGGTCCTAGGACTAAGAATTCAGTTACAGTGGCTGGTTTAGAGTGGAATCTTTTAATACATTTTCCCCATAAAAAATTTGTTCTCATCAGAATGTCCCCCAAAAGAATAAGAAGAAGGGCAATTCTGAATGGAAGTGGGATCCAGCAGGAAGGAGCCCTGATAGTTAAGGAGGTTTGCCTATAAGCAGGTTCCTATGGGATTTGGTGGCTTCCTTTTGGTTCAGGCAATTAGGTGGTCTTCTCTGAATAGCTGAGGTAAGAGCAACAACCTTCCCTACTTCAATAAGAGTTATCAGTTAAGGTATACTTCTCTTTTGAAACATTGTATTATTTGATAGATATGTCTGCATTAGAATCTTAAGTCTGGATTCCATTGTAGGTGATAAATGTAATCCCTAGTTTTATCTTTCAGAATGCTGTTGAAGTTTATGGGGGACTTTGTAGATAAAATCAGCGATGAAGTTATCAGCTGCAATGGAATTCAGCCTTTAATTTAAAAAATATATAAATAAATATGTAGGGCAGTTCTTAACCCCTTAAGGACTACGTGACGTACTATGACCGTCACGATCCTTATACCCTTAAGGACCAGTGACGGTCATAGCACGGCACGTACCTTTTACTTACAGCGCTCTACCGGGAGCACTGTAAGTAAAAACGGGGCCTAAAATTGATCGCTCCAAGACCGGAGTGATCTCTCTTAGGCCTCAAAGCGGCGCGCCGGTACGTGTAAGAGCTCATGTGTACCGGCGCATTGGCAAGGATCAAATCGGTCCTTAAGAGAAGGTAACTTCCCTGGACTGCTGGTCCATAAGGGGTTAAAGGGATAGTAATGTTTCACAAGAACAGCAGCTCCAATTAATCTTCACAGTATTTGGGCCATGGAGAGTGTTATTTCAATACTGTCAATGGCCCAGAATTGCTCCACTTTATTTGTAGTTCAAGAATAATTAATGATAAATTATCTCCCTCCTGCCCCTTTTACCTAGTGTAAGCCATCTCCCCTCGGATGTGGAATCTGGTCCTGGGACCAGACGGATCACAGCAAGGGACAATCTTCTTACTGTGAGAACAATGAAAACCCTGCCCCCCTTGACAGGTTTTTTCATTATGTTCACTGAAGATTGTCCCTCTCTGCGATCCATCCAGACTGTGTTGCTGCTCTGAGGTGAGCAGTGTTACATCAGTAAAAGGGGCGGGAGGGGGATACTTTATCATTCAATTACTCTTGAACTAAAACTCGGACAGTATTGAAATAAAACTCTCCGGGCCCAAATACTATGAAGATTAATCGGAACAGCTTTTATTGTGAAACATTACTGTCCCTTTAACAAGCTAATTGTGTAATTTTATTGAACTAATGATTGTAATTCTTAACTAAAAATACAGTTTTGTGGCATGCAAATATATACCGGCATAGTAATGCCCCCTCCCGTCCTTTTGATCAGTAGGACTAGGGTGAGTTAGGGTTCAACTATAAACTATAATCAATGTTAATTTGTTTAATCAATTAACCCCTTGAGGACCAGAGGCCCCATGAACCTGGCAAATGTCAGGTATGCCCATGCAGTAAAATGTCCCTACAAAACAATGTGTGCCACAAACCTCTGGTCTTCTGGAGTTAAGGAAGAAATAGCTGCTAACATTCATATTTTCTCTGGAATTCTCATGAAATATTAACCCCTTGCATATTTGTTTAAAATTGTAAGCTGTATTGAGTTAGGCTATGCATAGCATTAAAACATGTTTTACAGGCTTTAATGTTATTAAATTGTCCTGGGGGGGTCTTGAGAGGCGTGTCTATTTAAAGGGTTAAACTATATCTCTGCAGTATGTATGTTTCAGAAATGCTGCCATTAAAATGATTGATCAGGGAAGCTTTAGTTTGAATGCATTTATTATCCTTCAAACATCCCACTGCCAGTTTTAATCACCACATAAATGGCACACAGAGGGAATAAGTTCAGTACAGTGGCTTTCACTATAGCATTCCCACATTTACACAGCAGCAGAAGGGCCTCACCAGGTCAATTTGCTTAACCCAGCTGAATATGGATAAATGTAAACTAGCAAGTCAAGGCCATATATACTTGGTTAATTGCATGTGATGTTGCTAGTACAACATAAGCAATCTCCAGTCACACTGCTTGGCCACCCAGTAATAATCTCTGTCTGGGGCCTAATGGAGTATGTCTGTAAACAAAATAGCCCTTGCCACAAACTAATTGATTTATGACTCTAAATACTGATAAAGCAGAATGTGAATTCAGAAGTCTTTTAACCATTTGAGAGCCATGTGAAATAATGTATCATCTCTTTGATAAGGCTTCCATAATCAGCATACCTGGTACCTCTCTGGATTTGCCCCCGGAAACTCCGGTTCTGACACAGCTTTACCTGGGCAGAGGCTGATTCCTCCGGATGTGGGTAGCTTCTATTGAAACTCTGCCACATCTGCTTTTTCTCCCACAGTTCCTCCTTCCCCAGCCTTCTGTGTGACACTTTTAAGCCCTGCCCCCCCCACTCGTGTCAAGCCACGCCCCTTTTTGACGCAATTAGCGTCATTATTGTCACCCCCTGCTGAACAGAGGACTACCTTCCGGGTAGCCCTCAATTGGAAGTTCCCAGGTATGATAATCAGGGGGCAATTTAAATCACAGGTGCCTCAGGCAACACACTCTTGGTACCCCTAGCCTCCCCCATGGTCATACCTGGGAACTTTCAAAATGAGCTGACCCTCAGATCATGTAACTATTAAGACTTAAAGTTGCCATAATATGGATGATCTGTCATATGTCCCTGATCACTGTAACCAAGGGGTGCTATAATCAGTCCTCAAGGAGCCATTAATATACAGCAACTTAAAGATATAACTGTAAGAGCGCACACAAGACAAGAAGGACTTCTCCATCTGCCTTCCTGATACAAGTGGCACCAATCTAAAGACTAAAGAAGCAGGTAACTGGCGCAGAATGTATATAGCACTGGACTCTCTCATCCTGAGAAACTGGCCCGTCACCCTGAGATTTAGGTCAAAATCCTGAGTCTCAGGGTCAAACCCTGGGCGTTCCAAGGCACTAAGGTGTGATAAAGAGGTGATATCACTTCACCCTTTTCTGTGTTATTCCATGTAGCCAATGCACTAAGATTTCTCCAGCTTTGGAGATCTTAGTGCATAGGCTCTGTTGAATTACATAGGCACTGCAGAAGTGATATCACTGGAGAAGTTACGTCCGCGTTATCACCTCTTTACATAGCTGGGAACCTTTACAATAGGGTCACCCGGAGATCTTTGTTTTATTAACCATTAAAGCTCAGAAACCAGTTGATTGTATTAACCATTTGACTGCCAGAAGGGTACACGATGCATTGCTTTACAATGTTTTGCCTACCCCTCTGGCACTCAAAGAGTTAAATAAAAAAAAAAAAAAAGAAGAATACACTTACCAGCCAACACTGGCTGGATTAAAGAGGTGCACAGATTCTCTGCTCCAGTCCTCCTGACCCTCATGTGAAGCCCACCTAATGAGGTTGCTGTCCTGTGCCACTGTATATTTCCTATCAACACATTGCATTGGCTCACTGAGGCCACTTGCCTGCGGATGTATTCTAGTGCAGGAACCATCAGTGAGTGAGCCTCACACAACAGTACGGGAGCCATTGACAATAACTTAAAAGCTGCGCAGGAGCAGCTAATGCATTTTTTACCCAGTGAACTTAATGTTTCCCCTGGAGACAGTACCCTAAATCCGGAGTCTCCGGGTGAAAACCGGCAAGTTCCCAGGTATGCCTCTTTATCATGCCGTAGTGCATAACTTCCAAGGTCTGTATAAGCACTTATTATTCAGACTTGCTTTAGACCTTGTTAGGAGGTTGGGGCAGCCTCTGATTTCGCCCCTGACCTCAGTAGATTCTAGTAACACTCACTGATTAGCAAGTATTGGTTAACCCCTTCCTTTGCAATGCATTGGAGATCTCTCTAGAATTCATTGTGTTAATCCCTTAAGGACTACATGACATACTATGACCGTCATGGTCCTTATACCCTTAAAGGGATAGTATTACTTCAAAATTACTATCCCTCATATTGTAGCCCTTAATAAACTGAGTTAAATGATACCAGCGGCGTCTCTCAAACCTTTATGGTTCAAGAGATAGCCGCTTTCAAAGTTTCCTCTCCCCTTGCTGTCAGCGTTCTGCTGCCAGCAGGGGAATCCGGTCCCGGGACAGGCGGAGGCTCTTAAACAGAGCCGATATCTCGTTATGGAAGGAAAAATGATTCATTGAAACAGTCTTATATGTGTGCTTGGTTACCAAGCACACGTAGAAGACTGTTTCAATTAATCATTTTTCTTTCCATAACGAGCTATCGGCTCTGCTGAAGAGCCTCCTCTTGATTCAGAGACCGGATTCTCCTGCTGGCAGCAGAACGCTGACAGCAAGGGGAGAGGAAACTTTGAAAGCGGTTATCTCTTAAACCATAAAGGTCTGAGAGACGCCGCTGGTATCATTTAACTCAGTTTATTAAGGGCTACAATATGAGGGATAGTAATTTTGAAGTAATACTATCCCTTTAAGGACCGATGATGGTCATAATATGTCACGTACTTTTACTACACTGGGAGCGCTGTAAGTAAAAATAGGGCCTAAAATTGACCGCTCCAAGACTGGAGCATTCTCTCTTAGGCCCCGAAGCGGCACGCCGATACATGCAATAGGTCACATGTACTGGCGCGTCGGCAAGAATCAAAGTGGTCCTTATGGGACGGAAACGTCCCAGGACTGCTGGTCCTTAAGGGGTTAAAAAATATATTGTGCTTTTAAAAAGTTTTTTTTTTTATCCCTAGAACTGAAAGCTAGCCCTTAGATTAGATGTGTTCCTTGTGGTATAATTGGTTTAATCCAGTTCTCCCTAATAGATCAGACTCCCTGTTATTTCCTTTACACAAGAGAGAACACTCACTGAGAAGGAAGAAAAGTACACAATTAGCCCAGTCTTCTGCTAGTCACTGCTTAGAAGTATCACTGTGTAGCTCTCTACTGCCATTACAAAGATGAAATAAATATTTGAATATTGAGATGTCCATCCAAAAAGGCAGCCCACCTCAAAATTATGGCAAAACTCCTATGCACAAAAAATACCAGAAAATTCCAGATGCACTTTCTGGCATTTTTGGGCCTCATCAGTAAGCTATAGCTGGTCTCTCTTAGCACTGAGTGTAAGATATCCACAACATGGGGGAGAGTCACTAAGTGGTGATAAAAAGGTGATAAAGTGGAGATGACTACTCCAGTGATATCACTTGTCTAGTTCCTATGTTATTCTATAATGCCTATGCACTAAGGAATTGGAGAAGTGATAAACTGGAGAAGTCATCTCCACTTTATCACCTCTTTATCGCTGCTTAGTAATTCTATGCCCAGATGTAGCTTTCATGCTGTTGTGTATACTTAACAAATAATTAGGATGTAGCAGGATCACTACCACCTCATTAAAGGGATAGTAATACTTTATTATTACTATCCCCCATATTGTACATATTTGTAAAATAATTTAATAGCCCCCAGGTTCATCTCTCAAACCTTTATGGTTTGAGAGATAACCGAAGGCAAAGTTCCCACTCCCTCTCCCTTCCCTGAAGTCAGCATTGTGCTGACTGCAGGGGAAGTCTGTCGTACGACAGGATTGTGGCTCTGCAGCTGAGCCGAGATCCCGTTAGTGAAAAAGAATTATTTAACTGAAACTGTCTTCTACATGTGCTTGGTTTGCAAGCACATGTAGAAGACCGTTTCAGTGAAATAATTATTTTTCACTAACACGATCGTGGCTCTGCTGCAGAGCCGCATGAGGAAAGTCAGACCAGATATCCCTGCAGTCAGCACAACGCTGACTTCAGGGAAGGGGGAGGGAGGGGGAACTTTGCCTTCGGTTATCTCTAAAGCCATAAAGGTTTGAGAGATGAACCTGGGGGCTATTAAATTATTTTACAAATATGTACAATATGGGGGATAGTAATAATAAAGTATTACTATCCCTTTAAGTGGAACAAGAATGCTTTCTAAGTGGATCACATTTCATGGTTGTTTTTTAGATATCAACAATGCCTTTGAGTGGAGTTCAGTTTATTTAGCTCCTTTATGACCCCTATGTTTGCACTTACAAGCATTAATGCACAACTAACATGAAAAATGTGTTTGTGTGTACAACTGACATGACAAATATGTGTGGGTGTGTATGTGTGTATGTATAGTCTTTTACTAGTTATTCACTACTACAACCACAGTAGCATCATTATAAACTAACAGCCTTTTGTTTACATGCCTCCATGTATTCTCGTCCATAGAGTTTGTGCTATCAGCTGCAGAGATTCCTATTGGCTGCTGTGACATCACAGCCAATTGAAATTGCAGGATGTCTGACAAGAATGTTGCTATTTCCAGAGATGGCAGTAAAAGCTATTATCAGTGGTTCTGAATCTTTTTTTTGCTCACTACACCCCTAATAAGCAGCCTAGAATTTATAGGGTATTCCAGACATTTATAGTTCATTTGTCAAAGGTATAATGAAGTATAATGAAGAGGAAAATATGTAAATATATAGTAATCCTTAGGTCTCACCAACAGAATGCCAAAGTGAGCATGCTGTGCATAACGATTTCCATAAACATACATCTGAAACTCAACATGAGTAAGTCCTCAGAAAAAGTGACATCCAAATGCCACAACATCCTGGTTGAGAACCAAGGGGTTAAGTAACAATTTTGTTTCAAGGAAGAAGAATGGTGTGTATCATATTTGGAGCCCATTGAGGTAAAGGGTATAAGGCATCTTCCATTGTTGCCTCCTTCTCCCCCATAAGTAAATTCACATGAAATCATGTTAAACAAATTAAAGAAAGACCAATATAGTTATGTGAGTTATTCAGCAATGTGAGAGGGAACATAGGTGAAGTAAAAGCTGGAGAAAAATAATGAATGCTAAAATATAGGTAGGACTCAGGAGCAAGAATGTTTTGTATATTAGTGTCAGAGAGTGAATGGTGGGATTTATGAGTCTGAGTCTTTACAGTGAAAGCAAGATGACTAGCAATGATTTGGAATGATGATTGCTTCCACTTGTATAAACTCTCCTGTTAATCTGAGAATGGGTACTTTATGCTCTGCATTCCACCTTCAGTCTTTTGTGGCTTTTTGTGCTCAGTATACTGTACATACCAAAATCTCCAAATGAAATAGCAAATTTGACAGTAATTTCATCAAACATATAGTACAAGTATAGTTATTTTGTCTGTTTTTTTTGTTTTGTTTTTGTCTATATATATGAGAATGTGATTGTGTGTTCTTCCAGAAAGCCAGGGTACACCAAGAAGGGGGTTGCCATTGCTCAGGAACCTTCTTGTGGGCTTTTTGGCCCCTACCAGATCATAGAAAAATAAAGCTTTGGCTATCTTATAAGGCTATGTTCACAAAGGTGACTTATTCTAAGTGATATCAACAACTAAAAAATGCAAGAAAAGGTATAGTTTCATCATATGGTGCTGTTCACATAGGTGAATATTACAGTGCATGTCACAGGCAAAAGCAACATTCGGTATATTTACCATGTTCTCCATAGAATTCTGTGAAGATGCAGCAGAGCTGATTTTCATGGTGGCCTTTGAGGGCCGCCGAGCAGATTTTTAACACTGCAATGGTATGGTTACAGTGCACATGCAATAATCCAATCATAGTCATAATAATCATAATCTAATCAGCCTCACCACTGGAAAACTGACCTCCCCTCTTCACTGGATAGCTGATGGTCCAATGTAGGTAGGATGGAAGCACACTTTAGGGTATCTTCAAAAGCTACAACTGGTCCACATATATGTGTCTCTCAGTGCAGAAACTCCACTTGGTCTCACACCAGACAATTTATCATGTAGAAATAATATAGGAGAACACACTCTGAGAGTTGTGAAAATCAGCCCACACTGGTCTTTACTGAGTGCAATAGTTGAGGGAACATATTTACATAGTGAGGTTAGCGCATGGGCCACTGCAAAGTAGCATTGTCAAGTCCTTCAAGGAAACTGAGCCTAAAGAGAAATATTAACTTCTATTGTGCATATGGCCATTCTATTGTATATATGGCTTTTTCGGCGGGTGGGGGAAGGGAACAGGGTTTTCTTATGCTGACACAAGATTGTCTCTCATTGAAATCCGTCAGGACTGGCTTTCAAATCTGAAGGGAAGAAGTATGACGTAGGAAAAAAGGGGAGGGAGGGAGAAACTTTACCATATAATTACAATCAAACTACACCCATACGGAGCATTATAAAAATGTATAATAAATAATCAGATATGCCTTTGTATAGGTACATTACTATCTCTTTAAGCCACACCCAATTTTAGACTGCTTTTTCCCTTTGACAGAGACAGCACAGTTGTATGCAAAAAAATACGGTAATAAGTTTGAGAATTGGCGTAAAACCTTATGCAGACGAATTACCAACAATTTCTATTACCATAATGTTTTGACCGTTGCGTCCTTTTTCCAGTTGACATCAGTATTCTTTTAGCTAATCTTTCTACTTGTATATAATGCTTCAGTAGCTTGGCAAAAAGGTCATTTTAGTTTTAGTTTACATATCCCCTTGAAACATCATCAAAACATTGCATAGTAATGTGTATATATTTTTCTTTGAATGATACAGTCATCTCCAAAACATTGAAAAGTAATGTGTATAAGATGTCTCTAGAAAGCAAGGGAATGCCGACAATCTTGGCAGGGCTTGATGCTTTATCCCCTAGGATGAATGGCTTTCAGTGTATTTTTACTAACTTCACCCATAACCTATAATCTAGAGTTTTCAGGGCAACCCTAGCATAATATTTTCACAAGGACTTAATGAAGTGTACAGTACATACATTTATAGTTTCTTAGGTCTCACAATCAAAATTAAAACAAAGAGGATATTAGGCATACTAATTTATATAAATATACATTAGAAACTCAACTTTAACATTTTGCAAAAGTCTTCATAGAGAAAGCGGGGCATCCTAAGTTGGTGTTCAAGTCACGTCAAAAAGTGCCACTGCACACTGGTTAAGAGCCACTGCCTTGGATGCTAGCTATATCTTCAAGAGGATATAATATACCATTATATTGTCTGCACAAGATTATTCCAAACACCACTGAGTCGGGTTAAATCAAATATCCAAACATCAAATCATTGTTTTATTTGGGACAGAATTAAGTGGTTAGGTTTTAGGAGACAAGCATCTTCCTTTTTTTAAACAAACATAGACTAATAGATAGAGTACTAATAAGTTGACTGCAGAAGATTATACACATTGCAGGCCAAGTAAATAGACTCAATGTTATAAGTATATCTAGTTAAAGTTCAGTTTTGAAAAGACTGTCATTTGTTATGTTGTATATCCTGGGACTTGTTGCCAAGTTTACATTCTGGAAAGACATTTTACTCCCTGTGTTTATTCCCGTTAAGAAGAGACAAGCTCTTGGGATTTCCTACAAGTGAGCCAAAATGGCAGACACTGTTACCTAGGGAAGAAAATGAGGAAGACATGATATATTTCTGATGATATATACAAGCAGAGTTGTTATGGAGAACATATGGACACCATCATTTCAATTCCAAATATTATTGAAGAAGCAGCCAAACCTATAATAAAAATATATCCAAAGGAAATATAATTGTGCGTTAGTTTGGTAGTATTGTAATGTGATAACCCAAAGAAAATGCGCAGTTGAATTAAGGTAAAAGTAAGCCAGAACCATTTACCAAAATATTGTGGGTTGAGGTGCCCACAATTTATGCAAAGTTCTCTTGAAAACAAGAGCAATTTCATTGCAAATGCTGATGTTTCTATTGCAGCCAATTCCCTTACTTTTTTCAAAATAATTTTGTGCAATACTGTTAATGCAGTTACTTTTATTATCCAACAATAAACTTGCATACACTGTAATGTAATACTGCTATAAAAGTCACTCATAAAGTTAAGTGCAGTGTCACCTCTATTCAGTCTAGACTACTCCTGTGGGAGGGGTAGGCCAGTGCAGCTTCTCCTTTATGTATCCAGGTCTGCAATGCCTTGGTGACCTCTCTGTCATTCAAGCAGGGCCGGATTTACATCTCAGTAGCCTGTAGGCACAGAAATCTGAAGTGCCCCCCACCCCATGGACCATCTCCACAATACTCCTAATCTCCAAGTTGCCCCCCATCATCTCCATATTGCCCTCACATTGCCCCCATCATCTCCATATACCATATTGCCCTCACATTGCCCCCCATCAGCTCCATATTGCCCCATCAGCTCCATATTGCCCCCATCAGCTCCATATTGCCCTCACATTGCCCCCATCATCTCCATATTACCTTCACATTGCACCCTCATATTGCCCCAGTGTCCATTTCCTACCTCTTCCCTAGTGGTCCAGCGGCAGCATCCAACTGTAGATGCTGGAGATCCCACTCTGTTTTCTCTTTAGTAATGCAGAGCGCTGGGAGATGATGTCATCTCCCAGCGCTCTGTATTACTAAAGAGCCGGGGGAGTTCAGCAGCCTTTTTCTGCACAGACCTGTCTTCACGGCGCCGGGCAGGGGAAGTGACTAAACACACACAACATTATCCCAGTGACAGGCGCCCCTCTGTTGGGTGCGCCTGTAGGCAGATGCCTACTCTGCCTAATTATAAATCCGGCCCTGCATTCAAGGGGTTAAAAGCCTCATTAAATCTATGGTTAATTGTTGAAAATGTATTTGCTCCATATGGCTCAGTTGGTTTGCTCCAGAAATACACCATCTTTGCTTTTATTTGTGAGGCACTACGATGGAGATTCTGGCATTCTTAGTCTCTAATTAATTCTGTTTGATAATATTTTTTATATTCAAAGTATCATAGCTACATCCTTCTCTCCCACTAATGTGCTAATTCATAAGATTTATTTCCAATAATAATAATAAACAATAGTGTCCAATACAGGTTACTATAATACTGTAGAAACCATATTTTACTATATGTCTTGTAAAATGTCTCTGCAAATCAATGTTTTATTTGTATCCACCATATTGTTAGGAAATGAAATGCTTTATATAGCAGGTTTTATATAACAAATAAAACAAAATAAATGTTTTCTTAGTCTGTATATGTTCATTTAGCAAAAGATTGACCTGAATGCACAAGTACAACAAGGACACAGTCTACATACATCGGTTGGAACTCTCCGAATTTGCCCCGGAGCCTCCGTTTTTCTCAGCTGATTAGCGGGATTCCGGGGCAGTGGCTGATTCTCCAGATGTAGGGAGTTTTCAGTGTAACTCTGCCCACTTCTCCTCCTTCCCAGTCTGTTCCTCCCACTCCCAACTCACTTCTCCTCCTCCCCCTGCATATTTCTCAAACTTTTTAAAGTTTTCTAAATCCCGCCCCCACTCACCATTAAGCCCCTCCCCTTGTTGGCACAAATCACATCATTGATCTCCACCAGTCACACCACAGGACTCCTCTCTCTGGGGAGTCCACAAGAAAAAATTCTCAGGTATGTCCACATATACTCAAATTAAAAACAAATCAAATACAAGAAAAACCTTTTGCTACTTCATATTGATTGCATGTGAACTTGTGCATAGCATATATATCACTGCTCACAACACATATTCGCTTCAAGTTGAGGTTTTGGTTGCATAGTTTGGCCAAAATATGTTCAAGCTTGCATGCCACGCCAATATTTAGAAATATCTGTCTAGAACATTTTAGATATAACTGTGACCATGTTCAACAAATCTGTTACTAGGCTCCAATTACCTAAAACAAATAAATAAAAATATGATGATTATTTTAGAATTCATATAAATGGCAAATCAAATTAACTTGACATGTATTGGAAACTTTAACAGAAAGAACAGTGGTGGGCAACATGTGGTTCTCCAGCTAATTTTAGACAACAAATCTCTTTTTCCATAGCCTGATTGAGAGCAGCAGGTTGCCAAACCCTGATGCAGAATGTAATAGCAGAAAAATACATGTAACATTGGGTTACTAAACAGTTTAGAAATGTGTGTTTGAACTAGACAGACTGGGATTAATCTTCCCTTAAAAAATGCTACTTGATTGGGTACTGGTCCATTTATATAAGAAAAAAGGAAACAAAATAAGAACCTTTGCTTTAAAAATATAGAAATGTTATCTGTATGCATATTTTTTCCTTTGTTTTTGATGATTGTGTTCATCTAGGAATGGCAAAGTAGAGATATAATCACTGTTTGATTCACTCAACATTATAATAATTTTGTCGGAATGGTCATTGCTAACTTTCTACTTTTTTTTTTTTTTTTTTGCCGTAGCCAGGGCAAACTTAATTATTTCAGCTGTTAATATACTATACATATAACATCTGAAGAGTTAAAACGCTCCCAGGCTCAAAAATCCCCCTTCCTTATGTAACCAAGGGAGGGCTGGCAACTTATGGCCCAGGAGGCAAATACATTCAAGCGGCCCATTTCTATATAATTCAAGCCCCCTACTATAGAGCTTATAAGGGATGTAGCTTATGTTACTAGTTTAGCTCCGTTTGGATTGTTCCTCTGTGGTGTGATTTGTGTAGCTCCATTTCAATTGTAAGCTCTCTGGTATCACTAGTGTAGCTTCTTTTACAGCAGCAGTTGAGAGATTTAGTGAGGAGCAGTGGCCCACAGCCCAGACATATGATCGGCCCAGGGGGCAACTGCCCCCCAGGACAGCCCTCCCCTGTATGTAACCTGCTCACTTTCTCCTAAGGTAAAGACAAAAAATATAGGTTTGCAGAGAGTGAGATGAATAGACTCTGATGTGAAATCACACAAAATACATCAGGGAATGAGGTCCACTTCCTTATCCTAGCCCATCCTTGCTGGGAACCACATTAATTGCATGATTTTGTTACCATAAACATTTTTTTTTTTATAAATGACCCTATTCACCTGACTCTTTACATATCTTTTTATTTTGCCTTTGTTACTGAACTACAACTTCCATCATTCCTACACGGCCAGTAGAGGGTCGCAGGTCGCTAAACCCTGTTGTATTCTTAGGGTCCTGTGTTCAAATGCAAAGTGGAGAAATTCTCCAAAATGTTACTGAATTGCGCATTTTTTTAAATGAATTAGTGAACATGTGCACTTTTTTTAAACAACGCATTTCAAAAATTGGGAGTGGCTAAAATGTCTGCCATTTTGTGAGCAATAGCGATTGCGCCTAATTCAGCAAAACAATTAACAAACTTTTTCATATATCTGGCTAAGTAGCAGCATATGCTACCATGTGCTAACTTTTCCATTAATTTAAGAGCATATTAACTGTGCCATTAATTTGGCAGCATGTGCTAACTGTTCTGTTAATTTATGGGCATGTGCTAACTGTGCTATTAATTTAGGGGCATGTGCTAACTGTGCCATTAATTTAGGAGCATGTGCTAACTGTGCTGTTAATTTAGGGGCATGTGCTAACTGTGCTTTTAATTTAGGAGCATGTGCTAACTGTGCCATTAATTTAGGAGCATATTAACTGTGCCATTAATTTGGCAGCATGTGCTAACTGTTCTGTTAATTTAAGAGCATGTGCTAACTGTGCCATTAAGTTAGGAGCATGTGCTAAATGTGCTTTTAATTTAGGAGCATGTGCTAACTGTGCCATTAATTTAGGAGCATGTTAACTGTACCATTAATTTAGGAGCATGTGCTAACTGTGCTGTTAATTTAGCAGCATGTGCTAGCTGTGCCCTTAATTTAGGAGCATGTGCTAAATGTGCTGTTAATGTAGCAGCATGTGCTAACTGTGCTGTTAATTTAGGAACATGTGTTACTCAGAATCAAGACTTTAGTATACTTCTTTCATCAAAAGTGAGCAATAGCACTTAATATCACGTTTATGGCTTTCAAAAAACAGCCAGTGTTCCACTATTTTACATTATACAGCTAGGTCCTTATGTATCAAGAGCAATTTTGGAGCAAATCAGCTGCAAAAGACAGAGCTGCTCCTTCTTTCTGAATAAGACACCTGTAGCCATATGCGCAAACGTACAAGAAGAGCAATTCTGGTGCAAACAGGCTACACCACATGGGACAAAAAATTCCCATTAAATGGCGCTTTTAACTTCTTGAATGCTATAGAGGTCTCTAACACATTACAAGTCAACACACCGGATACAGTATTAGCGATAAAGGAGCTAAAGACACTAATTGAATCAGTGGGCATTTGGGGAATTTGTATTTGCCCTCTATAGTTCAATTGGTCTATTCCAGAACTGTGCCTCTTTTATTTTGTTAATAAAGCCCAGAGTATTGTGCTTCTCTAGCCACATTTATTAGGTTTGTGAGAAAATTCTGTAGTCAGAAGAAACCTTCCGATTCATATGTTATTCTGTGCTGATTAGTTATCAAGCAAAAGGAGTTTTCAGACACTTTGACAAATAGGCTCAGTAGAATAACATAGGACCTGGAAAATTGTTTTGTAACCACAGTGTTTTCTCACAGCCTGCTTAATCTAGGCCACAGATACTATTAACAATAGTACTGAGGCCCATTGTCTTATATATATATATATATATATATATATATATATTTATATATATATATATATATATATATATATATATATATATATATATTGTACTTGTGTGAATGCTTGCAAAGAAAATAAATAATAATAATAAAAAAAAAAAAAATATATATATATATATATATATATATATATATATATAATCATCATCTTCAGCCATTGTTGATCCATTGCAGGATGAAGGCCTCCACAGAAAGCCTCCAACAACTTTGTTCTGCACCTTTTGTTGCCAATCTTCTGTTGGTCCACCTACCATCGGGTCTTTTTGCTATGCGGCCTGTCCAGTTCCATTTCAGGTGCTTTACTCTTTCAGTGATGTCATAGACCTTTGTTTAATGATTTTTCGTTCTCTTTTTGTTATGTTTAAAATCTGCCGCTCCATAATTCTCCGTGTAACATTACATTTTGCTATGTCTTTGACATTCAGTGTCCATGTTTCACAATCATATGAAAGGAGTGGGAGGACACACTGGTCAAAAACTTTTCACTTGAGGCAGAGTGGTAAATTTGTCTTAAAGAAAGTACGACTAAGTTTTACAAATTCTTGCCATCCCAATTCTATTTTTTCTCTCAGTTCCCATCATTCTGGCTTGTTATCATAGCGCACCAACTTTGGGTCAAAGAGCACAAAGCAGGTCTGCTGATTGGGGATGAGTAACCAAAGAAGCCACAACCAGTGCTGCAGTTCCTGTCAGCTTTAGGATGATGGGACTTGAAGGAGATGTTTCATTCCGCAACATAAGACTCTTGCGCTTTCCTGCAGTGTGAGATTCTCATGTCGCCCTTTTAATTGTGGTGACATGGTTAATGCTCCATGTAGTCACATACACTTTTGTGTGCAACATTTTTAAATGATACCGGTCCATTGTACTGAAACCGCTTCTGAAGCCTGCTTGTTCTTTAAATTGTGCCACTTTTATTATTGTGTCCATTCTTCTTGATAGTACCTTTGTGAAACCCTTGCAGACCACTACCAATAAGCTTATTGGCCGATAGTTCTTTAGCTCTGTCTTATCACCCTTTTTGTGCAGTAGAATGACTTCTGCATTTTTGCATATCTCAGGCACTTTGTCCACCCAAGTACAGTACATGTTAATGCATGTGAATGACAATGGGCCTCAATACTATAAACAGTATGTGTGTGTGTATCAAATGACAATACTGGTTGTCAAATGCATGGGCTACACACACAGACCAAAATTCAAGCAATCTGCAATTGGATTGCCTGCTTTTCTTTGTATGTGTGGGGCTGTGAGATCAGGTCCGAGCAACCTGAGATGACAGCCCCATTCATGATCACTGTGGTATAATCTGTTGAGGCCACACACACAGTGATCTGACTGCCGTACCAACTGACCAAAAATGGTATTTTGGACGACATTGTCTTGACCACACACACACAGATATGTGTCCAGTCTGGTTGATTTCAACCAGCCTGAATAAAGAGGGCCAACTTTTACCCTATGTTCTAAAAGGTCATCCATAAGCCAGGTTTTTGCCACTATGCTGCCAGAAATGTGAGTATTGTATTAGAGCAATATGTGGTGAGTGCCTTGGGCAACAAAGGGTTTATAATATTACCACCTGAGCACAGATGGGACTCTTGGCAGATAGTCTATAACTAAACAAACATTTCTTATTCTTTTGCCATATGCAATCATTTATAGTTTAGGAAAATAACATCCTGATTTCTAATGAACTTTGGCTTTAGTAACACAATAATTTAAATTCCAATGCTTGTGTTAACTTAGATTTATCAAGCAATGAAAAAGCAACATTCCACTGCAAAAAAATGGCCTCTTCTAATCCCACATTATGCATTGGATCCTAGTGTCAATCAGAATGGTTATCAGACATGCCGATAACTATTCCTTATAGAATAAAACATTTGCTGAATTTTTTCAAAGAAAGTATTTATATTATCATAGCTGATGAGGTTAAAAAAAGACAGGAAACCATTGTGTTTATTTTTTGCCAGATCTCCTGTGTTGATCCAAAGGAAAGCAAACACAGCTACAAAATCACCTCAAGTGGGTAAAGAAATTCATTTCTGCCTCCAAAATAGTAGTAAGGTTTCTTCCTGTATCAACATTCTACCTGCTTTTAAAGACAACTGTCATAAGTCTCTACATTGTTTGTTATAAAAATACATTAAATTATTTTCTAAACATTTCTACAGTATTTTCCAACACAAACTTCTTCGGCTCACTCATGTTTGGTCAGCTCTTTGAATAAAGGTTTCACCTTGAATATATCTCTATATAATAATCTTATAACCCATAGATACCGCTTTTTTAATGTAATCAAACTCATTTTGGCTAATCTTTCTCTTTATACTGTTGTATTCAAGGCCTGAATTATGAATATTAATATACAAATATTAATATTCTAATTATGATATTAATCACAACATTAATATTTATTTTATTTGCGGTATGTCAAGTTAATTATGTGGAATGAATAGACAGGAAACAGTTGTAACATTTGGTGATATACTTTACTATAACATCTGCTGTTAAAGCAATATATCTAAAAAGGGTTATTACAACAAAGTTATAGATAACAGAAATACAGTGTTACAATGATACTTAGCTTAGTTTACCATGAAAATCAGCACATTCAAGCATATCTCTTTGTCCAAGGGAACCCTGCAAGTCATCTTTTCTCTGACTCTTGGACAGTAAAAGACCTTTGTTTTTCTCTCTACTTCAGCTTGATGGGTTCTAACTTAAACAATGGCTGCAGAGACCTAATATCCCCAAGTACTGTCCAGTCAGGTTACTTAAATAAGTCACATGGCTCCTTTGTTCCTGGCCACATGGCATACCATTGCACAGATGGTCAGGATTCCCAGAATGCATGTCTGCAATGGCAGCCATTACACATGTGCTCAGCCACTCATAAACACTAACCCTTGTGGTGCACATTCAGTATGCACGTACCATATGCAAATATATTGCTTTAATTGTCTGTGTGAAATGAATCATAGAATCATATGCAACATACCTCCCAACATTTCAAATTGCCAAAGAGGGACACTTGCGTTTTAGGGGGTGTTTCTGAGGGTGTGGCTGGTGGGTGGGGCATTACCAGGAATTTTTAAAGGGATAGTAATACTTTGTTTTATCTTTATTTTATTTTGTAGGCATTAAAAAAACATGAAGAACGATATAAGTCTTATCTCTCAAACCTTTATGGTTTAAGAGATATTCACAAACAAAGTATCCCCCCCTGTTCAGCCAGTTCAGAAGGGAGGTGCCCAGGTAGACTGCATAGAGGGACAATCTTCAATTAAGATAAGGGAAAAAGCTGAAAAACTTGTCAAGGGGGGGAAGGGCTTTCATTGTTCTGATAGGAAGAAGAATGTCCCCTGCTGTTATCTGTCTGGTCTTACAACCAGATTCACATCTGAGAAGAGATGGTTTACACTAGGAAAAAGGGGCGGGAGGGGGAACTTTGCTTGTGAATATCTCTTAAACCATTAAGGTTTGAGAGATAAGACTTATATCATTCTTCATATTTTTTAATGCCTACAAAATAAAATAAAGTTAAAACGAAGTATTACTATCCCTTTAAGCTATTTCATAACCTATTGTCACCTCCTAGTGTTACCTAATAAATGATTTAGAACAAGACCAAAGTATTTTATTTATACAGACTAAGTTATAAACACATATACTGACATTTAAACAAACAATAATATGAGTTTTATTGCTGTAGAGCAATATTATACACTTATATACACACCACACAATCTGATCTCCTAAAAAGAGGGACATCAGGATGGGAAAGAGGAACAAAGGGATTTAGGTCTAAAAGAGGGACTGTCCCTCCTAAAGAGGGACACTTGGGAGGTATGTATGCAATACAATAAATCGTATCCAATACAATAACTAAAATCTTAAATTCCTTTTATCACAGAGGTACTCGACCCTGGTCCAGTGCTTGAGTGCAGGTGGATTAATTAAAGTAGGTGAACCAGTGACTGATCCACTTGTGTTTAGCCCCATAAGGACTAGTGGTCCAGGCAAGTTACCTTCCCTTAAGGACCACTTTGAATTCTTGTAGGGTGTCTGCTGACATTATCAATAGGTCTATGTATGTGAAAAGCAAACATAGTCATGCCCATACATATGGTACATAAATATATACACCTAACTCCACCAGAACAAACCATTTAGGTGCTACAGGCTTCATTTACTCCAGCCAATCATCTCATCCCAAATAAAGAGTACACACTCATTTCCCCTTTGATGCAGAGTTCTCAGAGAGGCTCAGGCACTTGAAAGTAGTCATGTTGAAGCACAAAGTGCTGTGTCCATAGACCCTAGGTGGGAGTAGACTGGTTCAGTTTATAGACATGTACCTTTCCCCCAAAAAATAAAAGAGTTGTTAAAAAACTGCATTCCCATATCTACAATATACCCAGATGTGATTTTTTTTGTAACAATATTTTTTGCATGCTCTGCACAGGTCTCAGTTCAAACCTAGCAGTTTTATAGGTGTCCCATATTTAAAGAGATATGCGCACAGCTTAGTTCCTGGACTGGAAGTCCCATCAGATTTATATGTTAATTACAGTGCAAATTATTTACACAACCTTATTTTAAACAAATAGTTAACCCTACCGCTATCATACCTCACAACATTTCAAACGGCCAGAAGAAGAGCACTAGTGTTTTAGGTGATGTTTCCGGGGCATGGCTGGTGGGTGGGGCATTGGTGAAAATGTTTAGGCTATTTTATGACCTATTGACATCTCTGTGTAGCCAAATAAATGATTTAAAACAAGACCAAAGTATTTTATTTACACAGACTAATTTATATACCCATACACCAAGGTTTAACCCCTTAAAGACTGTTGCACGGGCGTGTGGGCGGCACATAAGAACTACAGAGCATTTTTTTTTTTTACGGTATACAATTCAAGGCTTCCCAAATGGCATGCAGCCTCGTGGAGCTCCCTGAAATCCATGACATACATGTACGGCATGGGTCCTTTAGGCACTTTTACCCATGACGTACATGTACGTCCTTGTGTGTTAGGGGGTTAAACAAACATTAATGTTAGTTTCATTCCTGTAGAGCAGTGTTTCTCCACTCCTGTCCTCAGGACCCACTAACAGGCCAGGACTTAGGGATTTCTCTGCTAGAGCACAGGTGTGGTGATCAGAAGCTCATTCACATTGATTAACTCACCTGTGGACTAACCAGGAAATCATCAAATCATGGCCTGTTAGTGGGTCCTGAGTACAGGAATTGAGAACCACTGCTGTAGAGCGACATTATACACTTATATACACACACACTACTATGTCTGATCTCCTAAAAACAGGGACATCAGGGTGGGAAAGAGGGACAGTGGGATTTGGGTCTAAAAGAGGGACACTTGGGAGATATGCTTTATGGCTGGTTTGGAGAATCCCCATCCTTTGTTGTTAGAAGGGCCATTGCAGATGATGAGAATTGTAGGCCAACAACAGCTGGAGGGCCACAGGTTGCCCATCTTTCTATTATTAGCCTTACTATAGCTAACACCAGGGTCAATAACAAAACTTTGGGCCATATGCACAAAAAAAGAGGAGAAAATCTGGGGTAAACTCATTACAGCACAGGGGACAAATAAAAACTGCCATATGTTTATGCAGCTTTAACCCCTTGAATGCAAGAAAGGTAGGAAACCTCTCTAGCGTTCCAGGGTTTAAAAACCCCATTTAAATCAGTGGGAGTTTGCCAAGACAGAGCGCTCCAGATATTTATTTTAGGAGTTTTTATTTGGAATTTCTGAAGCAGAGAATTTTCCTTATTTCACTCTAGGAATGTCATTTAAATTGAGCTGTAATTCATTTAACATGGGGTATTGCACAATAATCAGGCATTGCATTCCAAAGCAACATTATTGTTTGGTATCTCCTGTCACACAAAAACAATCCAGCCAAGTACAAGGAAAGTGCTGACAGAATATATACAAGCCTGCTTTGCTTGTTCCCCAATGGCCTGCAGATCTGTATACTGTAGTGCTGGGATCACATAACGCTGCCACTTTACCCACGCTCTCCTCACAGATGTCTTTGATTTGTGCATCTGTTGAGCAGAGAATCTATATGACTTGTGTTCTTGGGGGAGAGCTCTGGGTAAAAAGGAACATTTCTGAACACTGTACTTTCTGGTAAAGATCACACTAGGGATCTTAACTAATTAGTTAATGGGTAAACTATCTGCACCATAGGGGAGAAATAAAAACTCATACAATTCTCATTGCTGTAAATGGGGCTTTTAATACATTGAATTGCTGTCGATGCATTCGAGACCTCTCCAGAATTCAAGGGTTTAAAATCCCAATTTGCATCAATGGGTATTTTTAAATCTTCCCTATGGTGAATTTGGTTTGCTGTGGAACAAATCCAGTTTTCTTCTGAACATAAGGCCTTTGTAAGAATTTTACCCATTGAGCTGCTTGTGACAGAGATCCTTCTGGCACCTGGAGGATTAACTCTTTGAATTTCGGGTCAATGAATAAACTTTTGTTTTAAACTAAGCAAGCAGATATATAATACATGCAAGGGAACATACTTTACTTTAGTAACATCTGTACAATACGTAACTCCGTGGATGATAGAGACTTGTATTCCTGGTGGAATAAACCCCAAAACAGCATAGCTTGCGAAACCCAAACCCAACCAGTGAGAGAATACTACTCATGAATAGAATGGCTGGAACAACACATATGTGTTAACCAGTATGAATGCATTAGGAATCTTTCAGCTGCTCCCTTTCACAGTACATCGAATCTCAATTCAACAGATCAGCAAATCAATACGGTATCACTGTAGGCAGAAGGCAGCTCCTCTTCATATGCCCACCAGGGGGAACCATACATGAAAGAGAGACAGCACAAAAAAGAGAAAGGGTTCCAACAGTGCCTTAACTTTTATATAACTAGACTAGCTATGTGGGATGGTATTGCACGTCATGTTATGACCGTTGGGTGTACATTTGGGAAATGTAGACACATGATAAACACAGACATGTGGCACTAATATCTCTTAACCCCTTGAGGACTACATGACCGTCATGGTCCTTAAATACTTAAGGACCGATGACGGTCATAGTACGTCACATACTTTTTACTTACAGCACTCCACCGGGAGCACTGTAAGTAAAAATGAGGCCTAAAGAGAAACACTTGGGAGGTATGAAGCAGTAATATCTCCCAAAGAGGGAGACTTGGGAGATATGCCATTACATCAATGTTGTTTAATTTCTCCTTTACTTTGGGGCAGAATAGCAGTATTATGCCTGTGTGTGTGTTTGAGTTGTGCAAATGGAAATCAGAAAATAAAAGGAGCATTATAGCAGCATGTTAACCCTTTGAATGCCAGAGTTCGTTGCAATGCGTTTTGCACCCCTCTGGCACTCAGAGGGTTAAGGTATAGAGGGGCATGTCAAAGTTAAATAGCAGTGGGAAGTGTATTCATACCTGGGATCTTTGACTTGTGGAGCCCCTGTAGGGGACTCATGTGGTGCTGATGTGGAGAGACCAATGGGGCAATCAGGGTTAAAAGTGGGTGGGGTTTAATCACAAATAGGGGGTGGGGCTGGAGAAGGAGGAGAAGTGGGAGTGTTATACCAGCATGTTAACCCTTTGAATGCCAGAGGGCTTTCCAATTTGTTGTGCACCCCTCTGGCACTCAAAGGGTTAGGGTATAGAGAGGCATGTCACAGTTAAATAGCAGTGGGAAGTGTACTCATACCTGGGAACTTTGATTTATGGAGTCCCTGGAGGCGACTCATGTTGTGCTGATATGGAGAGGCCAATGGTGCAGTTTGGGGTCAAAGTGGGCAGGGCTTAATCGCGAGTAGGGGGTGGGGCTTAACATAAATGTGGGAAAGTGTTAGTAATAGGCTGGAGAAGGAGGAAAAGTGGGAGGGAAGTGCAAGTTTACAGTGTGAGGGGTGTGAACATACTACCTGAGGTGTAAAATGTGAAACACAACCCTGTGGCAGTCACGGGGTTAAGTGTGTACCTGATGGCTGCCTGTCCTCTGTGTTGTATGGCAATTGATGACAGTGAAGAAATAATTCCGCAATGAGGACCTACTTTAAACCTTTGAGTGCCATTTTGATCCCCTGGTGCTGCAGCTTCCCTTCAGTGCCTGTACTGCAGGTCCTTCTGAGGCCACTGGGAGTCAGAGTGAGTGACTGTGTGTGTGTGTGTGTGTGTCAAAGTATATGTATGTGTGGTGTGTGTGTTTTGTGCTTTTTCTTTCCTGAGTTGGATAGTGTATGTGTGTTTGTCTGTGGTGTAGGATCAAGTGGCAGCCATTTTGTTTTTTTTGGTAAGTTGTATAGTTGTGGGCGGGCTGGATAGCGGGGGCTGGCCAACTCCTTGAATGATGAATCAGCCAATGGAGCAGTAACTCCTCCTTACTGCCGTCCCTGGATGTGTGTGTCTCCTAAGGAGACATAAATTATGTAATGAGCTATTCTGTTCTATGTGTGTGTGTCTTCTGAGGAGACAAAAGTTATGTTCTGTGTCCTGAGGAAACATAAATTATGCAATGAGGCTTTCTCTTTTATATATGTGTAGAGTTAGAAATACAACATTAATATGCACTAGTGTACTGATGGTTGTATGGTTGGTTTATGCCTCCTTACAAAAGAAATGCCCATGTGGAGATCTTACACCAACTCCACTAGGGTAAATCGGAACTTATAGTAAAGAAAAATTGCTGTTCCTTCAGAAGCTATATAAAGTATTATTCTAATAAAATGTAAAATACAATACTACTTCTTTCACGACTGTACACACAGCTTTATCTAGTGTATGGCACTTTAACTCTTTGAGTGCCAGAGTGGTACGCAACACATTGCTTACCACTCTGGCGCTCAATGAGTAAAAAACAATGGTCTAACAATTGGGCTGAAACTTTATGCTAATTCCTGGCACAGTGTGATACTTTGAGACCAATCTTATTACTTCTGCTATTTGACATTACCCCAGTGTGTGGACGCTGCCTAGATTCATTCAAAGTGCAATGAGACTGATGTTCAGTGGTGAAATGCCTCATTTAAATCCATGGAAATTTGGGGAATTTTTACTTGTCCCCTATGGTATCCATACTCCAGAATTATTCCTGTTCTTCTTGAGTCAGCATCAGTGTGTGGTAATATTGGCCCAGCACCAAAACAGATTAGCACAAACTGCCTTCTGTGCTGCCAATAAATAATATACATTTCTCATGGCAAACAAATGATTAGTACAAGTTATAGGTTTTGAAACTCAATAAAGCTAACTAAACATACGTCAAGATGACAGGTACAATTTAAATAAATGAGATTCAGTGATTGGCCACAAGTCAACCAAGCAATATGGCAGGAAAGCAGGGTTAAGCAGACCACTTATCAAGTTTTTCCCTTGATTCCCCTGCCTGTCTTCCCTACTAGCCACTCCCACAGCTATAATGAAAGAAAAGGAAATAATAATGTGTGGAATTTACCTTTCTTGTTAAAACACTTAATTGCCCTTTACAAGGAGCTCCTTTATGTGTATTTTACAATAAGAAGAGCTTAACATTTTAAATAAAATTCTCAGAATAAATTCCATCTTTGGAATCTCCTGGGCTGTATAAATGGGTGATAAACATAAATAAGAACTTTTAAAATTAGCTGACCATGCTATCTTTGCTTTCTTTAAACCAGGAGTGCTCCAATTAGTTCTCAAATAATCATTAAAACATAGATATATCAATGCTAGAACACCCACACATGACAAGCAGGACATCTCCCTATATCTTTCTGGCAGAAACAGCACCGATTTTATAGACTAAAGAAATAGTTAATTGGCTCAGGATATGTTTAAGATAACATTTAGCTGCCTCAAGGTGAGAAATTGTCACTAAACTCTGAGACTTGATTTTTGGTGTCAGACCCTGGTATTTCCCAGAAGTGGGGATGTGAGTCTTGCCTTGGTAGATATCAGACCCTGTTTACATGGGCAACTTTAGTGTAATGCATGAAAGAAGTGTATAGGTTTGATATGATTGCTTTGTTTTAGGTTGCTCACAAGGGCAAGCTTTTCTCAAGTTAATGCATTTTGCTTTAAAGGGATAGTAATGTTTCACAAAAACGGCAGCTCTAATTAATCTTCATAGTACTTGAGCCATACAGAGTGTTATTTCAATACTGTCAGAGTTGTAGTTCAAGAGTAATTGAAAGTTAAAGTTTCCCCCTCCAGCCCCTTTTACCTAGTGTAAGCCATCTCCCCTCAGATGTGGAGACAGATCACATCAAGGAACAATCTTCTTACTGTGAGAACAATGAAAGCCCTGCCCCCATTGACAGGTTTTTCAGGTTTTTCCCTTATCTTAATTGAAGATTGTCCCTCTCTGCAATCCACCTGGACGCCACCCTGCTGCTCTGAGCTAAGCAGTTACATCAGTAAAAGGGACAGGAGTGGAATACTTTATCATATGATTACTCTTGAACTACAACTCTGACATTATTGAAATAACACTCTCCATGGCCCAAATACCATGAAGATTAATTGGAGCTGCTTTTATTATGAAACATTACTATCCCTTTAACTTTGGTCGCCCGTCCTGCAGTGATAATCCACATACAATACAGTACTATTTTCTCAATTTAATGCAGTTGTTATAAAAGTGTTAAAGCACATACAAATATGTAGTATGAGTTTCAAAGGAATTGCACAAATATTTCAAGTAACTGTGTCAGTTCAGTTTGGTGCATCTGCTTATATTAGGAGTAAGGGATGCCGGGGGGACTTGCTATAAAATTCTTGTAAAGTGTTCAAATATGCAAGAAACAAATAATGAAAAATATAGCTTTTTCCATATGATTTTACTGTTGCAAACTACTTGCAAATGTGAACAAGTCATGAATGTGTTTATGTTGCTCTGTTTACAATAATGCTTTTGTTTATAAATAAAGTTGCATTACAGCCATACTATCATCTTTAACCCATAATGCATTGCATACCCTCTGGCAAATCAGCATTTTTGATTTTTTGCATGTCATGTCCAGTGATGCCTTAATCTGCTATTTGAAATACACATTCTACAAGTCTCCAGCTTCTGAGAACCTTCATGCATGCCTCTACATTTCCCTTGTATTTCACCTGACCTGTGTTTCAGCACTCCTGTAACGCGACACACCATGGAATTATCAGAGATCTGGCCCTCAAAATCTTATTATAACTGTGTTCTCTGAGGACTCATACGTATCTGTTAAAACATTAACATTATCACAATCCTCTGACATTTTGGTTATTTAAAATCTTACTATATGAGCTGGAATATGTATATGACTTGAACTGAATTTACTTACAGCTAGTAGTGGCTGATGAAGGTATGTCATTTTTCTGTAGCATTTAATATATATTAAGGGTAAAACTGTGACAGAATATGTTAGAGGCAAATCCATTGAGCCCCCATCAGTCATACTGTATATTATATTGGTTCATTTTCAGATGTGAACGGCGTAGCATGACATTACTTTGAGACTAATGTACTAAAAAAAATAAGATCGATTCTGGAGCAAATCAACTGCACCACAGGGGACAAATAAAGTGTGTCATTGATTTAATAGAAATTTTAACCTACTGAGTGCCAGAGAAGTCTGTGCACACATTGTGAATAATAACAAACTCTTTGTTAGAGATGGGTGAAAAATCCCCTTTTTTTGCTGCAATTTTTTGCAGAAAAAGCACAATTTTTTTTTCATGGAAATTCCAGTGCATAGAAAATACTTACAAAATATGACTATTAATCACTGCCACTAATTTTCCAGTGAGAATTTTTCTGTTTTTTGCCTGTTTTTTCGATGGCCATAAGAATTCCCGCTGCAGTAGTATGGCCACTGAGTGTGTAAAGGGAGAAATCAACATCTGAAAGTAAAAGTTGTTAGCGAGCTGAGTCCTATACAACATGTGCCTTGAAACAACTGTCAGCAGGCTGAGTGCCTTTGCCCTTTGCCCATGATGCTTACCACTTCCTTGTATAACTCCGGTAAAGCCGTTCATGAAAAGTAACTGTGGCTTAGGATATACCACTGGGGTTCAATATGTGACATCAGTTATTTAAAACCATTGTTTTCAACAAAACAATAGTGCAATGTCTCAACCACCAACATTTTGGCAAATTTGCCATAACACAAGCATATTTTTAGATTATATTGTACATTTTTTTTCCACTTCTTTCTAAGAACTCAGTAATGGCAAGTTAACAGCGTATAAAAAAGGAACTGTGTAATTTGTTTTAACAATATGACTAGTAGTGGTGGTGGTAGCGGGCCTAGTGTTGGGTGTGTGAACGCAGAGTAATCCTGGCAAAGAAGCAGGATTAAATCAAGTTAAAATGTAATTAATTTTTTATTTTTATTTGAAAGGAGCACTAACACCTAAATAAGATGTTGGGTTATTCACACTTAAATACGCTGTCTACTATGCTAGCATCTGTACTAAAATTATCTAATTGTTTTCTGAGTCCTAAAATCAAGTCTTAAAGGGATAGTAATGTTTCATAATAAAAGCAGCTCTAATTAATCATCATAGTATTTGGACTTTGGACAGTGTTATTTCAATTCTGTCAGAGTTGTAGATCAAGAATAATTGAATAATAAAGTATCCCCCTCCCGCCCCTTTTACTGATGTTACATTGCTCAGCCAGAGCAGAAAGGAGGTGCCCAGGTAGATTGCAGAGAGGGACAATCTTCAATTAAGATAAGGGAAAAACTTGTCAAGGGGGGCAGGGCTTTCATTGTTCTCATTTGAAGCAGATTGTCCCCTGCTGTTATCTGTCTGGTCTATGGACTGGATTCCACATATAAGAAGAGATGGCTTACACTAGGTAAAAGGGGCGGGAGGGGGAACTTTGCTTGTGAATATCTCTCAAACCATAAAGGTTTGAGAGATAAGACTTATATCGTTCTTCATGTTTTTTCAATGCCTACAAAATAAAATAAAGTTAAAATGAAGTATTCCTATCCCTTTAAAGTGATAGGCCTCTGTATCACTTTCAGTGAGGTGCTCCCAGAAAGTTATTGCTCTTTTGTTTACCTATAGTAGTAAGGGGTACCTTCTTAGTCCTGCTCTGTATGCATTATTGGGCACACGTCTATGGACTTAAATGCCTCTATACATCAAAGCAAATGCATGCTCTCTGTTAGGGTGGTGTGCCACTTGTCAAGGTCATGATTCTGAGCTTGTCTCTGGATTTCACAGCCATACAGAAGAACTGGCTTAATTACAAAGTAAAATAATTGTATCCACAGTCTTACAGATGGGTTCATGTTGAGCAATTTGGACTTGATAACATAATATGATCATAGTTCCTTTTCTTGGAGAGCTTTTAGGTAGTTATAGCTCATTGTAAGTCTATTTTTATGTGTGTGGAGGTAAAAATATGAATACAAATCTAAAATGGTATACAGATATACAGGCAACAGAAGAAAACTGTATAACTAGATTGATCTACCTATCTGCTAATTAAAGGACTTCTATCTATGGTACGTCATTCCGTTCAACATATTAGAGCCAACTACTCCTATATATAGTTCTCCTTTAAGATGTCAAGATTTGTTCAGAGTAAATGTTTTGACATGACTGGATAGATTACATTCTTTGCTCTCCGATTCCTGATTGCCTTATTACTCAGTTTGACATTTGGGGCTTCTCTTTGTCACACATCCAATATACTATATATTTCTTCAAACTCTCTTGATTATATTTTCGTGTTTCAGTCTATCAAATTCACTTTGGAGCTAGACCTATGTGTTAAAGGATACCACAAATCACAGTTTACATTCTGTAATTAAATGGGAAAAATGTAATGTCTTTACAATTCTGATCTTTAAAGCAGGTCTGTAGAGTAGAGTTGATGGAAAGTCAGTTTCTCTCAGCTTAGAAAGAGCTTTGAATGTTTTGAAACTCTGCTGATATAGTTACTTCATCTAGATAAATAATGGCATCTGTAAAATATATATGTAATTATTTCTCAGTGTTCTCTAACAGTGAGCAGATACATCTATGACTTCTGGAACTGCAGTTCAGAGGTTGTCAAATATGACCCTTCCCTTCAATTGACCTTGTCACCCAAAATAGTTTGCATAATGTTAATCTAAATTAAAAACTGTACATATGTTACAGTAGCCCAAATGTTAGTAACCATTTGAGTTTTAACAATCATGTTTTATTTTGATTTCATACCCCTTTTGGTGATGCTTCCCTCTCTGCCTGACACTGCATGCAAATTAGCTGCTTTACTTACAGTGCCCAGCATAGAGTAGAAGTGGCATCACCAAAAAGGATTCTGCATACAGCAGCATAATTTACTGGATTAAGAATACATATTTCCTTCAAGTTTGAACTTTAAAATCTTGTGATTCAATATTTTTAAAGCTAAGGCTTTGATTGCAGGTGATAAGTGTTTGCACTGGGTTTGTTTAAATTATTTCTATTAAAGTCTAGGGTGAAATTTAGAGATAAAACAAGTGATACAGTTATTAACCCTTTGAGTGCCAGAGGGGTACAGAATGCATTGCAAAGCATTCTGTACCCCTCTGGCACTCAAAGGGTTAAGTGTAATGGAATCCAGGCCTAAGCCTTTTTGTAACATTTTCGCTAAAGCGTGGTATATGCAGCTTTTACAGGAAAAAAATTTACTTACCATTAAAGCACATAAAATGTACGGTACTTTAATGCTATATGATTTCCATTAAACTGGCATTTTATTTTAAAAGTTTTAAGTAATTATTTCATAGATTTGGCTGCATATGCAGCCGTTAGAGGGGAGATCATGTAGATGTGGAATAACTTAGGAGGTAAAGCAAAGGCTGGGAGGCTGTAGAACTTCCCTTAGCCGGCCCTACCCCCCTCACAAAATTTCACGCACCTTGCTCGTACCAAGCAATTTTTTTATGAGTTCTCAGCCTTTCTAATATGTTTTAAATGTAGTGTGGGGCTGGGCAAGCTGTCCTAACCTCACACTAGTATCTATTCATTTTAGGAAAACAATTTTTTCTCTTCTTTGCTCAGTGTGTGACATGACATGAGAGGCAGGTCATCCTCCAAGCAAACATCAGAGAGTGAGACCACTGCAGAATGGTTTGTGGCAGACTTCCCAAAGCATCCTCTTGTCAAAGCTCCATGTTGGGGACATTAGGATTCCCTGTCTACTGGAAGCTTTGACGTGCTTTTAACTATATGTACAAATAAATAAATAAATGGCAAAACAGGAAAGTATTAAATCAAACAGTAAGGGGAATGTATAAATATGAGTCCATACAAAAATGACTGCAAGAACTGATTTTTGTCTGGTATTCCTGCTTACTAATTAAAAGCCAAATTGTACTCTTCATGCTACTATTCCACAGGGAGGGCAATGTGGTAGTGAATGCACATTTTGGAGCATGTCTTTCCTCTGAGCCTTCTTTAAGTCCATGTATTAACCAGGAGCAAAAGAAATGCAGTATGGGATGTGCTTTGTTAGACATGATAACAACAGCAGAGTGTGTGTCCTGTATGAGCTAAGGAATTAAGATATAAGCATAGCTGCAGTGCATGATTTTTAAACTAACATATAAGCACAGAAAATTAGCTGAACTAGTGCATTCATTCATTCCCCTCCATGTACACTTTAATACTAATAATTATTGTTAGTGGGTGAGTGTCCCCTTAATTTAGATACAATCTATGCAAAATAGTTTTGGGTGATGGTGTCACTTTAACCCTATGGGTTAAATAACAGTGGAAACAATCGTTTAACGTTTTGTTTAGCTTTAGATATAATGTAATGAGAATCACACAATGGGCTGGATTCAATTCCAGGTGATAAATGTCATCAGTTATTTTTTCTTGCATTGAGCATAGCTGGAAAATCTCCGAATTTGCCCTGGAGACTCCGGATTTTGCTGCTAATTACCGCAGAGGCTGATTCTCTGGATGTGGGGAGTTTTTATTCAAACTCTGCCCACTTCTGGTCTTCCCATTCTGTTCCTCCACTCCCAGCCCACTTCTCCTCCTATTTCCCCGTATTCCTCCTACATTGGCAAATGTATGATCAGCCCTGCCCTACGCGTGATTAAGCCCCAACCCATTTTGATGCAAATCACATCATTTTTCTCCCCCAAGCGGAACCACAGGACAAGTCAAAGTTCCCAGGTATGATATTGAGGTATAAGCAGACATAACATTATCATCTGCAAAGAAATTCAGCCCAGAATGCTTTAGGAAGTATGTCACAAACCACAATGAAGTGGCCCCACTCTCTGGATTGGGGGCCATATTCAAGACTTCTCTTCTGTATCCTAATAACTAGTACTCCTGGGTATCATTCCCTGCCAAGCAGTGAAAATGTTCTGCCCATGCTTGTTAGCCTTGCACTATGAAAGGGGGCAGCCAAAACATTAATATGCTTTCCCTAGGAAACCTGTTCACTTCCCTCATCTATGCTGTTAAAACTTTGAGTGCCAGAGAGGTAATCAACACATTGCTTCGCACTCAAAGGGTTAATTGTAACACTGCTTTATATCAAAATGAAATCTTTCCAGTGTCTTTACCTTGTTCTCTTTATATATATATATATATATATATATATATATATGTTACATTTTAGAGATAGTTCCTAAATATCAGTATTTACAGCCTCTGCCCTGTCTCCAGGGCAGAGGCTGATCAGGGCTGGATTTACATCTCAGGAGCCTGTAGGCACAGAAATTTGAAGCGCCCCCCGTGGACCATCTGCACTGGATACCTCCACAATGCTCCTAATCTCCACGTTGCCCCCCATCATCTCCATATTGCCCTCACATTGCCCCCCTTCAGCTCCATATTGCCCTCACAATGCCCCCCATCAGCTCCATATTGCCCCATCAGCTCCACATTGCCCTCACATTGCCCCCCCATCAGCTCCACATTGCCCTCACATTGCCCCCCCATCAGCTCCATATTGCCCTCACAATGCCCCCCATCAGCTCCATATTGCCCCATCAGCTGCACATTGCCCTCACAATGCCCCCCATCAGCTCCGCATTGCCCTCACATTACCCCCCACCCCATCAGCTCCAACTTGCCCCCACTATCTCCACATTGCCCTCCATCGGCTCTAACTTGCCCCCCATTGGCTCCAACTTGCCCCCCATTGGCTCCACATTGCCCCCCATCAGCTCCATATTGCCCTCACATTGCCCCCCACCCCATCACCTCCAACTTGACCCCACCATCTCCACATTGCCCTCCATCGGCTCCAACTTGCCCCCCATTGGCTCCAACTTGCCCCTATTGGCTCCACATTGCCCTCTATCGGCTCCAATATGCCCCCCATTAACTCCACATTGTCCTCACATTGCCTCCCCCCGTTGTCCATTTCCTACCTCTGTGGTAGGAGATCTGTATGTGCCTCCTTTGGCACAGTCTTGCACCTGATAGAGCTCCCGCGCGGTCTCCTATAGAGGAATGCAGAGCACCAGCGCTTTGCATTCCTACAGAGCCGACGAGGGAGCTCCATCAGGTACAAGACTGGGGGGGGGGCGGGCAATGTGAGTGGGTGCCACCGGCGCATCCAGCAAGGCGGCTAGTTTTTTGTTTTGTTTTTTTAAAGAATATTAAAAAATAAATAAATAAATAAAAATCCAAATGGCAGGCGCCCCTCGTTGGCGTGCGCCTGTAGGCAGGTGCCTACTTTGCCTAATGGCAAATCCGGCCCTGAGGCTGATTCTCCGGATGTGGGGAGTTTCTAATGAAACTCTGCCCACTTCTGCTCCTTCCCAGTCTGTTCATCCCACTCCCCGCCCACTTCCCTTCCTTCTCCAGCCTATTCCTCAAACTTTTACTATGTTAATCACCCACACTTGTGATTAAGCCCCACTCCTTTATGACACAAATTGGATCATTTATCTCCCCCAGCGGCACCACAGGCCTCCCCTCTTAGGTATGGGGGTGATCAATGCATCGCTGTGGCATGCATATTGTTAATGTAGTCTAAATCTCCGAATATTATCATCCTTGGCTTGTTGAATGCAATGGAAAAAAGAGCATTTTGTTTCTAAGTCACACTGAGGCTGATGTAATAAAAATTATTATAGCAATTCCCGGGCAAACCAACTTCACTGTAGGGTACAAATAAATATTTCCATTGATTTAAATGGGTCTTTTAGCCACTTGAATGCTACATCCTCAATTGCATTGTAAATCAATACACTGGAGACCTTTATAGCACTCAAGGGGTTAAAATCCCCATATAAATAATTTGTGCCTTTTGGTAGTTATTATTTTTCCCATGTGGAACCATTGGTTTGCTCCAGAATTGCTTCATTTCTTAGTACATAAAACTCAAAAAGTCCAGAATGTTTGGTTTATCTAAATAACTAATTTTACTTTTAATGGATTTTGTTTATTACAACCAAATGGCTGCTGGATTCAAAATATCAGTACTCAGTGAAAACAATTGAAAGTGGTAAAGAATGTATGGTACTAATCTGTGATTCATTTAGCAGGAATTACTAAGAATATAATTTCCATTGTATTCCAACATTGCTAAAAGGATGGTCCAAAACAGCTCATTAAAGTTTAATGACACTTCCTGTGATTACTTCGACATACTATTTACTGTGTGTCTGTTGTTGACAATCTGGTTGTCTGGCTCCATGATTTTATGGCACACTGTGGTTTCAATAAATGATGTACTTATAAATCAATCAAGTAGTAAAATTCAGCTTTTTACCTTAAATGGCTTCTGCAATGCTGGATATTACTGTAATACAGTAGTTAGATTTGCATCAGTGTTATTTTTTTCACTTGCAAGATGCTGCAGAATTTAAGAAGCCTGAGTTACTGTAGATTTGAAACTATGGTGGAGATTTATTAAAGAAATAGAATTGTCATTCAGTCATGGCAACTGGTGATAATGACAGGTCTGATTTATAAAACAGTAAGGACATGTTTTTATAAATACGGCATTAGTAAGTTGATGTTTATGCCTGGAATGGTTAAGGACAGGCTATAGCTGTCCTTAAGTTTATGGTGAAAATTGTGTCACAAAATTGTCGCAGTTAGTGACATTTCTTATATAAATTCACTGCACCAGAATTTTTGCCAGCTGTACTGTCACTTTTCCCAAAACACAACTATGTGGCGTTAAGGCTTCCAGAACTTTAGTAATTGTCTTTTTAAATGTTAACCTTCATTATGAGGCCACTTTTTCTCCAATTTGTCATAATGCCAGGTTTATAAATCTAGAACTAAAAATAATGTATATGATGAGTACTCCTAAAATTTAATCATGAGAAGTATACCATGTACAAACATGCATGGGTGCACAAAATCTCACCATAAATTATAGTAACCAAAATCACAAGAAAAAAGGATGAGATCAGAAATCTGGCACTCTCACTTCTTGAGAAAAAAATATATATAAATCATTCCCTAAATAATACCAGGGTAGCATTGAACTACAAAGTGACATGCTCAAAACAAACCCCTGGAACAGAGATAAATCCCCATAAAAATCCTATATAATAATTTGCTAAAACGTGTGTAACGCCGCAGTCATGCGCAGTAGAGATTGCTGCGCGTGCTGCAGTCATGCGCAGTAGAGACTGCCCGTGCCGCGGCTGGGTTCAGCTCTGTATCAGCCGCAGTGCAGGCAGTCTTTACTGCGCATGACTGCACCGCGACCGGCTGGCAGTGGCACTGTGGCCCGTGTAACGGGATCTTCAACTAGTCATATAATAAAATACTGCAAACATAATACAAAATCTCCCATCTATCTCTTTTACAGTCTTGCTTCAGCATATGCAGCAGCAGACCTGCTGATAAATTTCTGTGAAGCCTATACACTCAGATCTCAGGTTTGAGAGATCTCAATTCATAGGCTATATAAAATCATCAAAGGAGGGGTTAGAAATCTCCCTAAAGTCATCCAGCTCTGCAGATCATAGTTTACATGTACACTTTTAAAGCCCCTTCCTCAGAGCCTCTACTGCCCATTTAAGATTTGGGAGTCCCATATTTCAGATTCAGAAGGCTGCACATTCAGTCCCTATAGGAGCAAGATATTTAATAATGTCCGGACACTTGCTGCCCATGGGAAAGGGCTTGGAACAGGTAAATGTTTTTGAGAGTCTAAGGCAAGGATTTTACTTTTGAATCCTTGCTACCATCCAGCCATGGGCCGTAGTTTTCTGCCTCCCAAAAATAACATGTTGGATCAGACTACCCTTAAGTCTTAGTAATAAGTTGCCTACCAGACATTTCCCAAATGAAGGTTAAAAGCTAAAGTTCAAAAAATAATTTTTTTGTGTCTCTTCATTGTCATTCCTACTTGTTTTTGCACCATGACATCACTTCTGATCCACTTCAGCTTTGTACCAAAGGGTAGTCCTGAAAAAATGCCATTATCTTTATTCAAAGGGAATTAACAACTGCAATTGTTTTAAATTATTATTCTGGCAGCTAGCATTTAATGGATGTCTTCAAATGACAGGAACAAAATTAAAGAATAATTTCCTCATTATTTGCAATACAGCTTAGGAAATCACGACTCACAGGGCCTACCTAATTCAGTAAAATGCAAAACAACAGTTTTCTAACCTGACTCTACCTGTCTATGGGAACTTGAGCCACATACTTCCTGGTTTATTCCAGGTCCAATCTGGCCAATTGTGTCAGTTTACTGACCACCCATATGGTTGGAAGGAAACATTATGGTGACAGCTTTACAGTATATTGAATCACCTTTTAAAGGGATAGTAATACTTCGTTTTAACTTTATTTTATTTTTTAGGCATTAAAAAAACATGACGAATGATATGTCTTATCTCTCAAACCTTTATGGTTTAAGAGATATTCACAAGCAAAGTTTCCCCTCCCGCCCCTTTTACCCAGTGTAAGTCATCTCTTCTCAGATGTGGAATGCAGTCCATACACCAGACAGATAACAGCAGGGGACAATCTTCTTTATATGAAAACAATGAAAGCCCTGCCCCCCTTGACAAGATTTTCAGGTTTTTCCCTTATTTTAATTGAAGATTGTCCCTCTGTGCAATCTACCTGGGCACCTCCCTACTGCTCTGGTTGAGGGGGACACTTTGTCATTGAATTACTCCAGAACTACAACTGACAGAACTGAAATAACACTCTCCAAAGTCCAAGTACTATGATGATTAATTAGAGCTGCTTTTATTATGAAACATTACTATCCCTTTAATGTCTGTCCTTGCCAAAGAAATCTTTTACAAACATCAAAGTAAGGTGTTTCATGTATCTTCTACAATGTGGGAGCTAATTGTTGTTCTCAGGTAGTACATTGTTTCTACATGTTTGTCCTGGCAATTAAAGCAACACTTTCTAATAATAACCTCCCAGAAAATATTAATGAATTTTGCCCTTGTGCCTTTGGAAATGAGATACAATCTTCAATGATTCATGGATGTCATGTCCATGGTTGTGGACATGACAGATGCTTGCAGTAACACAGGACCTCAAATTCTGCTCAGTGCACATGGTAATCTTAACAATTTTAAGACCAGAGCAGTGTGCAACACATAGATTTGTCATGCATTATATACCTCTCTGGTGCTTAAAGGATTAAGTATGCTCATTCACTAGGCCTGCTTCACTTTGAAAAAACTGCCAGCAACTGTCATGTCTACCTCCATGAACATGACAGCCAGGACAACCAGAACTGATTCTCTTGACCAAAGGCCCAAGCGCCAATCACACTTCGTAGATGAAGCAAACCAAAGATCAAAGTTCAAGAATAAACGACTATATTATCAACCAATTTAAAGATATGATAACTTCTGTAAGTCCTTCTACAAATTGGTATTGGGAATTTCTTCTGTAAGTGTCAAATGAAAATGTGTATTTCATGGTTTCTTGCTCGGACCTTCCTTACCAGTCTATAAATTGTCACTAACATTCTCAAGCAGATTGAGAGGAAAGCAAATCATTGTGATGCAATGTGTTGCACATCCCTGTCCATTGTGTGCCAGAGACGCATTCAATGCATTGTGTTGCAATGCGTTGGATACCTCTCTGGCGCTCTCTCAACATTTTTTTGGGTCAAGGTACCCCTAGAACAGAGTGTGGAACTTCTGGGGCACACCTAACAAACGCGTAATAAATGGCACAAATATAGAAATACATAAATATTTTTAGTTCTTACAATCAGTATAGTGGAAACAAACATACTGTGCATAACAATTTCCATAAATATACATTTCAAACTAATCATTCACATTTCTGTCCTTAGGGGTACCTTAAGTGGATGTCCATGGTACACCAAAGTGCTACTGCACCCTGGTGGAGAACCACTGTTATAGTGCTTTTGCTGCTTAGTTAAAGCAGATCTTTCACTTTGTATAAAGTTGCCCTGCAATAATTAAGCATATGGCGACTAGCCTCATAATACTTCTATTACCTCAGAGAAGTGGCAGATTCTAAAGTAATCCTTTATCTTCGGAGACTGAAGGCCAGGTTAGTGCAGTCTGCACGCCAGCACTGTCAGTCCCTTCCGGTTACCTTATGGCACAGTGCAATGCCTCTTAGAGAAGCCCGGGACTGACAGCGCAGGGGCCCAGACAAGATGTCTGCTCTGATGCCTGGCTTCCAGTCTTCGAAGCTTAAGGATTACTTTAGAATCTGCCACTTCTGAGAGGTAACAGAAGTATTATGAACATAGCTGGGAACTCTCCGGATTTGCCCCGGAGACTCCGGTTTTGTCTTCTGATTACCGGGTCTCCAGGATGATTCTCCGGATGTGGGGAGTTTTAAATTAAACTCTACCCACTCCTTGCACTCCAACCAAATTCCCCTCCTTCCCAGGCTATTTTTCTTTTTTTTTAATGGTTTTCAAAACCCTGCCCCCCACTCACGAGTAAGCTCTGCACCTTTTCTGACGCAACTCGCGTCATACATCTCCCCCAGCGGCACCAGAGGACTGGCCTCCGGGTAGTCCACAATGAAAAGTTCCCAGGTATGATTATGAAGCTAGTCTCCATATGCTTAATTATTTAAGGGCAACTTTATACAAAGTGAAAGTTCCACTTTGAACATGGGTAATACCACTGCTGAGACAGTTTTTTCCTTCAAAAGTTATTGAAACACAAATTTATTTTTTAAGCAACAGTTCCATCTAGTGTTCAGAGGGAAATCCTCTTTTTATAATGTACTCAGTGGCAGGGCTTGAGTCATTGACTTTGGCTCTTCATAGTGATTGATAGGAACAGCACTATCTGGTGACCACAATAGAACACTGCAGTTTAACACACTGAATGCCAGAGGTATGTCCAATGCATTGCTTTACAACATGTTACAAACACCTCTGGCATTTAAAGAGTTAATTAAAAAACATTTTTTTAATGTAAAATCTTCCAGCAGTTGGAGTATCATTGTTTTTTCAGGAGGAGATGAAACACAATATATAGAATTTCATAATAAAAGTTACATAGTAACATAGATTTTGATGGCAGTTAAGAACCAGCTGGCCCCCCCAGTCTGTGCATATTCCTGTGTAATTAAGTTTACTACTCTTTTAACCTCTTGAATACTAGAGAGATATCCAACACATTAGAAGAAAGGTATTGAAGACATATCAAGCACCCAAGCAGTTAAATCAGTGAGACAGCCTTCCTATTTTATAGTATTCTCTGAAGTCTCTTTATCAAACTGAGTAATAGCAAGTATTCTAGTTAATCTCAAAAGACTATAACATAAGGATTGGAGAGCTTTCAGTGAATGGTGAGACTTCTGCAGATCTTCACCATTTTAGGGAAAGTAATGTTAACTTTTTTACAGTATGATCGAGTCTTATATGTATACTAGCAATGTGGGACGGCGTTGCCCGTCAGGATATATATGGAATTAATGCACACACACGGATGCGAGACAAACACAGAGACACACACGCAAATGCACACGCATGCACTGAGATGCTTAAAGAGCGACAGTCATACACACATACATGCAGACACATAGAGTGTGATACAGACATGCAACACACACAGTGAGAAACACACAGGCACACACAGAGACACACACACACATAAGTGAGTCATAAGGGGTTGACTTATGTGTCATTGTAATGAGTTTGTTTTTGTACTTATGCCTCCACTGTGGCATTCATTCATATAGTTGAAATGCATGTGGTAATTGCACATACTATGGTGGAAGGTGGATCGTGCTGGCTCCCGGGATGTGAGTGACTGGCATTCATTCATGTAATTGAAATGCGTGTGGTAATTGCACATACTATGGTGGAAGGTGGATCGTGCTGGCTCCCGGGGTGTGATTACGTGTGAGTGATTGTGTTTGAGTGCGAGATTGAGTGATTGCGTGTGAGTGATTGAGTGTGTTAGTGAGTGTGTGTGATTGAGTGAGTGTGTTAGTGAGTGTGTGTGATTGAGTAAGAATGTGTGAGTGAGAGTGTGTATGATAGTGAGAGGGTGTGAGTGATTGAGGGTGAGAGTGTGATTGAGGGTGTGAGTGTGATTGAGGGTGTGAGTGTGATTGAGTGTGACTGCGAGACTGTAAGTGTGAGAGTGTGATTGAGTGTGAGACTGTGAGAGTGTGAGAGTGTGATTGAGTGTGAGACTGTGAGAGTGTGATTGAGTGATTGAGTGTGAGAGTGAGACTGTGTGAGAGTGTGAGTGTGATTGAGTGAGACTGTGAGAGTGTGATTGAGAGTGTGAGTGTGATTGAGTGTGAGTGTGATTGAGTGAGACTGTGTGAGTGTGATTGAGTGTGTGAGTGATTGGGTGTGAGACTGAGAGAGTGAGAGAGACCGTGTGAGACTGAGAGTGTGAGAGTGTGTGAGAATGTGAGAGTGTGAGAGACTGTGAGACTGAGAGTGTGAGAGACTGTGAGACTGAGAGTGTGAGAGACTGAGAGTGTGAGAGACTGAGAGTGTGAGAGACTGAGAGACTGTGAGACTGTGAGACTGAGACTGTGAGTGTGAGACTGTGAGTGTGAGACTGTGAGAGTGTGAGACTGTGAGAGAGTGTGAGAGTGTGTGAGACTGTGTGAGACTGTGACTGTGTGAGAGACTGTGTGAGACGGTGTGTGAGAGAGTGTGAGAGACTGTGAGAGTGTAAGAGACTGTGAGAGTGTGAGGGACTGTGAGAGTGTGAGAGACTGTGTGAGACTGCGAGAGAGACTGTGTGAGATTGTGAGTGTGAGACTGTGTGAAAGTGTGAGTCTGTGTGACTGTGTGAGACTTTGAGAGTGTGAGAGACTGAGACTGCGAGAGAGACTGTGTGAGACTGCAAGAGAGACTGTGTGAGACTGAGAGTGTGTGAGACTGAGAGTGTGTGAGACTGAGAGTGTGTGAGGGACTGTGAGAGTGTGAGGGACTGTGAGACTGCAAGAGAGACTGTGAGAGACTGAGACTGTGAGACTGAGTGTGTGAGACTGAGAGTGTGTGAGACTGAGAGTGTGTGAGACTGAGAGTGTGAGGGACTGAGAGTGTGAGGGACTGAGAGCGTGAGGGACTGTGAGAGACTGCTAGAGAGACTGTGTGAGACTGCGAGAGAGACTGTGAGAGTGTGAGGGACTGTGAGAGTGTGAGAGACTGTGTGAGACTGCGAGAGAGACTGTGTGAGATTGTGAGTGTGAGACTGTGTGAAAGTGTGAGTCTGTGTGACTGTGTGAGACTTTGAGAGTGTGAGAGACTGAGACTGCGAGAGAGACTGTGTGAGACTGCAAGAGAGACTGTGTGAGACTGAGAGTGTGTGAGACTGAGAGTGTGTGAGACTGAGAGTGTGTGAGGGACTGTGAGAGTGTGAGGGACTGTGAGACTGCAAGAGAGACTGTGAGAGACTGAGACTGTGAGACTGAGTGTGTGAGACTGAGAGTGTGTGAGACTGAGAGTGTGTGAGACTGAGAGTGTGAGGGACTGAGAGTGTGAGGGACTGAGAGCGTGAGGGACTGTGAGAGACTGCTAGAGAGACTGTGTGAGACTGCGAGAGAGACTGTGAGAGTGTGAGACTGTGAGAGTGTGAGACTGAGAGTGTGTGAGACTGAGAGTGTGTGAGACTGAGAGAGTGTGTGAGACTGAGAGAGTGTGTGGGACTGAGAGAGTGTGTGGGAATGAGAGAGACTGCGAGAGAGACTGTGAGACTGTGAGACTGAGAGTGTGAGACTGAGAGTGTGTGAGACTGAGAGAGTGTGTGAGACTGAGAGAGTGTGTGGGACTGAGAGAGTGTGTGGGACTGAGAGAATGTGTGGGAATGAGAGAGACTGCGAGAGAGACTGTGAGAGTGTGAGACTGAGAGTGTGAGACTGAGAGTGTGTGAGACTGAGAGAGTGTGTGAGACTGAGAGAGTGTGTGGGACTGAGAGAGTGTGTGGGACTGAGAGAATGTGTGGGAATGAGAGAGACTGCGAGAGAGACTGTGAGAGTGTGAGACTGAGAGTGTGAGACTGAGAGTGTGAGCGACTGAGAGTGTGTGCGACTGAGAGTGTGTGCGACTGAGAGTGTGTGCGACTGTGTGAGAGACTGTGTGACAGAATGTGTGCTTTGCAATGCGTTGCTTACCCCTCTGGCACTCAAAGGGTTAAGTTGAGCTAACATAGCAATATAACACACGGTGGCTCTTCAGTTGAGGCAATGTAGCAATATGCTGAGGTATCAAATAGAAAGTGGTGTTTGAGGCTTGCCCTCTGTAACATACAGCAAAGCATCTCTCTCCCTTTAAGGAGAAAGGGTGGGAATCAGGAAGCAGGAAGTGGAGGAGTGACAGTTGAGACTGTGAGGTGACTGAAGAGATGATGAGTTAAATAAGAGTTGCTATTAAGTTTGTATTTTATGGGAACATTACACCCTCATACTGAAACAGAGTGTATGGAGGGTTACAGTTATCTGTGGGAGGTGAAACAGTGTGTTTGTGGGGTCATGATCCTGAGTGAGAGTGTGAGTGGACCGGGAGAAGTTACTGATATCCCTACCTCAGGAGCGAGTGGCAGTTATATATTTCTTTTTTTGTCAGTTGGATACTGGTGGGCGGGCTGGAGAGGGCGGGCCAACTCCCTGTATGATAAACACGCCCCCATTGAATCACCCAATGAGAGCAGTAAAGTCCCCATTCAATCACCCAATAGGAGTTGTGTCTCCTAATGAGACATAAATTATGTAATTAGACATTCTGTTCAATGCGAGTTTCTTTTCTGAGGAGACATAAATTATGTTCTGTGTGTGGGGTACCATAAATTATGCAATGAGGCTTATTCTTTTATATATATATAGATTTGCAAACCGATCTGTAGCTTTATAAGAATGCATAAGTTTGCCTTTTTTCTTTTATTATATAATAAAGTTTCCCCCTTCTGTCCCTTTTACTTGCATGAAGCAGCCTCAGCAAGGTATCCAGACAGATCGCAACCAGAGGAGTAACTAGAAGCCTCCGGGCCCTGGTGCAAGAAGTGCCACGGGTCCCCCACCACCACCACATTGGCCCCTCTCGACCACACTGACTCCCTCTACAATGCCCCTCAATCTTCACAATGCCCCCATCTCCTACCTTTCTGGAGCTCCCACGTGGTCCTCTTAGTAATGCAGAGCACTGGGAGATGATGTAATCTCCAGCGCTCTGCATTACTAGAACGCTGGAGGGAGATTGTGGGCACCAGGCACAGGGGGCGGCCGGGCCCCTGGAGTGACGGGCGCGGTCACAAGTGCGACCCCTATAGTTACGCCACTGATCCCAACGAGGGACAATCATCTTTCAGCATAAGGAAAAACCTGCCCTCCTTCATCACGGGGGCAGGCTTTTCCTTATACTGAAGGAAATAAAATTGTCCCTCGCTGCGATCTGTCCAATCTGATGACCAGATTCCAGATCTGATGGGAAGCAGCATCATGTAAGTAAAGGGGCTGGAGGGGGAAACTTTATTATCCAATATTAGAAAAACTGCAAACGTAAGCATTCTTATAAAGGTACAGATTGGTATACGAATATATATATATATATATATATATATATATATACAGCAGACTCGACTTTACCATAAAAATTAAACATTACTTTCCCTTTAATATATGTATATATATTATTAATTCTTTAATATTTTTTTGTGCATTATAACTTTGTAATCCAGGATAAAATTAGCATACCAGCCAAGGAAAGGTATATATTATATATGGTTGACAAGAGCAGTTTTAAGTCCAACAGTTTCTGAATTCCACATTTGGATGGCCACCCAGAAGGCTTTTTTTAACAAGCAGAATTATTGGAAAGTAAACTAGGTGATAGCCCTGGAGGCTTAAAGTAGTTTACACACATAATCTTCATGTTATCTCCCTGTTCTGCTCATCAGGAAAGCTTCCCAGCTTAATGTCAGTAGCCAGCACAAAGATAATAAAACAGCTGGCACAGAAATGGATATTCTCAGTGACAGCTTGACAGGAGAAACGCTGTGGAAGGTGGTTAAAGATTTGTTTAATGTTTTTAGGAGAAAAAAATTCAGTTTATTTTCTTCTTATATTGCAAATTGTAAAAGTAAAGATATACTGTAGATGTAAAACAAAAGGTGGGAGATGCTCAACTAGGCTCATGAGCTAGCAAATTCATGCAAGAAGCTCACTGGGACTGTGTCCTCGCGCCCAGGGTGCAATCTCTTTTAGCTCATCAGTGCCATACACAAAGAGGAAATCTTCTGAAGCATATCATACTGGTCCTGCCAAATGACAGTCCAGCCACGAAATGCCAGACAAATCCTCTCTGAACAAGGGAAACAGCTAACCCCAGACGTACGTTTCGGCCTTGTTGGGCCTCGTCGGTGAGGTGCAGCTGATCCCTCTAGGCACTGTGAGCAAGGGGTCCACGTCTGGATTACCCTCATTACTCTTAGGGTGACCAACCCCAAGAGCAATTTGCATATGTAAAACAAAAGGTGGGAGATGCTCAACTAGGCTCATGAGCTAGCAAATTCATGCAAGAAGCTCACTGGGACTGTGTCCTCGCGCCCAGGGTGCAATCTCTTTTAGCTCATCAGTGCCATACACAAAGAGGAAATCTTCTGAAGCATATCATACTGGTCCTGCCAAATGACAGTCCAGCCACGAAATGCCAGACAAATCCTCTCTGAACAAGGGAAACAGCTAACCCCAGACGTACGTTTCGGCCTTGTTGGGCCTCGTCGGTGAGGTGCAGCTGATCCCTCTAGGCACTGTGAGCAAGGGGTCCACGTCTGGATTACCCTCATTACTCTTAGGGTGACCAACCCCAAGAGCAATTTGCATATGTAAAACAAAAGGTGGGAGATGCTCAACTAGGCTCATGAGCTAGCAAATTCATGCAAGAAGCTCACTGGGACTGTGTCCTCGCGCCCAGGGTGCAATCTCTTTTAGCTCATCAGTGCCATACACAAAGAGGAAATCTTCTGAAGCATATCATACTGGTCCTGCCAAATGACAGTCCAGCCACGAAATGCCAGACAAATCCTCTCTGAACAAGGGAAACAGCTAACCCCAGACGTACGTTTCGGCCTTGTTGGGCCTCGTCGGTGAGGTGCAGCTGATCCCTCTAAGCACTGTGAGCAAGGGGTCCACGTCTGGATTACCCTCATTACTCTTAGGGTGACCAACCCCAAAAGCAATTTGCATATGTAAAACAAAAGGTGGGAGATGCTCAACTAGGCTCATGAGCTAGCAAATTCATGCAAGAAGCTCACTGGGACTGTGTCCTCGCGCCCAGGGGGCAATCTCTTTTAGCTCATCAGTGCCATACACAAAGAGGAAATCTTCTGAAGCATATCATACTGGTCCTGCCAAATGACAGTCCAGCCACGAAATGCCAGACAAATCCTCTCTGAACAAGGGAAACAGCTAACCCCAGACGTACGTTTCGGCCTTCTTGGGCCTCGTCGGTGAGGTGCAGCTGATCCCTCTAGGCACTGTGAGCAAGGGGTCCACGTCTGGATTACCCTCATTACTCTTAGGGTGACCAACCCCAAGAGCAATTTGCATATGTAAAACAAAAGGTGGGAGATGCTCAACTAGGCTCATGAGCTAGCAAATTCATGCAAGAAGCTCACTGGGACTGTGTCCTCGCGCCCAGGGTGCAATCTCTTTTAGCTCATCAGTGCCATACACAAAGAGGAAATCTTCTGAAGCATATCATACTGGTCCTGCCAAATGACAGTCCAGCCACGAAATGCCAGACAAATCCTCTCTGAACAAGGGAAACAGCTAACCCCAGACGTACGTTTCGGCCTTGTTGGGCCTCGTCGGTGAGGTGCAGCTGATCCCTCTAGGCACTGTGAGCAAGGGGTCCACGTCTGGATTACCCTCATTACTCTTAGGGTGACCAACCCCAAGAGCAATTTGCATATGTAAAACAAAAGGTGGGAGATGCTCAACTAGGCTCATGAGCTAGCAAATTCATGCAAGAAGCTCACTGGGACTGTGTCCTCGCGCCCAGGGTGCAATCTCTTTTAGCTCATCAGTGCCATACACAAAGAGGAAATCTTCTGAAGCATATCATACTGGTCCTGCCAAATGACAGTCCAGCCACGAAATGCCAGACAAATCCTCTCTGAACAAGGGAAACAGCTAACCCCAGACGTACATTTCGGCCTTGTTGGGCCTCGTCGGTGAGGTGCAGCTGATCCCTCTAGGCACTGTGAGCAAGGGGTCCACGTCTGGATTACCCTCATTACTCTTAGGGTGACCAACGTACGTCTGGGGTTAGCTGTTTCCCTTGTTCAGAGAGGATTTGTCTGGCATTTCGTGGCTGGACTGTCATTTGGCAGGACCAGTATGATATGCTTCAGAAGATTTCCTCTCTGTGTATGGCACTGATGAGCTAAAAGAGATTGCACCCTGGGCGCGAGGACACAGTCCCAGTGAGCTTCTTGCATGAATTTGCTAGCTCATGAGCCTAGTTGAGCATCTCTCACCTTTTGTTTTACATATGCAAATTGCTCTTGGGGTTGGTCACCCTAAGAGTAATGAGGGTAATCCAGACGTGGACCCCTTGCTCACAGTGCCTAGAGGGATCAGCTGCACCTCACCGACGAGGCCCAAGAAGGCCGAAACGTACGTCTGGGGTTAGCTGTTTCCCTTGTTCAGAGAGGATTTGTCTGGCATTTCGTGGCTGGACTGTCATTTGGCAGGACCAGTATGATATGCTTCAGAAGATTTCCTCTCTGTGTATGGCACTGATGAGCTAAAAGAGATTGCACCCTGGGCGCGAGGACACAGTCCCAGTGAGCTTCTTGCATGAATTTGCTAGCTCATGAGCCTAGTTGAGCATCTCTCACCTTTTGTTTTACATATGCAAATTGCTCTTGGGGTTGGTCACCCTAAGAGTAATGAGGGTAATCCAGACGTGGACCCCTTGCTCACAGTGCCTAGAGGGATCAGCTGCACCTCACCGACGAGGCCCAAGAAGGCCGAAACGTACGTCTGGGGTTAGCTGTTTCCCTTGTTCAGAGAGGATTTGTCTGGCATTTCGTGGCTGGACTGTCATTTGGCAGGACCAGTATGATATGCTTCAGAAGATTTCCTCTCTGTGTATGGCACTGATGAGCTAAAAGAGATTGCACCCTGGGCGCGAGGACACAGTCCCAGTGAGCTTCTTGCATGAATTTGCTAGCTCATGAGCCTAGTTGAGCATCTCTCACCTTTTGTTTTACATATGCAAATTGCTCTTGGGGTTGGTCACCCTAAGAGTAATGAGGGTAATCCAGACGTGGACCCCTTGCTCACAGTGCCTAGAGGGATCAGCTGCACCTCACCGACGAGGCCCAAGAAGGCCGAAACGTACGTCTGGGGTTAGCTGTTTCCCTTGTTCAGAGAGGATTTGTCTGGCATTTCGTGGCTGGACTGTCATTTGGCAGGACCAGTATGATATGCTTCAGAAGATTTCCTCTCTGTGTATGGCACTGATGAGCTAAAAGAGATTGCACCCTGGGCGCGAGGACACAGTCCCAGTGAGCTTCTTGCATGAATTTGCTAGCTCATGAGCCTAGTTGAGCATCTCTCACCTTTTGTTTTACATATGCAAATTGCTCTTGGGGTTGGTCACCCTAAGAGTAATGAGGGTAATCCAGACGTGGACCCCTTGCTCACAGTGCCTAGAGGGATCAGCTGCACCTCACTGACGAGGCCCAAGAAGGCCGAAACGTACGTCTGGGGTTAGCTGTTTCCCTTGTTCAGAGAGGATTTGTCTGGCATTTCGTGGCTGGACTGTCATTTGGCAGGACCAGTATGATATGCTTCAGAAGAGTTCCTCTCTGTGTATGGCACTGATGAGCTAAAAGAGATTGCACCCTGGGCGCGAGGACACAGTCCCAGTGAGCTTCTTGCATGAATTTGCTAGCTCATGAGCCTAGTTGAGCATCTCTCACCTTTTGTTTTACATATGCAAATTGCTCTTGGGGTTGGTCACCCTAAGAGTAATGAGGGTAATCCAGACGTGGACCCCTTGCTCACAGTGCCTAGAGGGATCAGCTGCACCTCACCGACGAGGCCCAAGAAGGCCGAAACGTACGTCTGGGGTTAGCTGTTTCCCTTGTTCAGAGAGGATTTGTCTGGCATTTCGTGGCTGGACTGTCATTTGGCAGGACCAGTATGATATGCTTCAGAAGATTTCCTCTCTGTGTATGGCACTGATGAGCTAAAAGAGATTGCACCCTGGGCGCGAGGACACAGTCCCAGTGAGCTTCTTGCATGAATTTGCTAGCTCATGAGCCTAGTTGAGCATCTCTCACCTTTTGTTTTACATATGCAAATTGCTCTTGGGGTTGGTCACCCTAAGAGTAATGAGGGTAATCCAGACGTGGACCCCTTGCTCACAGTGCCTAGAGGGATCAGCTGTACCTCACCGACGAGGCCCAAGAAGGCCGAAACGTACGTCTGGGGTTAGCTGTTTCCCTTGTTCAGAGAGGATTTGTCTGGCATTTCGTGGCTGGACTGTCATTTGGCAGGACCAGTATGATATGCTTCAGAAGATTTCCTCTCTGTGTATGGCACTGATGAGCTAAAAGAGATTGCACCCTGGGCGCGAGGACACAGTCCCAGTGAGCTTCTTGCATGAATTTGCTAGCTCATGAGCCTAGTTGAGCATCTCTCACCTTTTGTTTTACATATGCAAATTGCTCTTGGGGTTGGTCACCCTAAGAGTAATGAGGGTAATCCAGACGTGGACCCCTTGCTCACAGTGCCTAGAGGGATCAGCTGCACCTCACCGACGAGGCCCAAGAAGGCCGAAACGTACGTCTGGGGTTAGCTGTTTCCCTTGTTCAGAGAGGATTTGTCTGGCATTTCGTGGCTGGACTGTCATTTGGCAGGACCAGTATGATATGCTTCAGAAGATTTCCTCTCTGTGTATGGCACTGATGAGCTAAAAGAGATTGCACCCTGGGCGCGAGGACACAGTCCCAGTGAGCTTCTTGCATGAATTTGCTAGCTCATGAGCCTAGTTGAGCATCTCTCACCTTTTGTTTTACATATGCAAATTGCTCTTGGGGTTGGTCACCCTAAGAGTAATGAGGGTAATCCAGACGTGGACCCTTTGCTCACAGTGCCTAGAAGGATCAGCTGCACCTCACCGACGAGGCCCAAGAAGGCCGAAACGTACGTCTGGGGTTAGCTGTTTCCCTTGTTCAGAGAGGATTTGTCTGGCATTTCGTGGCTGGACTGTCATTTGGCAGGACCAGTATGATATGCTTCAGAAGATTTCCTCTCTGTGTATGGCACTGATGAGCTAAAAGAGATTGCACCCTGGGCGCGAGGACACAGTCCCAGTGAGCTTCTTGCATGAATTTGCTAGCTCATGAGCCTAGTTGAGCATCTCTCACCTTTTGTTTTACATATGCAAATTGCTCTTGGGGTTGGTCACCCTAAGAGTAATGAGGGTAATCCAGACATGGACCCCTTGCTCACAGTGCCTAGAGGGATCAGCTGCACCTCACCGACGAGGCCCAAGAAGGCCGAAACGTACGTCTGGGGTTAGCTGTTTCCCTTGTTCAGAGAGGATTTGTCTGGCATTTCGTGGCTGGACTGTCATTTGGCAGGACCAGTATGATATGCTTCAGAAGATTTCCTCTCTGTGTATGGCACTGATGAGCTAAAAGAGATTGCACCCTGGGCGCGAGGACACAGTCCCAGTGAGCTTCTTGCATGAATTTGCTAGCTCATGAGCCTAGTTGAGCATCTCTCACCTTTTGTTTTACATATGCAAATTGCTCTTGGGGTTGGTCACCCTAAGAGTAATGAGGGTAATCCAGACGTGGACCCCTTGCTCACAGTGCCTAGAGGGATCAGCTGCACCTCACCGACGAGGCCCAAGAAGGCCGAAACGTACGTCTGGGGTTAGCTGTTTCCCTTGTTCAGAGAGGATTTGTCTGGCATTTCGTGGCTGGACTGTCATTTGGCAGGACCAGTATGATATGCTTCAGAAGATTTCCTCTCTGTGTATGGCACTGATGAGCTAAAAGAGATTGCACCCTGGGCGCGAGGACACAGTCCCAGTGAGCTTCTTGCATGAATTTGCTAGCTCATGAGCCTAGTTGAGCATCTCTCACCTTTTGTTTTACATATGCAAATTGCTCTTGGGGTTGGTCACCCTAAGAGTAATGAGGGTAATCCAGACGTGGACCCCTTGCTCACAGTGCCTAGAGGGATCAGCTGCACCTCACCGACGAGGCCCAAGAAGGCCGAAACGTACGTCTGGGGTTAGCTGTTTCCCTTGTTCAGAGAGGATTTGTCTGGCATTTCGTGGCTGGACTGTCATTTGGCAGGACCAGTATGATATGCTTCAGAAGATTTCCTCTCTGTGTATGGCACTGATGAGCTAAAAGAGATTGCACCCTGGGCGCGAGGACACAGTCCCAGTGAGCTTCTTGCATGAATTTGCTAGCTCATGAGCCTAGTTGAGCATCTCTCACCTTTTGTTTTACATATACTGTAGATGCCAGTTACAGTCTATTGATAATATATACTCAGTGTTACTACATGTTTACTGTGTGTCACTGCTCTCTGGATTATATTTCATAACACATAGCTGTATAAATATTTACTATCAAGAGTTATGTCATTCCTATTCACAACAGTTCTGGAACATACCAACAGCAACACAGGGGGAGAAATATAAGTTCTCAAAATTCCCCATGAGTTATTGGGCTTTAAACCTCTTGACTGCTAGTGGAAGTCTTTGGCTCACAGCCTCACACTTTGTTGCATGTACTCACAGCCCCAATAGTCTGCTAGTGTTGGACGTGAAAGCCCTGTAGCATCTATAGGAGCTGCATCTGCATCCTGGTAAGACTGCTCTGCGTGACTTCAAAGTCTCTCAGTTCAGTCAGTCTCAAAACTAGAGAAGGAGCACATACGGTTTCTTTTCAGTCCCCCAATCAGTTCTCCTGTTGATCCTACAGGTCTCACTATGCATTCCCAGCTTCATCTGATGTTCTGTCCCCAGAGAAGCCAGTAGTTGCCCTTTAAATCAATGGGAATTTGAATTTCCCTCCCTGGTGTAACTGGGTTTTTTTTCCTGGATTACTCATATTTTGTTTTCTGTATATGGTCGCCAAAATTGTTTGATTCTAGACCAAGTACACTTTGGTGCTGGAGAAGTTCAAACAAAATAATAGAATTATTTGCATGGTCCATTGGTTTTCCTTCACAGAATTTGCTTGATTCACAGGATGGATTGTTGAGTGCAAGGTGCAGGGCTTTTCTTAATAATCCCTGATACACCTAAGTGGCCTCACAAACCTTAAATACAGTTCATTTTTTTACATTTTCAGCATTATCAGAAACTTTTTGCGGCCTTAAAAGTTAGCTGGTTTTCTTCTTCTTTAAGCCATTTTCTTCATTAAACCTTTTAATACTGATCAAGAGCCAACACAACTGAGGGAAATGTAATGGAAGAGCATGATCCAATAGAGCTGAGTGGGATTTGAGCAGCTGACATCACTAGAGATGAAACACTTGAGACCAAAGCCTTTTCCTGTTGCCATGGCAATACATGAAGCTTGTTTAATTATGTTTAACAGTTTATGTGAATAACACGTGTGGACAAAAATACTAACATAGATCTGGTGTGTTTTCTTGCCTTAAAACCCTTTGAGTGCAAGAAAGGTATCCAGTGCATTGCAAGGCAATGCATTGCATATAGTTATATCAATTTTGTCTTAGGAGGATTTGCACCAATAATGGTCAGTGTACCTAATATAAACATAATGTTTACTCTTGCATAGGACAGGGAGGAAAACTACTAATGAGCAGTAGTTTTATTGTTTTCATTCATGTTTTCATTTTTATTTACTTTGTTTCTTCCAGACTCTGACTTGAGCATGCGAACGCTCAGCACACCAAGCCCTGCACTAATATGCCCTCCAACTCTACATGGATTTCAGAATGGAAGAGGATCCTCCACCTCATCATCTTCTATCACTGGGGAGACTGTTGCCATAGTTCATTCTCCTCCTCCAACACGTCTGACCCATCCTCTAATACGCCTGGCTTCTAAGCATCAGAAAGATCATGCAAACATTGACCGGCTTCCGGATCAATGTATTATACAGATTTTCTCTTACTTGCCCACTAACCAGCTATGTCGCTGTGCCCGGGTGTGTCGACGATGGTATAATTTGGCCTGGGACCCAAGGCTATGGAGAACTATTAGACTGACTGGTGAAACAATAAATGTGGACAGAGCATTAAAGGTGCTGACCAGAAGACTTTGTCAAGACACACCCAACGTCTGTCTCATGTTAGAGACAGTAATTGTTAGTGGCTGCAGGCGGCTCACAGATCGAGGACTTTATATCATTGCCCAGTGCTGTCCAGAACTGAGGAGGCTTGAAGTTTCCAGCTGTTACAACATCTCTAATGAAGCAGTCTTTGACGTGGTATCGTTATGCCCAAACTTGGAGCATTTAGATGTGTCAGGTAATGAAATGAAATACTGTATGTGCATGTTTCCCTTTGGCTTCTTGAATGTCCCCAATGAAATGCAAAACCATGACTTGGCGGTGATAATGATAGTGACCCTGTGATACTTCCTCTAGCAACTGTAAACATTCTTTATTTGTTACAGGTGCCCTATGATCTGGTTTCAAAATGTATTCCCATACGTCTTTGAGTGCTAGAGGGGTGTGCAAAGCATTTCTTTGAAATGTGTCGTGCACCCCTTTGGCAGTCAGAGGTTAAACGTTTAAGCAGACATATACTGGCCCATTAGATCAGACATTATTATTGTGTTCCATATGTATATATATATATATATATATATATATGTATAGACAAAAAGACAAACCTGCGCTCGTCTATATAAAATTAAATATGTGCCCTGTAATGTGCATATATAATATTTCTTAGAAATAAGTGAGATTTTAATATTCACAAATTGGCCAAGTCATGTGTAAGCCTGCCACCACGCCAAGGTATCTCACTTATGGCAAGTCCTATTCTAATAGAACTAAAAAAGCCCTATGTAAATGTAAAATTCCCTGAAGAGATGTTATAAGAAACGCTTTGGAGGAGGACCCTTTAAATGCTTTGTTTGCAATGCTTGTGGGTCCCAGTGTGGTGCAATTAAGAAAATATAAAAACATATAATACAATATAAAAATCATATAGCTAAAGGACTTACCTGGTGCAAAAACCTCAATAGGTCTGCAAAGTGAGTGTATGAGAGGGTTGTGGATCCAACAGTCCTCTCCATAAGGGTACCTTTTTATCAACCCGCACAGGTCATGTGAGGAGTGAATGGCTGCAGACAGACAAGATGCATGAAAGCTAGGACAGGTTTATAGGCCTAGTCCTTAAAGGGCAAGACTGAAAAAGGAAATTAGACATAGTGCAATAATTTTAGTGCTATATATATATTTATACAAGTGATTAAGACATTTGGATGTGTTATGGTGAGTTGGCTCTGTGAGTTTTCTTTCTTGCTTTATATATATATATACAGACACACACACAAAACCTAAAGTTAATACCTATATTATAGTTCTCACCCAAGCAATCAAAAATATGGAACCGTTTGGAAAAGAAAACTGAATGACATCATCCCTCCCATGCTTCATTAGTTATATAATACAGAATTGATGACAGCAAATCACAGTGGGGTTGTTGAGTTAAAGTTCCCAATAATAAATGCCATTTATAAACTTTTTTATCACAAGTGAGAAGTATTACCTAAGCTGAGTTATTTTTCCACTTGTTGGCCATTTTTTAGTGTTATTTTTTGTTTCATCGAGCTCTCTTCTCACACTTGATGAAACAGACTTTTAATTAAAAAAATAGTTTTGCTCAAATTTTCAAACTTCATAATTGTTATTTTGTGTTGTATATCTACACACACACATAAATACAGTGCAGTACATAAGTACCTGACACACGTTTTGTTGTTTTGGCACTGTTCTCCCATACAGCATCAGAGACATAACCAAAACATTAGGTTTGTTAATCAGCTGTGTAGTACATTATTAAGAAGTAAGAATGCACAGGGGAGTTCAACAATAGGAAATGATCTTGTAGACAATGGAAGACCACTGTAGCAGATGACAGAAGAATGTGTGGTGTTGTCAAATAGATCAAGAACATGTTTCAGGATACAGGCATAGGGTGGCTATTCCAATAGAAACCTTTCAAGGAATTTGATGTATGCAGAAACCAACACACAAAAAGAGAAACTAAAAATAGGAAAAAAACTGAGGAAGGAGAAAAACAAGAAAGATGATCAAGGAATGAAGTGGTAGGGTAGGTGAGAGGTGACGACCAACAACTGTAGGGAGCCCAGGGTGCAGGCCAAAGAAGGAACAGCCTAATGCTGTGGCATGACACATTGATACATTTCCACTGACTTTGGAGATAATCACATGAGAGAGGGTGCAAAATAAAATATGAAAAGGGTAGCCAGGTGACAGGGACTATTTATAGCCATGAGATACGAGGGATGGGTTCACAAGTCTAGGATAGTAATCAAGCCATGTAGAACAGGCGCAGTAGAACTCAGGTAAAGAAGAAATGGAGATTTTGTGACATTTTTCCAATTCGACCACGTGACTCATTTTATTGAGTGTATCATGCAAGACTCTGGATACGTTCTTAGAGAGCTTTGGTGATTGGTGGAAGAGACAAAAAAGAGGGTCCACTGGAATCAACACATGAAGAATGGAGGTAATCAGTTGTAAAACCACCTCCCAATAACAAGTAAGGTTAGAACAAGCCTTGCAAAGTTGGAACAAAGTACCTATATGGGATGAACATCTCTAGCACATTAGATTGGGAGTGGTACATTTTGGCCATATCAACTATACCAGTGAGTGTATCCTTTGTTATTTGTGGATAATCCCAGCCTAATTGCAGGAGAGGGAACCAATGAACAATCTCAACTGGCAGCATTTCAGAACTTAGGCATATGGCCCAGTACCACATGTTCATGACAGGTTGGGGGGATATTAGGAATGCCAGGCCATAACAAAAGCCCAAAAATGTTGAGATAGCAGCTGCCAGAAAATATTTGGTGAAGCCTGGGGGACCCAGACCCCCATGGATTGGACAACTAGTTAAAATTTAAAGTCTAAGCCACAGTTGCTGTTGATCCCAAATAAACGAGTCAACGGTTAACTATATTTTTGCAAAAGATGAACAGGTAGTGCAACAATGATCATGTGAAAAATTGAGAGGATTTTAGTGAGTATCATCCTTTTGATAAGATTTATTTTACCATCTAAGAAATTAAGAAGGAGCTCCACCTTTTGAAGTCAGTTTTGATATCTAAAAGAAGCAGGCTAAAATTCAGTGAAAATAACAAACTTAGGTCAGCAGTCAGGTAAATATTTTATGGAGCACTGGGAACAGTGAAAAGGATAAGTCTACTGAAGCTTCGTAGAGTAGGTTGCTGGGAGATTAATATTCAAGATTTCTGATTTGGAATAGTTGATTTTTGCATTAGAGGGTGAATAGAGGTTACAAGGGGGACAGAAAAAAGAGGACATCATCTGCATAACCTGCAAGTTTCAAGACAGCACCTTTCACAGGAAGACTTTGTATTTGCGTATCATTTGTATTATGTTGAAGGAAAGGTTCTAAGGCCAATATAAATAAAAGCGGGGACAAATGACAACCTTCATGGGTACCATTCTTAACGGGGATGGACTCAGACAGGACAGCATTTTCTTTTACCCTAGCAAAGAGCCTAGAGTATAGGCTATCTATACTATACAGCTTTAGCAGACCATTACCTACATTCTGAAACACTTCTGTAAGATAGGACCAGCAAACCTCATCAAATGCCTTTTTCAGCATCTGTAGGGAATAAAATTGATGGCAGATGCATCTTGGTGGCAGAGTGTATAAGAGAAATGGTTTTTGTAGTGTTATGTCTAGCTTCCCTACCAGGAACAAAACCAAATGAATTATAGAAGAAAGATGGGGGCACAATCTGTAAGCAAGCATTTTAGCTAAGTGTTTTATGTCTTGGAGTTTGGAGATGAGTTGGTAACTGCTAGGGTAGGTAAAGTCAGAAAAAATTTCTGTATGACTTTTCTGAAGGATGCAGTGGAGAAATAAGTAGTTGAAAGTCAAAGTTGTGAGTTTTACAATAATATATGCCTTGAAAAATGTGTTAGCATGCAGAGTGCCTTTGTCCTTTGCCCACAACAGGGTGCAACACATGACATCAATTATTTAAAGCCTCTGTTTTCAACAAAACAAAAAAGGGCAGCAAGTTGAACAGGGGCGTCTGAAAGGTCCCGTCTTGTTCCCGTGAAAAAAAAATGAGCAAAAACCATGTAGTTGTCTGCTTTTTTTGTTCGAAAATCCACTTTAAAAAAGCAATTAAAATGTTCACCATTTTTGCCCATTGCCAAAAAATGTTCGCTATTTTTTTCAATAGCTACAAACATTTTCACCCCTTACTTAAATGTTCTTCACGTTTTTGCTATTAAAAGTGACAAATCCAGGAACTGAAACACAATACAAGCATCTAGAAAGAGGGTGGTAGGCTGTTCTGTGATTTATATAGCGCACTTGAGACAGAAGTGGGTCATAGTGTGTGCTATCACTATGAGCACCTTTAATATAAATAAAAGGAGGAGCTGGAAGGACTGTTATGTGTCCATTGAGTCTGAGGAGGAGGAAGTGACCACTGCCAGCATTGAAGGGTCTGGATGCCCTGATTCCCCTGATCCAGTGATGGCCATATATCACCCCTAGGGATCTTGAGGAAAGTTGTGTCATGGGCAGAGGAACAAGAGGGTACCACTGTGAGCAGGACAGGTCAACTACCTGTGTCTTCTGCCTGTGTTGCAGCTCACAAAGTGGCTTGTGATTCTCAGGAGTGGGAGAGGAGGAGATGATGCCAAGTGTGACAGTAGGGGACCCTAAGTCACTCTTGCCAACTCCCAAGCAGTCCAGCCACTAATATTACTACTAAGATACAGCAGCTACAGCTTTAGGCATAAGGGAGGGGGTAATGCCAGTAGTGAGGAAGACTCTGAAATGAATTTGGTTGCTGTTACTGATAGTGAAATCAACAGCTTCTTTCCCCAGACTTCCCTAGCACACAGATAATAACACCAAGGGAACTGCTTGGACAGCAGCTGCCTGTGTCTTTTAAATTATATCAGTTAGACAGAATGTTGGGGTATTTGGGGTCAACCTCCTTTGCTCCCTTCTCAACACCCCAGACACATCCACACAGATAAAACAGCAAGATCAGAAAGGAAATTGGACCACAGATGCCTGTGTCTTTCCAGTCAGTCAAACTGAATTTTGAGATATTTGAGGTCAACCTTGTTTCTCCTTTCTTCTCCCCCAGAGTGCCCTCAGACTCCCCTAATACAGAGAACAAATGTCCTCCCTAAAAGACTATCTAAATTAAGCTTCAACTCTACTTCTCTAGCTCAAAATATGCTGCTCTTTTCCTCTCCCAAACACAGAATGGCATGCTGTGAGAGCCTGACACCCTTTTATATGCCTGCAGGAAAAGAAGAGAAAACTGCCATGGGGTGGGGAAAAAATTCAGTCTTATTGATTTCAATGCAATGAGCCAGGCGAAAAAAGCTGGAAAATTGCACTTTTCGAGGGAAACTTTTCGCTATGTGGGAAGTGCCATTTTTCGTCTATTTTTGAGGTGAAAATTTTCAACCATCCCTAGTAACTACCACAAGTGTAACATCCTTATTTGATTTGGGAATAACCAAAATACGAGCCTTCAAAGACTGCAATTGTTGGCCCTGACATAATGAGTTAAAGGACTTCAGAAGATGCGGCAGTAAGGGGCTTTCTGAATCAAAACTTCTTGTGTATTTCTTATATGAGTAACCATAAAAATCTATGTTGGCATTTAAACAAACAGGCCAGTATCTTCCTACATTTGTTCCCTGAGAAGTAGTGTCTGTCTGTGTCCCAAACGTAAGCAATTTTGTCCCAGATCTGACAGCAGATCACACCAAGGGACGATCTTCACGCAATATTAGGAAAAACCTGCCCTCCTTATACTGAACGAGGGAAGATTGTCCCTCGTTGTGATCTGACCAAACTTCAAATCTATGGGGAAGTGGTGGCTTGCTGTTAGGCAAAGGGAATATTATTACACTGTAACTAACAAGTTTTGACGCATAGGAGCACTGCGCAGCTCAATGTTCTGAGTTTCACATAATATGAAACTTTACTATCCCTTTAAACGGACTTTTGGAACCTTTGAATGCTAGACAGGTCTCACAGTGGGATAGAGTATGTTAGGTTCAGTGTTTACCAGAAGCATTGAAACAAACACCTCAGAGGTCAATTCCATCAACTTTTAGTAGACGTCAACCTACCGTAATCTAAATAACCCTACATATAGTAATATAATCTCTACTGAACACATGCATCACTTACTTTATGACCATAAATTATTGTTATTATTTATTTTTATTTAAATGCACATAGTTTTGTGTTCTACTGATCCAGTTTACTAGCTTAAAGGGATAGAAATACTTCGTTTTAACTGTATTTTATTTTGTAGGCATTAAAAAAACATGAAGAATGATATAAGTCTTATCTCTCAAACCTTTATGGTTTATGAGATATTCACAAGCAAAGTTTCCCCCTCCCTCCCCTTTTACTGATGTCACACTCTTCAGCTAGAGCAGAAGGGAGGTGCCCAGGTAGACTGCAGAGAGGGACAATCTTCAATTAAGATAAGGGAAAAAACCTGAAAAGCTTGTCAATGGGGGCAGGGATTTCATTGTTTTCATAGGAATAAGAGTGTCCCCTTCTGTTATCTGTCTGGTCTATGGACTGTATTCCACATCTGAGAAGAGATTGTTTACAGTAGGTAAAAGGGGCGGGAGGGGGAAACTTTGCTTGTGAATATCTCATAAACCATAAAGGTTTGAGAGATAAGACTTATATCGTTCTTCATGTTTTTTTAATGCCTACAAAATAAAATAAAGTTAAAACGAAGTATTACTATCCCTTTAAAAAACAAACAAAAGCATGCAGCACTCTTTTGGACCTTCTTCCTGCCAATTTTGTTGAGATCCCATAGGCTAGTTTGGGCTACAGGTTGGACTAAAGTTTTTCTCATAGCACCAAATGGGAAAATGTATTTTTAAGCAGTTTGTGACTCAAAAATTACCCAACCAATTTTATTAAACTTTCAGCGTCTGATAAGACTGCCAATCCAAACCTGGAATATAAAATGTCTGCCAGTTTTGCTGCTGCAGTCAAAAGTTATTGCCAAAATAAAAATGTCAAATAACACAGAACCTTCATTCAAACTTAAATATGCTGTCATTCTGGAGTGAGTCCACAAACAAATAACTAATATAAATAAAGAGGTGGGCACTCTTGGGTCATAGATAGAAAAAATATATTGTAAAATTACCTCAATGTTCTGGTCCAGAAAGGGACATTGCCAAGATTATGTATGAATGTAATGCTATCCTGCGAGTGCTTACCTTTCCCTGAAGCAGAAGCAAGTTTACTGAGTCAACATTTTGGCCAGAATGTAGGCCATTATTAAACCTTGATAATTATTTAAGTTCTGGCCAAAACATTGACACAATAAACTTACTCCTGCTTTATTTAGGCCATTATTAAGTACTAGTTGAACAGCCCGTTACACGGACCACAGTCCCACTGCCACCCGGTAGCGGGGCAGTCATGCGCAGTAGTATGAGCTGTGGCACAGGCAGTCTCTACTGCGCGTGACTGCAGCACGCGCAGAAGTGTCTACTGCGCATGTCGCGGCGTTACACACGTTTTAGCGCATTATTATATAGGATTGACAAAGATTTAGGTTCTGACCAAAACATTGACACAATAAACTTGCTCCTGCTTTGCTGCAGCATAAGTGTGAATGCTTCCATACCCCCCCTTCAACTACTATATATATATATATATATATATATATATATATATACACTAACCACTCCCATTGTAAGTTAGTCAAATAAGTATTCAATATTTATTATATCAATGTTTCAATGCCATACTGGGATCTATTTTAACTCAGTAAATGGATAGAACAAACACCCCTAATATACCTTTGGATAGCATGAAAAAGCACCAAAGGCACCAAGAATAGAACTTATAGAAGACAAGTCATGTCACCAGTCCCTCAAAGGATGACACCATGATATATAATGTGCAAATAAGCAGGATGGAATGGAAAGAATGAATTGAGAAATATAAAATATGCACCCTATATACAGATTATGTTCAATTTTAAAAAAGTATGTTACACCTACTCCTTTGTATGTTCAGAAAGTCTTGTTAATATTCTCTTTACATGTGATTTTGGACATAAGTGTAAGACTTTGAAATTGAGATTGCTCAAGAGAGACTACCGATGAATATGCAGAGTACCTGTCATGTCTGTTTTTTATGGGAGCTTTTCTCTGTGAATAAGCGGTTCTGAATTTATGTGTAACATTGATTTACTAAGTCTATTTATATATTTTTGCATAATATCTGCATTTTCCTGTATGCAGATATCTCTTTTTAAGTCTGCCTTTAGATCACCCTCCCACACATAGCAAACAATAGGCTTCAATAGATCTGAATGGCTTGTTTGGGACACTGACACAACATACTGTAAACTGAAACAATTGGCAGTAGACTATTACAGACATCAAACGTAAATAAAAACAATAAATGATAATAACTGACATGTTTTAAGGAAACCTACCTAGGTAATTCCTTCTGATAAACAAATTAAGAGTCACGTATTTGTTTTAACGTTTTAAGAAAATCGTCACACAAAACTGAAATAAACTTGTAATATAATGCTACTATGAAGAACTCTCTGTTGCCCAAGGAGCTGTCAATATGAAGCCCCATATCATACCTCCATACCTGGGAACTCTCAGGGTTTGACCTTGAGACTCAGGGTTTTGACCCAAATCTCAGGGTGAAGGGCCAAATTCTCAGGGTGAGAGAGGACTGTGTCACCTACTCTATGATTTGCCCCAATTAAATGTTTCCTTAGCCTCTAAATTGGTGCCATTAGTACCAGAAAGACAGTGGGAGATGTTCTGCTTGTCTTGTTTGTGTTCAGGCAGTGAGTTATCTAAATTGTTGCATGTTAAAGGTCCCTTGCACATGGACCGGAGCACCTCTGTGTTAGAGCAAGCAGGCACATATTGCATAAAATCTAAAGTATGAGAAGCTTTAAGGGTTAATATTTCAAAGATCTCTGGATCAGCTCATCTTGAAAGTTCCCAGGTATGCATACCTCCCAACATTTTATACTGCCAAAGAGGGACACTTGTGTTTTAGGGGGTGTTGCTGGGGGCGTGGCATTACCAGGAATTTTTAGGCTATTTCATGACCTATTTATACAAACTTGTGTATCCTAATAAATGACTTATAACATGACCAAAGTATTTTATTTACACAGACTAATTTATAAACACATAAACTGACATTTAAACAAACAATAATGTGAGTTTTATTGCTGTAGAACAATGTGATATATATACACAACAATCTGATCTCCTAAAAAAAGGGACATCGGGGTGGGAAAGAGGGAGAGAGGAATTTGGGTCTAAAAGAGGGACACTTGGGAGGTATGCCCATATTTTCTGAACAGATCAATGTTTATGCCATTTTAGTATTAGTGAAGTTTGACCTGTTTTTATACATTTATTTTCTAAACTATATTTTTCCCTCAGGTTGTTCTAAGGTGACCTGCATCAGTTTGACTCGTGAGGCTTCCATAAAGCTGTCTCCAATGCATGGCAAACAGATATCGATTCGCTACTTGGACATGACTGATTGCTTTGTTCTAGAAGATGAAGGTCTGCACACTATTGCAGCACACTGCACCCAACTGACTCACCTATACTTACGTCGTTGCATCCGCATTACTGATGAAGGTCTCCGATATATTATGATATACTGCACATCCATCAAGGAACTGAGTGTCAGTGACTGCCGCTTTATAAGCGATTTTGGTATGCGGGAGATTGCCAAGCTGGAGTCACGCTTGCGGTATCTAAGCATAGCTCACTGTGGTAGGATAACAGACGTGGGCATTCGTTACATTGCCAAGTATTGCAGCAAGTTGCGCTACCTCAATGCACGAGGATGTGAAGGTATCACAGACCATGGGGTGGAGTACCTTGCAAAAAATTGCACAAAACTCAAGTCTTTGGATATTGGGAAGTGTCCTTTAGTATCTGACATTGGTTTGGAGTTTTTAGCCCTGAATTGCTTTAACTTAAAGCGCCTGAGTCTGAAGTCTTGCGAAAGCATCACAGGTCAGGGGTTACAGATTGTCGCTGCCAACTGCTTTGACCTACAGATGCTAAATGTACAGGATTGTGAAGTAACTGTAGATGCTCTCCGATTTGTCAAACGTCATTGCAAGCGCTGCATAATTGAGCATACTAATCCTGCATTTTTCTGAGTGATATTGTATTGCATTAAAAATGCTAAGTATCATGAAACATATCTTAAAAAGAATAAATATGCAAAGATATCCTTATATATGCAGACAGCATAATATCACTTTGAGGTTCAGTTTTTTATTTGTATGATGTGATAAAGAAATAAATGAGCCTTTTTATATGATTATTTTTTCTACAGCTGAAATATTTAGCAATAGAAGCTGTATATTGAATGTGCATTAAACACTAGTGCATATTTTGTCTGTACGTACTACAGATAAGACTACAAGAATTTGTGGTTTTCTTGTACTTCTGGATATCAGTATATTACAAGAAAAGCTTTCTCTCTGTTGCTGATCATTATGTATGTTGTTTGTATTCAATTAATTAAAAAAGACAAAAGTTTCTTGTCTGCATTAGGATGTGTGTGTGAGACAGATTTTTGGGTTGAACAATGGAGTACAACTATGAACAGACCTCCTATGTAACAATCAAAAACGCGTAGAAGAGGTGTACTTCCACATTTCTTGTATGTCACCCACTGCAATGGTCAGGGGACTCTGAGACTTATGTATAAAGGCAAAGTGCAGCAATTCTGGGGCAAAACAACTGCACCATGGGGAACAAGGGAATTCCCCAGATTCCCAGAAACACACACTAGTTGGTCATATAGCTCAGTAGTAAAGTCTCTGACTATGGTGCCTACTCAAACCACAAAGTTGCAGGTTTGAATCCCAGCAAGGTCAACTCAGTCCTTTATCCTTCTGTGGTTGATAAATGAGTACTATCGATTGGGCAATAATAATATCTGTTATTTCAGCTGACGATTCGGTTAATTCCAAGCGTGTGTGCCGAAAGCGCTTTGAGTCCCACTAGGAGAAAGGCGCTATATAAACACTAGTTATTATTATTATTATTTTAACCCCTTGAATGCTAGAGCGGTATCCGTTTTTCTATTTTTGGATATCATTTTAGTATTCAAGGGGTTAAAGGGAAGGAAACACTTTATATGTAAAAAAAAACAAATATATATATATATATATATACTGTAGGGTTTATTCTCCTGAGTAAAACATGGGTATTCTGGCTGCCAAGAGGTGTTTCATTTAAAATGTATTGCAGCTGAAACCTGATTTTTTTTTTGGTGCAGTATCTCAATGGCCTAAAATATTACAATGGTGCAGTTGCTATACAATCCAGTGGAAATTTATGGTCAACTGACCGGATCTGTCCATAGGATGGTATAGCAACAGCACCACTGTAAAATTTCAGGACATTGAGATACTGCACTGAAAAATTCAAGTTTCGGCTGCAATAACTTTTGACTCAACAGTGAGAGTACCCTTGTTTTACTAATAAGGATAATCCTTATATATGTTAAGTGGTACTGTCCCTTTAAAAGCCCCATTTAAATCAATATTAAGGTCATTTGTCCATTACAGTGGTAGGGATCTATAGAGGCAAAGTAGAGCAATTCTGGAGCAATCCAATTGTACCGTAAGGGGCAAATACAGCTTTCCATGGCCCTGGCAATGGTTTTATTAGAGCCAGTGTTAGATTAAAGAGGGAACAAATAATCAAACTAAGAAGCCCCCTATTCCTCCTAAATTAAAGGAACACTAACAGCTAAAAATGAACTGTGGTTATATACAGTTAAATACCTGGTTCTTCATTCTAGTATATGTAAAAGGTTTCTGGTCTTACACACAGTCCATGGGAGCTTTTATTGTTGCCTTTGGCTGCACTTTTTTGATTCCCATTGACAGGGTATCTCAGAAGTGAGTCTTTTGTATTATTTGTAAATGGCCGAGTTTAGGTTCCATCCCTTTTGAATATAAAGTCAGTTGATACTAATCTGGCTGTCTTTACTGTTATCTCTCATTACAAATAGCATAAATAAAATTACCCAAAACATAATCAAAATATTTTTTACAGATGCTAACTGTAAGTGTACATGTCGACTGTCCCTGAGTTTCAGGGACAGCCCCTGTTTTTCCTTCCCTGTCGCTGGATCCTGTTGTCCCTGTTTTTGTCCCTGATTTTAAAATTGAGTCACAACCTCATTTCTTGTTATTAAAATGTTACTATGTTAAACTTCCTCACATTGTAATATTCCTTATTTATATGGTTTAGAGTAATTTTTAGTTATTGTTAATGTTTATCTTGTTGTACAAGTGCAATTTTAAACAGATAGTAATGTTTCACAAAAATAGCAGCACCAATTAATCTTCATAGCATTTAGGCCATGGAGAGTGTTATTTTAATACTGTCAGCCACCTCCCCTCAGATGTGGAATCTGGTCTTGAAACCAGACAGGTCACGGCAAGGGACAATCTTCTTACTGAGCTGAAACCAATACCCCCCTTGACAGTTTTTTCAGATATTTCCCTTATGCTAATTGAAGATTGTCCCTCTCTGCGATCCACCTAGACACCACCTTGCTGCTCTGTGGTGAGCAGTGTTGCATCAGTAAAAGGGGCGGGAGGAGGATACTTTATCATTCAATTACTCTTGAACTACAGCTCTGACAGTATTGAAATAACACTCTCCATGGCCCAAATACTATGAAGATTAATTGGAGCTGCTTTTATTGTGAAACATTATTATCCCTTTAAGTGTGTTGACATCGTGCTACGAGGTACAATGGACGATTAGTGACATGAACTTCTCAGAGGGAAGGTGTCCCTGGAAATGTTAGCAAGTATAGCTGTTAGTATGTGATATTTTAAGGTATGTCAACCAATTTTATTTTTATGTGTTAGTGTTCCTTTATATATATATAACTAATCACTTAATATATACTGTATATGTATTAATTAGTAGGTTTGATGACAGCCTTGATTAGAATGGGAAACAGTTGTTTGGAACACTAGCACCAGTAATCGAATTCAAATCTGGGTGACTTGTTCCTACCACAGGAACTGGAAAATTGCACTTATATCCCTTCCACCACCACCACCACCACACACATAAAACCAACACTGGATAGTCATGTTTGATTCATACCACTACCACACTATTTCATCATTATTCCCATATTCAAATTATTGCTAGTTTTGCTATATTTCAGGGCTGTCCAAGTTCAGTCCTCACAGGCCACCAACAGGCCAGGATGCAAGGATTTCCCTGTTTGATCACAGGTGAGTCAGTCAAAATGAATGAGCCACTGATGAACTCACCTGTGCTTAATCAAGGGAATCCTTACATCCTGACCTGTTGGTGGCCCTTAAGGACTGAACTTGGACAGCCCTGCTATATTTTATAAAAAAACATTTGGTTTATTTAAAACAATTGCTGCCTTATGCTAAAAGCTAAAGATAAACAATTCTGATGCATTCCAACTGCACCACAGGAGGCAAACTGAACATTCCAAAAATGATCATTGATTAAAAAAGGCACATTTAACCTCTTTAATGCTTTTAATCCCTTGAATGCTTCATAGTGCATTGAAGAACTCTAGCATTCTAAGGGGTAAAGGCCCTTTACACACACTCCTCCTGATGGTGCAGTTAGTTTGCTCATATTTTGCTTTCTACATAAATCCCTCAGAGTACATCTGCTATATTAGTATAAAGACAGGTGACTAAATGTCTAACACATTTTGGGGGAGATTCACTAAGCAGTGATAAAGAGGTGATAAACTGGACTTCTCCAGTTTATCACTTTTCCAATTCCTATGTTATTCTATGGAGCATATGCACTAAGATATCTTCAGCTTTAGAGATCTTAGTGCATACGCTCTATAGAATAACATTTGAACTGGAGAAGTGATAAACTGAACTGCATCACCTCTTTATCACTGCTTAGTGAATCTCCTCCTATATCTCCTCCATACATTCTTTTGTATAGGCTTTTTGACCAGTACATCAGCTAAGATAATCTCCAGTTGTGTTTTTCAGTTTTTCAGTCATAATAGTTATCATTTTCATTATGTCCCACCCATGAAATATTTTCACCCATATTAAAGGAGAAGGAAATGTTTTTATCAAAATATATATCGTATTTGTTTTTCGGCTGAGTAAAACAAGGATAGTTTTACAGATGAAATATTCTGCATTGGAAAGCAAAACACAAACTTTCTTTTTTTTTATTACAAATTGCAATTCTCTGTTGTGATCACCAGATGGTGCTTTTCCTTTAGCTTACTGTGGACAACCATATGACTGAAGAGGGGAGATGCACTATGGTTCGATGTTATGGCTATGTGTGTTTGTCAATGATTGGAGAGCACATCGCCTTCGATACGTATACACACCACCATATGCACTAAGAATCAAAAATGCAAGGGGAGAGAGAATTCACTCTTTAGCATTAGCATATCATCCTGCTGTAAAAGGTTGATGTTCTGGGGGGGGGAGCAGAGAGGATGCAGAGACTTCAGCACCAAGAACAGCAGCCCTCACTCAATATGGTGATGGAACAAAAAGAAGGACCTGTTGAAAGCTCTTCATGTAATTAAAGAAATGGTTTACAACAAGACCAATGTGTTTGATTTGCACAGGCTAATTTATGAACACATATAAAGAAGTTTAAACAAACAATAATGTGAGTTTTATTGCTGTGGACCAATGAGATATACATATATACATAATAACATACTTGCTCCAGCATTGCCCAGGGTGTGTAAAGTACAAGACATCTACCCAAGATGGGCTGTGGCTATTCTGCTTCTACTATTAGACTACAACCCCATAGTGTTCAGCCAGCCAATATCTGACTGAGTATGATGGGAACGTATTCAATACTGGTAAAGCAGGGCTCAAAAGTCTAATGAAAGAGGACATATTTTGTAAAACTGCAAGTCGTACAGTAGAAAACAAGGGAGAAATTGGGAGGTACATACTTTATTAGTCGATTCATTGCTCACTCCAACCCAACCCAACCTCCACCGGAAGACCAGTTCATTGTAAAGATATAAAAGTGTTATTCCAGATTAAAAGAAGGAAAAGTATATAATTCATTATTAAAGGGCATTCACATTATAACTTGTGTCCTTTGGCTTTTAAATATTAAAACTAGATAAGTGTTGTTGTTTTTTAAATTTTACTTACCTAGTACTGAAGATATGAAGATTTATAATTGGGCACTTCCATGTTGTGCAGCACACAGTATGTGCACCTCCCTCCTAGCTGCCTCAGGGAGTGCATTGACGCTTCCCTTCGGTGTATGAATGAATAAAGTAATGTGGTCTATACCTCCCCAATTTTTCCCTTGTGTTTTTGACCATGAAGGTATGCATAGCAGGATCCCATCTATACACCCACTGTCATATTAATCACTTAGGGATCAGTGGCGTGGACAGTGCATTTGAGTGATATGAGTAGATGCCATCTTTGCTGCTTAGAGAAGTCACATCCACTCTAATCATCTTGGCTTGAGCAGTGTTTCTGGCGATATGAGCATATGTGATTTCACCAAGCAGCTCTTCTGGTATCCACTTACATCTGCTTATGTCTCCTCATATCCCTGGAAGAGAGAAAGTTTCACATCCCATTTCTACTGTATATGGATCTCCATACAAACACTGTGCAAGTATAAAATGTATGTACACATGCTAGTTGAACAGAATGTGGCAAGAACACCTTAGTGCATGCTGTCGATACCTCATCCATACCATTTCACCACCATATCACCTCCCTGGCCCCTTATTTCCTGTCAGTGCATCTACCCCAAGCTCTCCAGTATATTGAATTATGAACTAATTGCATATTTGATACCAGTTGGCATTGTTGGTAGCAGTCTGATATAACAAAAAAATGTGTTTGAGCTTAATAACATTTGAATGACTAGGCCAGGAGTGGGTATGCCCTAGTTTTACTCCCCAAAAACGTACAATAATATATTTCTGTATTCATTATACTTTTGACTGCTCCGTTAACCCTTGTAATGCTGGAGTGGTCTCCATCACCTTTCTCTGCAATGCATTGGAGACCTCTCTAGTATCGAAGGGGTTAAAGCATAGTTGCAATTTGTTAATGGGTAAGGCATTTACTCTTGGTAAATGTCATGCATTGTTCTGAGTGACAATATACCTAAATATTCTGTTTTATTTGTAAACATTATATTATGCACAATGAGCAAGTCATTAAATAAAAATAGCAATGCAGGTATATAAATCTGATAGTGTTATACAAAATAAGATACGCTGTTATAGTATTATATAAAATAACATACATTGATATCATGGGAATACATGTGTGTTAAAGGGACAGTAATGTCCCCAAAAAAATCCAGTTTTATAAAATAAATATGCTCCAAACTCGATCTCTCAGACAGCTATGGTTTGAGAAATATAGAGATTCAAAGTTCACCCCTCTCTCCCTTTCTCCTGATGTCAGTGTCTAGCTGACCGCAGGATATCCCGGTCAGGGGACCAGCAGGCTGCTCTTGTAGATCTTTCCAATGAATTAATTCTTTACAGATAACGCGATGTCAGCTCTGCTGCAGAGCCTCTTTGAGTCATACGAAGGGGAGAGAGGGGGGAACTTTGAATCCCTGTATCTCTCAAACCATAGCAGTTTGAGAGATCGGGTTTTTTAAAGTCTACAAACTGTTTTTTTTTTGTTTTGTTTTTTTGGGGGGGGACATTACTGTCCCTTTAATCTCTTGAGGAACAGATGGGTGTATAACTCATTGAGACTACTGAACCTTTCATTTATAGTTACTGACAAGTACAGTCAGAAAAAACTCTCCAATACCTGTTATTATATATATAGAGACTTTGATCATGAGGGTCTGCCAAATATCATATGTATAGGATAACTTTTTCAGACTAGATAGATTTCTCACCACTAGCTACAGCTTGATGCTTATTAAGTATATTGAGACAAATGCTCTACATCTGTGCTGTCCATCCTCTAGTCCATTTGCTAAATGCTAGCCATGAAGGGCAATTGGTCAGTCTCCAGCCCACTATCTATGTTATATTGTCATTCAGAAAACACAAACCAACTCAAAGTATATCAGTCCACACTCAACTAGGGGGATGTGAGTGAGGGCTGTGAAATGAGTGTATGGGGAAAACAGAGCAAAAGTCAGTATCTGCAATAGACACAAACACAACCAGTGTAGAAAATGGAGGCAATCACCCAAGTTATATCAGATTAAAGTCCATTTATTCTCCACAGCCTAACATCCACCACAAGCAGCGGTATGCACCAGTGACAGAGCTGCACAGAGCAAGTTTTTACTCCACATGCCAGCTGTTTTTCATGCACCCTTCATCATGGTCAGAGTTATATATATATATATAAACAATTACTGCAAAGTTAAAGAACAGACCAGACCTATCCAATATCTAACCCACCACATTCCCCATGAGAGTCACCAATGAGAACATAATGCAAAGTATAAACAAATGCTCTCTTGTTGTTACTCTTGTAAGGCTTGAAAGTTTTGATAAAGCTGTGTATAGCCACAAAACGCCTAAGCGTTCTGAGTCTGATTATTGGTTGCAGTGATTTTATTCAAAGTATAGGACGAACCACGTTGAAGCCTCCACCTGCTATTTTTGGATTACGTTCCATTGAATCACCCAAACAGAGACAAGGTCAAACTCTCCGTAAGTGCGATTTTCGGTTGGTATCAACGTTCTGACCATTTTTAAATGTGAGTACAATTTTATCTATTAAGATAATAGAGTGGATACAATATTATACTATATGGAGCTTTCTCTTTCAAGTTAAATGTTCGTAATTGGATGCCTGTGCCACTTTGGAAAGAGCAAGATTATTAGAGAGCTGCAGTATATTCTCTGATACTGTGTCTGAGGGCAATGAATTTCCTCAGTGGCTTGATAGATGAGGGGTATGTCCATTCCAGTACAAGCCTCTTGTGAGTATACTCCTAGGGTGTTGGTGGTGGTCTTCATGGTAGAACATTGATATATACAGGGGGTGCCCCGTGTCCTTTTTCCCTTTCTTTTGTTACTATAATCTAGTGAGACTTACCTTGATGGGAAATATCAGTAGTACCCACATATATCAATTGTTTTTGGGAAAGTGTAAGGAGGATTATATTCTGACTCTTACGAATCTCTAGATGGGCAAAATACATAGATGATCTTTTTGGCATCTGGGATGGTGAAAAGGATTAATTCAGTTATTTTGTTAAATACTTTATTGTCAGTATTGAATTTCTTGATCGCAAGATCAGTATAGTCGAAGGTAATTTTGTCACCTATGGGTTTAGGAAACCAACCTCCTCCAACTCATTTCTTCACCAGGAAAGTTACCATTCAATGCAAAATATTGAGAACCTGCCTTGGGCAGTTTCTCCAGCTTCAGATGAATAACTCACAGGATAAAGATTATACATTTCAGGCAAAGGATCTGTACCATAGGCTACAAATGAGAAGTCTATACTGGCGCTTCTGCACGTATGAGACGTGATTTAGTATAAAAGATTAAGCCTAAGAATGGCATAGAAGATAGAATGTCACTCTTTAATTTTCTACTATGTCTGAAAAAATAAAAAAGGAGATTAAAGGAACAGTACATTTTTTTAATGAAACCTGTAAGTTATAGGGCTTTTCCTGCTAAGTAAAACAAGGGTACTCCTACTGCTGTCAGTTATTTTATTCACATGTTGTAACAGTTAATCGGGAAGTGAATTACAGCATGTTTACTTCCTGAAAGTTCTGACAGAATGATTCAGCAGTTTCTATCACATTCTATGGAGAACTGTTTGTCATTGGCTTTCATCTCAAACAGAATGTAACAGAATAACAAATAGGGCATTGTTAATGTAAAAAAACAAAACAAAAAAAAAACATGAGTTTAAGGGGATAATAATAATTAAAATGTAAAAAAAATATTTTGTAGGGTTTACCCCCTTGAGTAAAACAAGGATACTCCCACTACTGAAGGGTGTTTTATTCAAAAGTTATTACAGCTCAAAGTTGAACTTTTTAGGTGCAGTATCACAGTGGCCTGAAATTGTACAGTGGCACTGTTGCTACACGATCCTATGGACAGCTCTGGTCCCGGGACCATAAATCTCCATAGGATGGTGTAGCAACAGCGCCACTGTACAATTTTAGGCCACTATGATATTGCACCTAAAAAATTCAAGTTTGAGCTGTTATAATTTTTTAATAAAACACCCTTCAGCAGTAGCCTACACTCAGCAGTGGGAGTACCCTTGTTTTACTTAAGTATTACTGTCCCTTTTAACTCTCATAACACTGAAAATACGCATCTCTCAGCAGAGGGAGCACCCTTATTTTACTTAACAGGAAAAGCCCTAAAATGCATATATTTTTACAACAAAAGTTTACTTCTCCCTAAATAACTGTCATATTTAATTTGAGGATTTTCCTAACACAGTGACGGAAAGTCAGAATTTTATTAAAGACACGGAGGCGAATATTATGCATTATCTCCTTCTTTTACTTCTTAGCAGCAAAGGTTCAAACAAACTATTTTGAAAGAAAAAACAAGACTGTTGAACAGTTAGCCCCACCCCCAAATTCCATCAACCAATCCCTTTAATGTCCAGGTGAAATATCAGTTAAAACATATACAACTTCTTCCTCTTTCTTTGGTAAACTTGTGAAGTCAGATGTGGAACTTTTAAAATCGTGTCAGAACTTAACCGGTAGCTCTTTTCTTAACAATCTTCAGGTAATAACACCCATTAGCCTGTGAAAATATAAGAGATAGGGAGGGTTAAAACAGGGAGGGATAATATTCGCCTCCGTGTCTTTAATAAAATTCTGACTTTCCGTCACTGTGTTAGGAAAATCCTCGAATTTTATGGCAAGACCCGGAGGCTCATATTATGCATTTTTAAAGCTGTGTAATAACATTATTAGATGCATGGTCAACAGGTTTAAAATAAAACGTTTTAAAAGTGGATTCGTTGGACCAGTCTGCTGCTTTTAGAATATCTTCTAGTCTTCCACCATAAAGAAAGGATTTGGAGGCCATAGCTCCTCTAGAGGAATGTGCACCAAATCTATCCGTATCTACACCTGCAGCGGACATGATCCATCTAATCCATCTAGCCAAAGTGGCCGAAGACACAGGTGAATATGGTTTTATAAAAGAAATCAATAGTTGTTGAGATTCAAGAGTTCTAAAGCATGACGTAGCTTTTTCATAGACCTTTAAACAATCAACTACACACAGTTGGGGTTTCTGGGGAAAAGAGGGGTAAAATATTTCCTTGGTAGAGGATTTAGTTCTCCTAGAGATCCTGAAACGTACCCCATCCGGTTCGTAAGATCTATTATTAACGTCTAAAGCTCGAATATCTGAGACTCGACGAAATGATATGAGGCAAAGAAGCATAGTAAGTTTCGCTGACAGTTGTTTAAGTGAAAGATCTGGATTAGGAGGCCAAGAGTCAAAAAGGTTCAGAACTATGTTAACATCCCAAAGACTAGAATATCTCGGGATGGGAGGTCTAGAAAGTTTTATTCCTTTCATCAATCTACATACTAAAGGGTGTTGTCCCACTGGGAATCCTTCAACATATTCGTGGGCCGCTGAGATTGCAGATCTGTAGCAATTGATGGTTCTGAACGCCTTGCCTAGTTGATAGCAATTTGATAGGAAATTAATTACAGAAACTAGATCGGAACAAATGGGATCCAGGTTCCGTTCCAGGCACCAACGTACCCAAACTTTCCAACAGGATTGGTAACATTGTTTGGTGCCTGGAGCCCAGGCTTCAGAGATAAGGTTTCTAGCTGAGTCCGAAAGGTTGTGGACAAGGATTCCAGTCCCGAAATTAACCAAGCTATGAGATGGAGTTGGTTCTGTAGGATCAATTCGTGTGGATTCCCTGCTGGATCCTGAAGTAATTGAGGAAATGGGGTTAAATAACGAGGGACGTCTATGGATAACTCGAGAAGAAGAGGGAACCATGGTTGAGACGTCCAAAAGGGGGTGACCAGGACTAGGGTTACCCCTTGTTTCCTGGTTTGAAGAATGGTTCTGGAAATCATGTTGAAAGGAGGAAAGGAATAATTGCCCTCTCTTGGCCATGTCTGAAGGAAGGCATCCATGGCTAGAGCCTCCGGATCTGGTTTCCAGCTGAAATATTTCGGTAAACGCGTGTTCAGTCTGGAAGCGAATAAATCCAGTGTTAATGGACCCCACAGACGGACCAGTTTCTTGAAAGTTGGACTGTGGAGAGTCCAATCGCTGAAGTCTCTGAGGTACCTGGAATTCCAATCCGCAATGGTGTTGGAAAGGCCAGGGATATACTCTGCTTGGATTGAAATGTTCCTGTCCAGGCAGAAGTGCCAAAATTCTTTGGCTAGAGTGGCTAACATTCTGGATTTTGTCCCTCCTAGGTGATTGATGTACCGGACTGCTGAAACGTTGTCCATCTTCAGGAGAATGCAGCAGTTCGACACATTCTTTGTGAAGCTCTTTACTGCAAAAGAGCCTGCTAATAATTCTAAGCAATTGATATGCAGGTCTTTCTCTGTTGTTGACCATTTCCCCCCTGTGGTAATTTGACCGCAACGGGCTCCCCAACCTGAAGTGCTTGCGTCTGATTCGATGACTATTTCTGGAGACATGCCAAAGATTGCTCTTCCATTCCATGCCTCCATATGTTCTAGCCACCAGAGGAGTTCCTCTTGTGCTTCTGTTGACAGCGGAATCATGTCTGAGTAACCGAGACCCCTGCGTAAATGTTGAGTTTTTAGTCTCTGAAGTGCCCGGTAGTGTAGTGGTGCGGGAAAGATCGCCTGTATTGATGCTGATAAAAGACCTACGATTCTTGCCAACATCCTCAAAGAAATTGTTTCTGATTTCAGCGTCAGTTTGATTTCCCGACGAATGTTCTTTAATTTGTTGCGAGGAAGACGTAGTGAAGAATTTACGGAGTCTACCACGAAACCCAGAAATTCGATAACTTGAGTTGGTTGAGTTATCGACTTTTTCCAATTGATGAGAAATCCTAGGTTTAAAAGGGTTTGGAGTGCTAATTGTAGATGGGCCTGGAGGACTTTTCGATCTTGGGACATTATAAGAATGTCGTCCAGGTAAATTATTAATCGAACGCCCCTGCTTCTTAGGAAAGAAACCACAGGTTTCATAATTTTTGTGAAGCACCATGGGGCCGATGACAGGCCGAATGGAAGGCATGTAAATTGCCAAATCGTCCCTTTCCAAACGAATCGGAGTAGATTTTGTTGATCCCTGGCAATAGGAATAGTCAAATAGGCATCTTTTAGATCCAGTTTGACCATCCAGTCTAATGGAATTAATAGATCTCTCAGGTAATGATTGCCTTCCATTTTGAAATGTCTGTAAAATACGAAGGCATTCAGATTTCTTAAGTTTATGACTGGACGAACTCCTGATTCCTTTTTGTGTACCAGAAAGAGATTGCTGATGAAGCCTGGTTCTGATAATGGGGCCTGAACTATTGCTCCTTTTTTCTGGAGCTCTAGGATTTCCAGATCCACTAGAAGAAAATCTTCTTTTGAGAATCGAATGGGAGGTGGAATCTCTGTTTGGTAGGGATTTGAATAGAACTCTATGCGGTAACCCCGAATTGTTTGTAAAACCCATTGATCTGAGGTTAGGAGAGACCAACTGAGGAAAAAATGGGTGAGTCTGCCACCCACTTTTTCCTTGTTTAGTGGAAAATTTATACTCACCTGAAAAGGGTCTGGAACGAGTGGATCCGCGAAAGCCTCTTCCTCTCCAGATTCTGCCACGAGTGGGGAAGAAAGGGTTTGGGTTCTTATTTTCCTGGTAAAAGGATCCCCTTGAGGATTGATTAGGGTCTTGGGAATTCCTAAACTGTTGTCTCGAGGAATTTGAATATTGGCCGGGAAGTCGACCTCTACCCTTCCCGGCCCTGGCAAAAACCCGTTTATTAAAAACCTTTTTAATAGATGATTGGGCTTTGTCCAGGGCCGTGAAGGTGCCGACAAACTTTCCCAGTTCTTTAACAAAAGAATCCCCGAAAAGGAGACCATTGGCATCTGGTCCTGATTCTCTATCTGCCATCTCTGATAGTTTAGGATCGATGCGGAGAAGGATGACTCTGCGTCTCTCCGAGGACAAAGCCGTATTGGCATTCCCCAAAAGGCATAGTGCTCTTTGAGCCCAACCTCTTAAAATATGGACATCCATCTTAGATGATGAGGATAAGGCGTCCTCAGCCAAATTAAATATTTTTGCGAGAGGTCCCAGAACGTCCAGGAGCTTATCCTGACATTGTTTTAAAGAACGCTCCAGACCTTTTCTGGGGTCTCTACCAGATTTGGCTATAAAGCGTGCCATTTGTGGGTCTAGAACTGGAGTGTCACATGACTTAATTGAGGGTCTAGGGCACTCGGAACGTAATTTGTTCCTGGCTTTTGATTCCAGAGATTTGCGTGCCCAAAATTCAATATATTGTGCCACATGTTGTTTTGGCACCCAATCAGATGATCTGGGGTGTTTGATATAATCAGGATTAAACAGGGGATTACCCTGTTCGTCTAAGATAGTATCTACCTCCATGTTATTTTTGTCTCCTGAGTCCAAACCCAAGTCCTCATTATATTCAGAATAAGATGCATCTGAGGATTGACTAGAATGAGAAGGGTTTTCTCTATCTGAATCATCAGAGGACGACAGTAAATTGAAGGAATCTGGTTTGGACCGTTTCTTTTGTCTTTCCACCGGTTTTCCATCCTCCCGGGGTGAGGTTCTATTGTGTGGGGGTGACCCACAATTCATATTGCCCGATTTACTTGGCAAGTCACTTGAAGAGCTTTTGTGCTCTGATTCATTGAGACAATGTTTAGTTTTTCTTTTTCTTTTACCCTGACTCTGAGGTTGATTTGTTATACCAGAGGTAACTACTGGAGGGGCAACAGAAAAAGAAGACTGATGTTGTAGAAAATCTGTGAAAGATTTTGTTAGGGATTCCGTCATCTGCCCCATACAAGAAGATATGGCAGTAGAAATTGTTTTATTTAATGATTGGTCAATTATATGTTGAATATGATCTGTTTTAGGAGCCACAGCCATATCTTCTTGTGAATCAGAGCAAATGGATGCATCATCCCTGTCAAGAAAATGTTGTGTCAATTTTTTGCCTTTTAAAGGAGTTTGAGGAGGTATTACTTTTTTCTGGGACATTTTAAATAAATGGTCAAATAAAAAACCAATAGTATTGTGGTTAAAGGTATGAAAAATATTAGAGAGGCAACCCAAGGGTTAAATTGGGATAAAAATGAAAGAATTCACCACAGAAGTTAATTTGTATAGGAGCGTTTGCTAAAGCTGCAGTCTGTCAGGCGGTGAGCAGGAGAGTGAAATTCGGCGCCGTTGAAAGCCGCGCATGCGCAGAACGGAAGATGGAAGAAATGCCCAAAACAAAGATGGCCGCAGTGCCGAGCGGTTAGACGAACGCTGAGGGAGAAGGGGAGGACATAGCTTGAGCGGTGATGTCCTAACCGTCAAACTATCAAGTAAGGAATTGCAAGATGTATAGTATTGAGATGGGAAAGGATCAAGTAAATTCGCGCCGTTATGGCGCTCCAACGGGCCAAAGAGAGATAGTGTAGATAAGAGGATCAACAGGAAAAGTAGAAGACTGGATAAGAGGAAAATATATATATAAAGTAATATAGGTATTTGGACAAAATTAAATGGATTTACATGCTGAATTGAACAAATAGGTCCAACATGTATAAGGGGACAGAGAATTATTAGAAAATATTTAAAGAACTATAATTGAAATAACCAGTGATAAATTCAATATAACTAGAATATTACAGAGAATTTTTTTTTTTTTTTTACATATACTTATCTGTCGCTAAGCAGCAAAGAAAGAGGAAGAAGTTGTATATGTTTTAACTGATATTTCACCTGGACATTAAAGGGATTGGTTGATGGAATTTGGGGGTGGGGCTAACTGTTCAACAGTCTTGTTTTTTCTTTCAAAATAGTTTGTTTGAACCTTTGCTGCTAAGAAGTAAAAGAAGGAGATAATGCATAATATGAGCCTCCGGGTCTTGCCATAAAATTGGAGATTGCACCCTAAAAGATACTTGTGCTATTACAACTAATACATTTTAGATGTTGGAGAAACATTGGATGTTGTGTGCCTATGCTTTCAATGGCCACCACAATTCCTGCTGCAATACTACTGTTGCTGAGTGCAGAAGTGGAGAGAGACACAGTTGAAAATACAAGTTGTTAGCAGGAGTCCTACAGCAACATAGGAAAAAAAGAAAGATAAATTATATATATATATATATATATATATATATATATATATATATATGAAAGAGGAGCACATACTAGGACAACTATTTTTCGTACAGCAACTTAAAGAACAACCTATGGCTTGTACAACTCTGACATAGCGTTTCTTACAAAATAACTGTGGAATGGGATATGTCAGTTGGGTATGACACATGACATCAGTTCTTTAAAACCTGTGTTCAACAAAAGAATAGGGCAGCATGTCAGCTGCCAAGATTTGGGTAATGGCACTTCTCACACATTGTCCCTCTCTGCGAACCATCTGGACAGTCTTGCTGCTCTGAGGTGAGCAGTGTTACATCAGTAAAAAGGGGCAAGAGGGGGATACTTTATCGTTCAATTTCTCTTGAACTGCCACTCTGACAGTATTGAAATAACGCTCTCCATGGTCCAAATAAAAGGATTAATTGGAGCTGCTTCTACTGTGAAACATTACTGTCCCTTTAAAGGGACCCTTTAAAGTCCAATTTAATTAAACGAGGATTCAAATTTGCATATGTCCATTATGCTTCAATTGGTTTTTACCAATTGATTCTTCTTAACCATTTGAGTGCCAGAGTGGTATGCAACACATTGCAAAGCAATGCAATGCAATGCATAACCTACTGGCACTCAAAAGGGTTTATACATCAGCCTTAGTACATCAATCTGACAGGTTTGATTCATTCTGTTAGTCCAGCGGTGTCTGTACTAAGTGCTGTAACATGAACTTCAAGACTCATGAGTGTCAGCACACTCTTACCAAGATCTAGCAGACTTGCCTTGATAGGGTCTAAAGACTCTGTTATTCTTCCACCCATCCTATCAAACCACGTCTGGTAGATCCTATTAAGTACGTGCTGACAGGCATGAGTACTGATGTGAGACGTAAGGCAGCTCCAAATACCACTTCACTGACAGCTCAAATAACCCCTCCGTATATGTCACTCTGCTCTTTCTTGTTATTCTCAAACCATAAGCTATTATACAACCATTTCCCAATGGTGTCACATAGACAAGAAAACGTCTTAAAATAAATGTTTTAGCTGATATACTAAGAAGAACTGGTGCAATTCTGGAGCACGCCAACTTTGTCATAGGAAACAAATAAATATTCCCCAAATTCCCATTAATTTGAATGGAGTTTCTAACTCCTAGAATGCTGAAGAGATCTCTAACACATTGCAAAACAGTGCATTGAAAATCTCTATATCTTTCAAAGAGTTAAAGGGATAGTAATACTTCGTTTTAACTTTATTTTATTTTGTAGGCATTAAAAAAACATAAAGAATGATATAAGTCTTATCTCTCAAACCTTTATGGTTTAAGAGATATTCACAAGCAAAGTTTCCCCCTCCCGCCCCTTTTACCTAGTGTAAGCCATCTCTTCTCAGATGTGAGTCTGGTTGTAAGACCAGACAGATAACAGCAGGGGACAATCTTCTTACAATGAAAACAATGAAAGCCTTCCCCCCTTGACAAGCTTTTCATCTTTTTCCCTTATCTTAATTGAAGATTGTCCCTCTCTGCAGTCTACCTGGGCACCTCCCTTCTGATCCTTCAAAATAAAATAAAGATAAAACGAAGTATTACTATCCCTTTAAAGACTCAATTTAAATCCCTGGTGATTAGTATTTATCCCCTCTGATGTAGTTAGCTTGGCCCTCAATTATCCCAGTGTGTGGGGGGGATGCAATAAGGGGCAGTGCTGTGATGAAGTGTCTGGTGATGTGTGGCGGTATGACCATATCTGGGAACTCTCCAGATCAGCCCCAGAGACTCTGAGTTAACTACTGGGTTTCAGGGGACAGAGGCTAATTCTTCTGCAGTGGTGAGTTTCCTGTGAAACTCTGCCCACCTCTCCTCCTTACCACCCTTTTCCTCCCACTTCTCCTCCTTCCCAGCCTGTTCTGCCTACTTCCCACCCGCTTTCAGCCACTTTATGACAAACCCCGCCCACCTGATTAAGCCCCACACAAAATCTTTTTTGTGACATATGGAAAAGACTTCTAGGTCAGGAAAGGTATTTATAATGGGAGATTTCAACTATCCTGAAATAGAATGGAGCAATATGACTTCCAGCACCACAAAGGGAAACATTTTTTTAGTATGATTAATGCTAATTTTATATCCCAACTAGTAGAGCAGCCAACTAAAAAAGAGGCCTTGCTTGACCTAGTGCTCTCAAACAATTCTGACATGATAAACAGTATGCAAGTAAGGGAACATTTAGGCAGCAGTGACCACAATATGGTATCCTTTGAAATTTGTTATGAGAAACCCAATAGCAAGGGTTTAACCAAAACATTCAATTTTAAAAAGGCTAATTTTACAATGCAAAAAGCAGTATTAAAGAATATTCAGTGGGATGCAATTTTCAAAGATAAAAATGCACATGAATCATAGAATGTGTTTAAAATGCTCTTAGACAAATACACGCATCAAAATATACCACTGAGGAATAAGCACAAAAGGCATAAAGTGAAAGCAATGCAGCTTAATAATGAGGTTTGCAGGGAAATGAGAAATAAGAAACATACTTTTAAAGTGTTTAAGTCAAAAGGGTCAGATGCATTATTTAAAAATGCAAATAATGTAATAAAATCTGCAAGCAAGCAATTAAGCTAGCTAAATTTGAAAATGAGAGAAATATTGCAAATGAGAGCAAGAAAAACCCAAAACAATTCTACAAGTATATTAATAACAAAAAAGTAAAGGTTGATATTGGTCCTCTTAAGGCTGAGACAAGTGAACTGATTATTGAGAATAAGGCTATGGCTGACACCTTAAATACATTATATGCTTCAGTATATAAAAAAGAAAGGAACAATGACAGGCTATGGGCAAATAGACAAAACCACAGAATTTCCTCCATAAAGTACATGCCTCAGTAGGACGAGGTTCAAAAGAGACTGGAAAATGTTATGCTGAGTAATGCACCTGGACCTGATGGTATACACCCAATGGTACATAAGGAACTTATAGTGACTAAGATACAAGAAGGGTTACTAACTGACAGTATTCAGAACTATGTGAAGACAAACAATATTATTAGTAGGAGTCAGTATGGTTTTATGAAGAATAGATCAATCAGACTAATTTATTTGCATTTTATGACAGAGTAAGTAGTAATTTGGACAAGGGAATTGCTGTTGATGTAGTTTACTTGGATTTTGCAAAAGCCTTTGATACAGCGCCTCACAACAGGTTATTGCATAAATTAAAAGGCTTTGGTTGGGGCGGTGTTATCTGTACATGGATTGAGAACTGGTTAAATGATAGATGGCAGAGAGTTGTTGTAAATGGAACTTTTTCAAATTGGTCTAAAGTTATAAATGGGGTGCCACAGGGTTCAGTCCTATGCCTAATGCTTTTTAATTTGTTTATTAATGATATAGAAGTGGAAATTGAAAGTAGCATCTCAATCTTTGCTGATGACACTAAGCTATGTAAGGAAATACATACAGAGCTGGATGTTTTTTCTCTGCAGAAGGATTTAGATAAACTGAGTGAATGGGCAGAAAAGTGGCAGATGACATTTAATGTATATAAGTGTAAGGTTATGCATTTGGGCTGTAGAAAGAAACATGCTACATATACTCTAAAGGGTATACAACGTGGGGAATCCTCATTAAAGAAAGAACTAGGAGTACTGATAGACAAATAGACTTCACAGCAGTGTCACTCAACTGCTGCAACAGCAAATAGGGTACTAGCCTGCATAAAAAGAGGTGTAGATGCAAGGGATGCTAATAATATCCCACCTCTGTATAAATCGTTGGTTAGGCCTCATCTAGAATATGGAGTACAATTTTGGGCACCAGTTCTTAAAAAAGACATTGTTGAACTAGAAAAAGTGCATAGACATGCAACAAAACTGATAAATGGATTGGAGGATCTGAGTTATAAAGAAAGACTACCCAACTGGGTTTGTGTACATTAAAGAAGAGATGTCTAAAGGGTGATAAGATTACCATTTACAAATACATTCAAGGTCAATAAAAATAACTATCCAATGAATTATTTACGCAAAGAGCTGAGTTAAGAACAAGAGGTCATGCATTTGACTAAAACAAAGGCAGGGTCTTTTACAGTAAGGGCGCTAAAGCTATGGAATTCTTTTACTCGGGATTTTGTACTTGCAGATAATGCAACTGCTTTAAAAAAACAGAACAATTTTGAAAATTATGACAGATGGCTTCAATGCAGATAGGTTGTTGATCCAGGGAACTATCTGACTGCCATCTGGAGTCAGGAAGGATTGTTTTTGTTGGACTGGACTTGATGGACGCATGTCTTTTTTCAGAATCTCCAACTACGTTACTATGTAAATCCCATCATTTACAAACCCCTGGTCGCAGCACATGAGTCCTCTCTGAGGGCTCAGGAGGATGAAGTTCCCAGGTATGGATATGACACACTTGTGCCACACTTTTCCATATGCACTAAGTTTTGGTATGAAAGGGGAGGGGAGAGAGAAGTAAATAATTATAATGCAGGTTTGTCATAATGCTGATGATGTTTTAAGAAGGGCAAGTGGGAGGGCAGAAAGGATGTGCTCAGAATTCAGCACCATAGTCACCAGTGTTCCTTAACCCTTTCAGTGCCATAGGAATGCACTTTTTGTTCTGTTTGGCTTTTTCATACTCTTCTTTAATGTGGGAGACTCTGGGGATAGGCTGAGAACCCGGTTCATATACAGGTAGACAAAACAGGTCTCAAACACCACCACACATATCACCAAAGAATTCCGGCAAGCTCATGAGGAGTAGGACTAGGGAGAGGTAGACATACAGCGAAACCAGCTTTTCTAATCCTATGAGTATAGTGGAGCTTCTGTCCACTTTGTCAGAGGTTACAGACACTCAAAAGTAATCACATTAAATAGTGTCATTCACCAATCATAATCCTTTCCCAAGGGCCACATGTTTTTTACATTGTGTTACCACCCTGACAACAATAAAAAAGAAAATGAAAGACAAAAAAAGAATGACAGCAATGAAAAGAAGTTAAGACTTTTGATTTTCTTTTTCCTCACTTAAAATGCATACTTCAAACTAGATTAAAATCTATAAAATAAATAATTGTGTTACACACTTAAGATCATAAATGTTTAAAAATAACTTAGAAATGAGTTCATGTATTTAAATAAAGAGCACATTCATTTTACTCTTTTTGAGACCTCAGGTACCCACCTTATATATTTTCAAAAAAACAACTTAGCAGCTTAGCAGCCATTGTCAATCCACTGCAGGATGGAGGACTCATCAGCAGTCTGAGGGAATGGACTATTATCTGCCATGCTGGTGCAGTGCTGATTGGCAGGTGTGCGTAGCTTTATCCAACCTTTTGGCACTCACTTCCTGTTTCCTAAAGATAACATTTCCTTAACTCTCCCATAAAACAAATGAATAGAGTGGGATAGTTAATAGAAAAGATAGAATGGTAGTACCCAACTTAGACCAATAGTTCAATTCAGATGGCAATTATTACTAATGAACTAGCAAACATCAATAAAAGATGGTGGGGGTGTAGAACTGCAGATGATTTCTGAGTGATATTGCCAAGGATAGCAGAAACAAACAACCAAAAAAGTGTCATGGTGTAGAACTGCAGGGTTTTTTTGAGGCATATTACCTTAAAAACCAAAGATGTGATGCATTAGGTCCAATTCAGCTTGATTAGCAATACAAATTCCCATTGATTTAAATTAGGTTTTTAACCACATGAACAGGGGAGTTGCCAGGGCTGGATTTACATCTCAGGAGCCTGTAGGCACAGATATTTGAAGCACCATCCCCCATGGGCCATCTGCACTGGATACCTCCACAATGCTCCTAATCTCCACGTTGCCCCCCCATCATCTCCATATTGCCCTCACATTGCCCCCATCATTGCCACATTATCCCCCATTAGTTCCAGCTTGCCACCATCATGTCATATATTGCCCTCACATTGCCCCCATCATCTCCATATACCATATTGCCCTCGCATTGCCCCCATCAGCTCCATACTGCCCCCATCATCTCCATATACCATACTGCCTTCACACTGCCCCCCATCAGCTCCGCATTGCCCTCACATTGCCCCCATCAGCTAGAAATGCCAGGCGCCCTTCGTTGGCGGGCGCCTGTAGGCAGGTGCCTACTTTGCTAATGGCAAATTCGGCCCTGGGAGTTGCTACGCTCCAGAATGTCCCAGAGTTTCAGCCAATAAAATGCATTATCAGTGAACAAAGCAGCCAAAGTAAACCAGGCAACCAAATTCCACTACTACTAGTATAGAGATTAGCATCATTACATGACTCAAAGCTGGTAACACCACCAAGTTTTAAGCAAGACACCTGGGGCTGGATTCTATTGCAGGTGCTAATGTTATCATTGCTTTTATCTGCAGTTTTCCCCATAGACCATCAATAGGAAAATGCTTGCTAAAACGGGTGTTAACATTTATCACCTGCAATAGAATCTATCCCGTGAAGCTTTAGCCAACTCAGCCAGTATTTAGCAACTCCCTTGCCCATGAATCCTAGAGAGGACTGCAGCCCATTGATTCATAATGTTCTGAGACCTCCCTATTAGGAATACACGGATGATCTATTTTCCTTGTCATGAAAATATCCATAGAAATGGAGATAGATTCCTCCTTTCTGTGGAAATTCCCACAGGGTGGAAATATCAGCAAAACGTACCTCAGAAGGTCAAAGCATGTTGTTAAGGTGTTCCCATACTGAGTTATGAGCCCTACACCACACTTACAATGTCTCTGTGATGACATCACAGCATGTGCACACATTATCAAGCTTATACACACTCAAACCATGTCACACTGTGGAGTACCTCAGTGGAAAGGGATTTCCCACAAGAGGCGTATGGTCCTATTTTGTGGCATTTTCTTCCCTACTTCTTCAAGTGGTTAAAAGACACATTTATGTCAATGGAAATTTTGGGAAATGGGCATTTATTTTTATTCAACTTCTATTCCCTATTCATCTCCTATAATGCAGTTGGCTTGTCCCAGAATAAGTTACCGTTATATACATGCCCATTGATGCCCCTTTGTACACATTTATTCATATGTCCATATGCCCATTATGGCCTTTTAACCCTTTGAGTGCTAGAGGGGTGTGCAATGCATCAATCTGGCATTTAAAGAGTTAAAAATGTTTATGTACATTATACACCATTACACATATGTCCATTTTGCAATTTTAAAATGGTGCTCTTTCTAATTTGATATTTATATTGAAGGGAAATCAACTTTTAAATTGCTAGCAAGTTTAGTAAGTTGTATTTCTCCAATATGGTGCTCCAGAATTGCAAATTCACCATCCTGAATTGCCCTATGACCCTTAAGTACATATACAAAAAGCAAACAACAAGAAATAACAATTCCCCCAATTCCCAGTTATATAAATAAGGAGTTTACAGAGAACGCAAGATAAATCTCCACTGCATTTATAAACAATACATTGTGGACCTCTCTAGGTTAAAGTTCCCATTTAATCCTGTTAACCCATTTAAATCCAAGTGAGTTTATTTCTTTCATATGGTGCAGTTGTAGTATGGTTTCCATGGCCTGTGGCACTGTCAGGCACAATTGCATGGAGATGCCCAAAGAACTGGTAGCAAACAAACTAAAAAAAATGGGATGTCCTCAGCTTTATGCCAAGAAGAGCTGCTGGCAGTTAAGTTTAAAGACAAAAATGAAGTATACATGCTTTCTGTGATGGCCCCGCAGCAGGCACCCGCCCCTATAGTTAGGGGGGCACCCACCAGGTCATTTATACCAGACTGACCTCAGAGGACCACCGGACAGACCTGGGCTGTTTGCCACTGGATCTAGCTGCACCACCCAGAGGAGGAGCGGTCAACCAGATTGGAAGACCTCCAGGTGCAGCCAGCCCAATGGAGAGCAGTGACCTGAGTAGGGGCTCACACTTCTACCCACTGGAACAGGTCACTGTAAAGCAGGTATCATCTCCTCTTCTGTAAATTCTCCTCTAGGCAGGCATTAACCCCTCTGCTTTGTTCTCTAGAACATGTCCAGTCCCCTCTGTGACAACAACACCTCCTCCAAGCAGGAACTAGCCCCTTTACCCTACTAAAATGTCACCACCTTTAACAAGGCAATTTTTGCTACACAGGCCTGTTGTCAGATAGGGATCTGCTATTGAACCCTGTGTCTCCTGCACAGTCTAGCTCTGCCGGAACCTGATACATTACCTCTATTATGGTGCCCTCAGAGACAGGTATGAGCAAGTAAGCCAGTCTCTCCCACAACCTCTGCTGAAAGGGAGTTTCTGTCCTTTGTTGTGGAGCAGGGGCCTTAGCTATGCCTTAGCTATGCCAGCCTCCACATCCATTTTGATCAGCTGAACAACAAGCTCTGGCTTACTGCGTGGACCATGGTCAGACCCTCGGGTAGTGATCAGCTCCTTCAGCGCTGTGATGCTCAGCTGCTTGTAAATGGCTTCCATCTTGGGGTCTGGCTCTGCTCTCCTCTGAACCTCCCAATGGAGGTGTATCCCGGTGGTGGTTTGGACTCTGTAGTGCAGATAACCCACCACTGCCACCAATGTGATAGCACCTACTGTAGGCGCCCACCACTGTAGCATTATGGTGGCACCCACCAGGTCACTTACACCGGACCGGCCTCAGCGGACCACTGGATCTAGCTGCACCACCCAGAGGAAGAGCGGTCAACCGGATTGGAAGACCTCCAGGTGCAGCCAGCCCAACGGAGAGCAGTGACCTGGGTAGGGACTCTCACTTCTACCCACTGGAGCATGTCACTGCAGAGCAGATATTGTCCCTTCTAGAAAGGTACTAAGCCCTCTATCTTGTTCTAGGGAACAGATCCTGTACCCTCTGTAACAACACCTCCTTTGCCAGGCAAGAACTAGCTCTTCTACCCTAATAAAACAACACCACATTTTACAAGGCCATTTTGGCTACACTGGCCTGGTACCAGCAATACCCCATCACCAATAACAGCACCTAAAAATCCGCTATAGGGTGGTAAAAACACACAACTAAGTTGATTGAAATTGAATACCAGGTCTTTCACAGCATACATTTAACTTGGGGTGACATGAATGTAACAAAATATCACAATACACAGAAGACAAAACATACAACACACATAACAGAGTATCACAATTTTGGGGTGTAGGATGGAGGAGTATAATTAAAACACTGACAAGAAACTGAAGGTACCAGAATGCAACAGTGATATATTTGCATACACGCATGGGACACAGCAATACTGCAATGTATGTCACCAACCAATAGATGGCAGTGTACCGAACAATGCTGCTATGCTTGTCAAAAACCAATAGATGGCAGTGCATCAGACAATTCTGCAATGCTTGTCACCAACCAATAGATGGCATTGCATCGAACAATGCTGCTATGTTTGTCACCAAACAATTGATGGCAGTGCATAGCACAATGCTGCAATGCTTGTCACCAACCAATAGATGGCAGTGCATAGCACAATGCTGCAATGCAAGATTCAACTAATAGATGGCAAGGTTGTGTTCAAATGACTTGAGATAGGAAAAGTCCATAGCAGATGTATTGCTGTAATGTCCATGTAATCCCACAGTCCTCATATATTACAGGGACATGAAAGTTTAACCTCCTGTTTCTTCACACTTTCCACCATGCATGAGGACAAAACTGTGGCAGTCTCTGTTCATGGCAGAAGGGGGGTACTAAAAAGCTAGTCTGCATCAAAGACTACAGTAAGCACATGGGGGGAGTTGATCTGTGTGATCAACTCATGCAGCCGTACCTCACCCTGCGAAAGTGTAGGGCATGGTACAAAAAGGTTGCCATTTACATGATGCAGACAGCAGCATACAATTCTTTTTTAATTTTCAAATTGGCAAACACCACTCTAAAATTTAGTTTGCTGCAGTATTAGCTCCAACTTATTTCGCAATTTTTGTTTCAAGGGGCAATAGAAATAACTCCACAAAAACCCGGGGTAGTACACTTTATTTATAAAATCCCCCCAACCCCCCAAAAGAAAAACCCACAAAAGCGCTGCAGGGTTTGCTACAGCAAGGGAATACGGACAGACACCACCACTTACTGTCCTTACTGCCCTTCTAAACCTGGCCTCTGCATGGGTTACTGCTTCAAGCAATATGAAGGCACAATGCAGTAGTGCTGTAAAGTTTATTATTACTTGGCCACTTTTTCACCCTGAAATATCCTGTTTTTTATTTTTCAAGACACATCCCTCCTTAGATCTAACACTATCAAAATATAATGGGAAGCAAAGCATCCTAAGTTTTTTTATATCTCTGATAATGGAAACACACATGTTCCCTACTGGGCCCAGTAGCTCCCCCAAACCCTGACATACCTATGCATATGGGGCATTGACGTACTCAGACGATGTAACCCACCATGTAAAGCACTTAAAAATCTGCAGATATAATCTAATTGAAATCCAGAGCAACACTAAAATATAAGTGTGAAAAAATGGTGTTTCTCTGCCTTAATGCAGGTTTTGGGAGGGATTGGTGATAGAGTGGCAGTGAAAAAATTGATAGAATGCAAATAGAATGAAAGCCAGGGTTGTCTACTCTTCTACAACATGTACTTTTGGGGGTAAAATTAATTGCAGCATTGCCAAACAGTCCGAAAGGAGACAAGGCACCAGCTGTAAAAATGGCATGTCTGCAAAAGGAAACTAACATGTTCAAACTGGGCCCAGTAGCTCCCCCAGACCCTGATAAATCTAGGCATATGGGGAATTGCTGTACTTAGAAGAAGGAGCCAAACACTAGTCAATGGAGTTTATAAAATCTTCACCTATTCTGTGTTGAAATTCACATCAACACTGAAGTCTCAGTGTGAAAAACGCTGTTTTTTTTTTTTACTTACGTCAAGTTTTATGAGGGATTGGTGGTAAAATAGTTGTGTACAAAATTTGAAAATACACCTAAAATGAAAGCCTGGAGTGTCTACTTTCCAAAAATATACACTTTTGGGGGGAAATCTTAAAGTGGAAAACTGTTACACAGTCCAAATGAGAAATGGCACCAATGATGCAAACACTGAAAATTCAAAGTGTGAAACTGGAAACACACATGTTCCAATTTGGGCCCTGTAGCTCCCCCAATGCATGAGAAAGCTATGCATATGGGGTATTGCTGTACTGAGAAAAAGGAGCTGAACACTAATCAATGCAGTTTATAAAATCTTCACCTATTGTGTGCTTAAAATTCACATCAACATTGAAGTAAAAGTGTGAAAAATGCTGAATTTTTTTACTTATGTCAAGTTTTCACAGGATTGGTGGTAAAATGGCTGTGTAAAGAAATTTGAAAACACACCTAAAATGAAAGCCTGGGGTATCTACATTCCAAAAATATACACTTTTGGGGGCAAATCTTCAAGTGGAGCACTGTTACAGCCCAAATGAGAAATGGCACCAGTGACGCAAGCTCTGAAAATTTAAAGTGTGAACCTGGAAACGCGCATGTTCCAATTTGGGCCCCGTAGCTCGCCCAAACTATGAGAAAGCTATGCATATGGGGTATTGCCATACTCAGAAAAAGGAGCTGAACACTAATCAATGCAGTTTATAAAATATTCACCTATTCTGTGCTTGAAATTCACATCAACATTGAAGTCAAAGTGTGAAAAATGCAGAATTTTTTACTTACATCAAGTTTTCACAGGATTGGTGGTAAAATGGCTGTGTAAAAAAATTGAAAACACAACTAAAATGAAAGCATGGGGTGTCTACATTTCAAAAATATACACTTTTGGGGGAAATCTTAAAGTGGACAACTGTTACACAGCCCCAATTGAGACATGGCACCAGATAAGCAAGATGTGAAAATTCAATATTTGTTCAAATTTGGGTCCAGTAGCTCCCCCAAACCTTGAGAAACCTATGCATATGGGGTATTGCTGTACTCAGAAGAAGGAGCTGAACACTAAACAATGCATTTTTAAAAATCGTCACCTATCATGTGCTTGAAATTCACATCAACATTGAAGTGAAAGTGTGAAAAATGCTGAATTTTTTACTTACATCAAGTTTTCACAGGACTGATGGTAAAATGGCTGTGTAAAAAAATTGAAAACACACCTAAAATGAAAGCCTGGGGTGTCTACATTCCAAAAATATACACTTTTGGGGGAAATCTTAAAGTGGACAACTGTTACACAACCCCAATTGAGACATGGCACCAGTTAAGCAAGATGTGAAAATTCAATATTTGTTCAAATTTGGGTCCCGTAGCTCCCCCAGACCTTGAGAAACCTATGCATATGGGGTATTGCCATACTCAGAAAAAGGAGATGAACACTAATCAATGCAGTTTATAAAATATTCACCTATTCTGTGCTTGATATTCGCATCAACATTGAAGTCAAAGTGTGAAAAATGCTGAATTTTTTACTTACATCAAGTTTTCACAGGATTGGTGGTAAAATGGCTGTGTAAAAAATGTTAAAACACACCTAAAATGAAAGCCTGGGGTGTCTACATTCCAAAAATATACACTTTTGGGGGAAATCTTAAAGTACACACTGTTACACAACCCCAGTTGAGACATGGCACCAGTTAAGCAAGATGTGAAAATTCAATATTTGTTCAAATTTGGGTCCCGTAGCTCCCCCAAATCTTGAGAAACCTATGCATATGGGGTATTGCCGTACTCAGAAGAAGGAGCTGAACAATAATAAATGCAGTTTATAAAATCTTCACCTATCCTATGCTTGAAATCCACATCAACATTGAAATATGTGTGAAAACCGCTGAATTTTCTATTTACGTCAAGTTATACGAGGGATTGGTGGTAAAATGCCTGCGTAAAAAATTTGAAATTATTCATAAAATGACAGCCTGGGTTGTCTACTTTCCAAAAATGTACACTATCGGCACCCAGAGATCAATCTACTAATGGTGGAATGACAAGCCAGCATAATAGTGCCACAATAAAGCTCCTACCCAGGTGTATAAACGGAAGGCCCTGAACGGGCACTTGGCTTGTGGAACGACAGAACAGGAGTGGAGACTAACTGAGGCGCCCATGAGACCAACCCCAGTGACAATGGGACAAGCCAAGCGTATATGGATCAACAAGCTGAGCAACAACCCGGGGTATGGAGTAAGGAGGCAGCAAGGCACTAGTGGATCGCAGTACAGAATGGTAGTGCAGTATCTACAGCAACCGACTGAGCTAGTACACAGGAGACAGAGCACTGAGGCAACTCTCTACCGGATCCGGTAGAACAGGAGTCAGGGGAGAGCAACGGACTCCACAGCGGTCAACACGGAGCAGGAACGTCAGCCAATCCAAGTCGATACATGGAGCAGGAACGTCAGCCAGGCCGGGTCGGTACACGGAGCAGGAACTTCAGCCAATCCAAGTCGATACACGGAGCAGGAACGTCAGCCAGGCCGGGTCAGTACATGGAGCAGGAACAGGAACTGATAGAGAGTAGTCAGGCGAACCGGGTCATACACAGGAAATCACATGAATCACGGCAGCAAGGCACTAAGCAACGGAACACCACGAAAGGGCCCTGTAACAGTGACAGATCACAGTACTTAAAGGCTACCACTGGGTGGAGCCATAACACTTAGCCAATAGGAAAGCATCAGGCTACTAGTGTCAAAATGTCGCAATATACACGGGCACCGTGATATTCAAGCTGTGAAAATTCAAAGTGTGAAACTGGAAAAGCGCATGTTCCAATTTGGGCACCGTAGCTCCCTCAAACCTTGAGAAACCCATGCATATGGGTATTGCCATACTCAGAAGAAGGAGCCGAACACTAAACAATGCATTTTTAAAAATCTTCACCTATCATGTGCTTGAAATTCACATCAACATTGAAGTCAATGTGTGAAAAGCGCAGATTTTTTTTTTACTTACGTCAAGGTTTACGAGGGATTGGTGGTAAAATAGCTGCGTAAAAAATTTGAAAACATACATAGAATGAAAACCTGGGGTGTCTACTTTCCAAAAATATACACTTTTGGGGGGAAATCTTAAAGTGGGGCACTGGTACACAGCCTCAAATGAGACATGGCACCAGTGACGCCAGCTGTGAAAATTCAAAGTGTGAAACTGGAAATGCGCATGTTCCAATTTCGGCACCGTAGCTTCCAAAAACCTTGAGAAACCTATGCATATGGGATATTGTCATGCTCAGAAGAAGGAGCTGAACACTAATCAATGCATGTTTTTTTAAATTTCAACTATCCCGTGCTTGATATCAACCGTAATATTGAAATGTAAGTGTTAAAACTACAAAAAACCAAAATATTCCAAAAAATGCCAAAATTCTCCTGATTATTTACCTTATGTTGTCTAATTTTCAGAAACATATACCTTTGTGGGACAGTTTTGGTTCTGGCACCATCAACTAAGCTATGATGCTCACATGCCAATTGTTGAAAAATTACAGGTTGGAAATAATGGCGTCCATCTTGTAATAGTTACCTTGTAAATGTGAGAAAGGGATTGAAATACTAGGCATATGGGGTACTCATATTCAGGAGAAGCAAATTAATATATTTAGGGGTATTATTTTGTAAGGAACTAATGATATGCAAGTACTGACAGGAAAATTTTTTTTGTTTTTTTGCTCTTTTTTCTATTTTAATCAAATTAAACAATGAGGTATTCATATAATTGTGGTATCAAAAGAAAGTCCTACTTGTGCTTAAAAAACAGTATATAATTTGTGTGGGTGTACAAAAGGAATTAAAGAGAAAATATGGTTGAACAACAACATAGTCAAAATTGCTCTGGTCCTTAAGTGAAATCCACCTCAGATTGTCCTGGTCCTTAAGGGGTTAAGGTCTAGAAGAATGCTTTTCCTACCCTTCTGATTCTTACAGAGCTAAGATGTATTAAGATCATTCTGAAAAGAGTTTGTTCAGATAAAAAGATAACTTAGTGGAACTGTCACTTTGAAACAACTAGGTAATTTTGAAACACTTTGAAAAGCAAACTATCTTCATGGTAGGCAGTTTAACTATTTAAAACAGTATTTTATAAGCTATTTAGCTTTTTTTATTTGTCATTTAGTGCAGATCCCCCAGGCATGCCTGGAAGACTCAAACATTCCACATAGATCTGCTTTACCAACTGCCACTTCCTACCAGGAAGTACTAGCTTGGCTGCCTACACTGAGAAATAAATAAAGCTAAATTTCTCATAAACTATTGTTTGAAATTAAAATAACTAAATAAGCATTGGTTATCTTGGATGCTCTTTTCAAAATCAACTATTTGTTACAAAGTGACAGTTTACTTTGAACTAATAACTGTTTTTTATATATATATTTTTGCCTTCTATATGTCCTTGACAAACAATAAGGGTGCCCTGCAAATTCCAGACTGTGTATAAAGGGAGTCTTGAACAAGCTCCATTTCTGCCTAATGCCAATTTGCTAACCTACTTATGCAGGAGATTCTCCCTTTAAAGGGATAGTAATACTTAAAATGTAAAAAAAAATATGTTGTAGGGTTTATCCCCCTGAGTAAAACAGGAGTACCCCCACTGCTGAGAGGTGTTTCATTCAAAAGTTATTAATTTTCAAAGTTGAATTTTTTAGGTGCAATATCACAGTGGCCTGAAATTGTACAGTGGCGCTGTTGCTACACCATCCTATGGAGATTTACATTTTAAGTATTACTATCCCTTTAAAGATCCTTGAACCAAGGGAAGGTCAATAGGGCATTCTATGTGCATTTGGGGTGGCATTCCTTCCCTCTTCAACAACTCATTTTATGTATTAAACAAGTAGCAGAGGAAATGGTGTAACATTATGCCATTTTCCTGTACACACACATAGGGGCAGGAGTAAGGAGCTTGGTGGCATTTTTGACAGTGGGGCATGTTCATCCATTATACATGACAGTGATCATACAATAGAGTGAACACATTGACATGTAGGGCATGAGTTGGACGCTAGGCATGAGATGAAATGCATTGGAGACCTCTCTAGCATTCAAGGGGTTATACATTCCATTTAAATCAATGGGAATATGGGGAATTATAGATGTTACCTATGGTGAGGTTGGGTTACCACAGAATTGCCTTCACTTCTTAGTACACATTGCTCAATAATATTAGTGCTTTCTCTTATTTTCTACATGAATGGAGGTTCTGAGATTGTTTGGCACATGTAAATTCATCTTATATGAGTATTAATTTGTTTATTATTTTATGTGCAATGGAGGATTCCTTTTACATCTTGTTATGATGCCCAATTACAATGGATTAGCGCATATCAGTCAGATCCCAAATCCGCTTTGTATTGGACTGAAATATTTTACACAGATACAACATGAACAGTGATAGACAAAGAAATATTAGTATGTTTTTATGGTTCAAAATCAACTAGTTATGTTTCCTTAGGAAAAGTAGTGTTCAAGTGTATTTCTACACCAATTTTGTGGTCCTGGTACCCCTACTTTATGTCATCTCATATCAAGAGGGTATCATTTTACTCAGAAGGGCTCTAGTTACCTAATCAAATATGATATTCTTTGATTTTCAGCAAATTCAGTATATTTGAAAGAGTGTATATATGAAAACAAACACTTTTTCTCCCTTTTTTTTTCTTTTGCTATAGCACAGTCTTGTGGATATATCACAGCAATCCAGCCTTGGGGAAGAAATGCAAATGACTAGTCACTGAAATTGCAATTTTGTGTACTTGTAAAACATCCTATATAATAATTTGCTAGGATGTTTGTCACGATGCAGTCATGCACAGTGCCCACGTTCGGGCAGTCTCTACTTCTCATGATTGCATCGTGTGAGTGAGGCGAAGCAAGACTGCATTGCGTGGAGCAGTGAGGTAGCAGCCTCTTAACCCTTTGAGTGATTTGCAATGCTTTGATACCCCTCTGACACTCAAAGGGTTAACATTACCCGGACCTTGTCCCGGGTACACAGGCTTTTACACTAGTATTTAACATATAGAGCTACATGTTCTTTTCCCTTCAATATTTTGTGCCAGTATTTAAATATTTTTTTCAAATTGATAATTTTAATAGGAAAACCAACACATATAATTATGAATGTTGGTATTTTACAAAGGCAGTTTAATACTACTACTTTAGGGGAGGAATGTTGGTGTATGTTGCTTAGTAAATTGACATTTTGAATGCATAAGGAAAAAGAACTTGGTTCCAGCTCCAGAATTTGCACAGAATTAATGTGGTACATATCCTCAGCATATGTAATACTAGCCCTGTGCATTACCTAATTAGCATACTATGTCTGTCTGTGTCACCAACTATTAACCCTTTGAGTGCCAGAGGGGTATGCAATGGGCAATGCACTGTGTACAGTCTCTGGCACTCAAAGGGTTAATTTCTCAAAAATATTTATATTACAAAGATATAAAACATATAGGCAGTACTTTATCTTTAAATTAAACTAAACTTATAGTGTAGTCTATACTTATTTGGACACTGACACAAGTTTTGTTGTTTTGGCTCTGTATTCCAGCACATTGGATTTTTAATGGAAAAAATGAGTATAAAATGCAGACTGCCAGCTTTAATCTGAGGGTATTTAAATCCATAAAGTGCGATCCATCTAGGAAATACAGCCCTTTTTATATATAAGGCGAATACAGTCAAGTTGATCCCTTTATTGGCTAACTAGCTGGCTAACTTTTTATAGATAGTCTCTCTCATCTGATATCTATCAAATCTGCCTCAGTATATATATATATATATATATATATATATATATATATATATATATATATATATATATATAAATAATCTTCTTTCCCCATACTTCCCTGTCACAGAGATAATACCAGCAAGATCAGCAAGGTATTTGGGATCAACCTCCTTTGCTTACTTCTTACACCCCCAGACATGTCCAACACAAAGTTAATAACAACAGCAAGATCAGCAAGTTAATTGGACCCCAGCTCCTGTGTATTTCAAATCAAATCAGTCAGACAGAATATTGGGGTATTTGGGGTCAACCTCCTTTGCTCCCTTCTTACACCCCCACACACGTCCAACACAGAGATAATAAAAATCACAAGATTAGCAAGGAAATTGGGCTGCAGCTGTCTGTGTATTTCAAATCAAATCAGTCAGACAGAATGTTGGGGTATTTGGGGCCAACCTACTTTGCTCCCTTCTCAAACCCTACACACATCCAACACAGAGATAATAATAACAACAAGATCAGCAAGGAAATCGGACTGCAGCTGCCTGTGTCTTGCCAGTCAGTCACACTGAAATTTGGGGTATTTGGGGTCAGCCTCCTTTCTCCCTTCTTTTCCTATACTCACCTAAATTAGCTAAGACAAATATCTTACCTAAAGGACTCCCTAAACTAAGCTTCAATACACTTTATTTGCCTATCTTCCCTAGCTCAAATATGAGCTGTTCTCCCTTCCTCTCACAAATACAGAATGGCAGGCTGTGAGAGCCTGATACCCTTTTATATGCCTGCAGGAACAGAAGAGGAAATTGCCATGTTGTAGGAAGAAATTCAGTATTCCCATTGATATCAATGCAATGAGCTATGCAAAACAGCCTGCTAGGCAGTAAGTGCCATTTCTGAGGGAAAAACTTTGGTCCATCCCTGGTCAAACTATAACCTAGCCAATCTGTTTTTGAGGCTTAAAAGTTATTTGCATCTTGTGGTAAGCCCTCTGTTTTGTAGTCTTCTCTTTATGGTACTCTTTGACATGTCTATGTGTTTTTTTTATTATTTTTACAGTCAAAAAAATAGCATTTCCCACCTAAATGTTTTGAGAAAAATGATAATTCTGTGCCTTTTCCTGCCTTGTTCATTGCATTGAAATCAAAGCTAAGACTGAATATTCCCCCACGTGGAAAGTTTCCTTCTTATCCTGCCGGGATAGTATAAAAGATACTAAGAGTACAATGAGGTAAACCCTTAGAAGATAAACCCCATTAACAGAAGTCTTTATGTTGAGGCACTCGGACCCAAAAAAAATACAAAAAAAGGTTATAAATGTGAAGCTTTATTGATACAAATAATTCAGATAAAGTTAAAACCAATTAAAATACACAAGAGAATGGTTCTCATAAGGAATATACCTCAATTAGTAACATTAAATAATGGTGTGACATCTCATGATAATATCTATTCACAGCTATAATAAAAGCATCTTAAATAAATATGAACATATAGAATAATAAACAACACCATTACAACACTCTATGCAAGTACCAATTAAATTTAATAGCCCTATTTACTCTCAATTGAAAAAGTGTATATTAGAGTGTAATCATAGATGCCCCAATAAAGGGGGAATCACTGATACTTAATAACAGCTTAAAGCATAAGTAATCAAAGGATAAACAGGACAAAAATCGTACTTATCCATAAATAGAAGTCTACTCCATATGAGGCCCTCTCTGCAAATCAACCATCACAACGCGTATCGCCTCCTCCGAGGCTTCGTCAGGGGATAACGGCATTTGTTTGTAACCAAACATTTAAATTCTCTGCTGTCCAATGGAGTTTAAAAATTTGGTCACGTGTATTCAATCACGTGACCAAATACTAAACACGTGATCGACCGTCATATAAAACACAACAATATAATCATCAAACATGAAAATATATGATCGAAATAAGCCCCATATGAATGAAGTAGCCTTGAATGCTAATACATCATAATCAATGCATAGATCAGAACGACTGATCAGTTCATTTGCTCATGCGTGCCCACATAAAGGTATGAAACATTCACTCAATATGTGAGTCAGGGTAACGTATAAAGCAAGCACTGATAAAGTAATAAAGACTTCTGCTAATGGGGTTTATCTTCTAAGGGTTTACCTCATTGTACTCTTAGTATTGTTTATAGTTAAAGTCTTGAGTGCACCCCGCTATTTTAGTGGTTGCATGTGGATCCGTTAGGAGATTTGAGACCAGTGCCTGTCTAAAATTTCTTGGGATAGTATAAAAGGGCATTAGATTCCCACAGCGTGTTATTTTTGTGTAAAGATAAAATTGAAAATGAGAGAAGCATTGCAAAAGAGAACAAGAAAAATCCTAAACAATACTATAAGTATATTAATAACAAAAAGATTAAGGTTGATATTGGTCGTCTTAAGCCCGAGACAAGTGAATTGATTAGTGAGTATAAGGCTTAATCACATTATTTTCTTCTGTATATACAAAAGAAGCAACAAACAAAACCACAGAATTTCCTCCATCATGTACATGGCTTACTGAGGGCAAAGTCCAAAAGGGTATGGAAAAGGTTATGGTGAATAAAGCACCTGAACCTGATGGTAGACACCCAAGGGTACTTAAGGAACTTATTTATTGATTCACTTTCATCAGGCATAGTGCCCTGTGATTGGAGGAAAGCTGATGTAGTTTCAATGTTCAAAAAGGGTGCAAGATCCAAAGCAGGACATTTTAGACCGGGGAGCTTGACTTCCATAGTAGGTTAGTTACTAGAAAGGCTACCAACTGACAGTATTCATAACTATGTGAAGACAAAAAATATTATTGATGCCAGCATGGTTTTATGATGAATAGATCATGTCAGACTAATTTACTTGCATTTTACAAAAGGGTAAGTAGTAATTTGGACAAGGAAATTGCTGTTGATGCAGTATACTTGGATTTTGCAAACGTCTTTGGTACTGTAAGTAACAACAGGTTACTACATAAATTCAAAGGCTTTGGTGTGGGAGTTGATATCTGTACATGGGTTGAGACATGGTTAAATGATAGATGTCATGGAGTTGTTGTAAATTTAACATTTCATTGTGGTTGTAAGTGAGGTGAGGTGACACAAGGTTATGTCCTGGGCCCAATGCTTTTTAACTAGAAATGGGAATTTAAAGTAGCATGTCAATCTTTGCTGAAGAAATACATACAGAGCTGGATGTTTTTTCTCTGCAGAAGGATTTAGATAAACTGAGTGAATGGGAAGAAAAGTGGCAGATGACATTTAATGTAGATAAGTGTAAGGTTATGCATTTGGGCTGTAGAAACAAACATGGTGCATATACACTAAACTGGAAAAAGAATATTGGGAATACTCCTTAGAGAAAGATTTAGGAGTGCTGATAGACGATATACTTCACAGCAGTGTGCAGAGTCACTCAGCTACTGCAACAGCAAATACTGTCCTGCATAAAAAGAGGTATAGATGAATAGGTTCAAATATAATTCTCTCGCTTTATAACTCCTTGGTAAGGCCTTATCTAGAATATGGAGTACAGTTTTGGGCACCAGTTCTTTAAAAAAGACATTATTGCACTGGAAAAAATGCAGAGACTTGCAACAAAACTGATGAAGGGATTGGAGGATCTAAGTATATAAAGAGAGCCATACTGGGTTTGTTTACATTAGAGAGGAGACCTCTAAGGGGTGATATGATTACCATTTACAAATATATTCAAGGTCAATACAAAGAACTCTCCAATTAATTATTTACGCAAAGAGCTGAGCTAAGAATGAGAGGTCATCCATTTAGATGAGAAGAAAGGTGTTTTTTTATTTAAAAGGCAGGGATTTTTTATAGTAAGGGCAGTAAAGCTATGGAATTATTTGCCTTGGAATGCTGTGCTTGCAGATACTTTAACTGCTTTCAAAAAAGTAATATGTACCTATATAACATAGAACAATATTGAGAATTATGACAGTTGGAAGGTGTGGTTCAAGTTCCTTCCTGAGCTGGCTGTTCTCTGTGTTAGGAGATTCTGGGGGAGTGTGAAAGAAGAAAAGATATTTGCCAAAAAATAGCTCAAAACCTTGTTTGACTAAGAAGAGACAGGCAGGTGATCCAAGCTCCTTCTTGATCTGGCTGATCCTCTGTGACTGATTAAATGAACGACTAACTGACTGACAAAATAATTTGCAGACTGACGCTCATAGTCAGGCAAGTTTAACTGTCACTGACTCCTACAACAGCTACAAAAAGAGGGGGCAGCATATTATTGACTCATCCTGTACTGTATAAATTAATACTGCAGTGACATTCGGAGAGAGAGAAAGATACAACAGAAATTCTCTTGACACTAAATACAAGAAAAAGGGGAAGAAGCAGTTGCACATGTGGGGAATGTATTATTTTTTGTAGACAGTGACAGATAAGAACAGTAAATAAAAAAATTGTTTGTATGTAGGTGAGAAAAACAGGGAAGCTGACAGATACTGGAAGAGACAGAGATTTACTGTATATGATACAGTATTTTGTAAAGTACAAGACATCACATGCAGTCAGTTCTGTTGTGTACTTTACTGTTAAAACCCACACCACTTCAATAATTTCCAACAAATGTTCTAGGTGCGGGGCAGAGGGAAAGGAGTAGGACTAAAACAATCATATGCACTAGTTCATACCCTGAAGTGCAGGTGCTGGTTTTGAAGTGAATGTATAAGCACAGAAAATGACCTGTGCTAGGGTGATTCATACACTCCCAACATCAGATATAAAGATCCATTTAAATTAAGGGAAACTTGGGGAATGTTTACTAGTCCCCTATGATTCAGGTGGCTTGGCACAGAACTGCTTTTCTTTAGCTTTCTGAATATGACCCATAATCATTTTAACACACTTGGATTTCTCCATCTTCTGTGTCAAAAGTAACAGATCTGTCAAAGGTTGAGTTTGATGGCCTTGTGTATTTTTTCAACCTTATCAACTATGCAGCTGTGTATGAATGTACCACAATGGCAGAGCTATGGATTGACTTACTTGATTACAAAAACCTGTATTGTTGATGACGACTGTGTTTGAAAACATATGGCTTTGTGCATCTTCTCAATGATGATACTCACTTATTGGAAATCTATTAATATAGAGATCATTTTAAAATTGCACTGTTGCTTTTTTGCATTACATCAGTAAGTAAAGTAACTTGTACATCATAAAACAACTTTTTCTACAAATTGGTTTTACAATGTTATGTACAATCACTGACCAAAAAGCATAATGACAGTTTCATACACATGGGATTTTTGGCATTTTGGCATTGCTGCCACAGATATATTGCTTGAGTGTCTTGATTGCAAATTAAGTGTCTTGATTGCAAATTTAAAAAAAACAACAAGATTGTGTAAGCGGTACAACCACCACATAAATTCATAATTTAGAAAAACAAAATGGGTGTGTCAATGTAGTCTTTATCTCCCTTGACACAGCTTGAGCTGCTACAGCTATGATAAACAGTATTACAAAGCTGAATAAAGCTGTACTGTTAAAAAGGACATAATACCTGCACCATTTTGTCACTACCCTGAACTTTATGTAGAGCTGAAGAACATAAAGAATTTTTGTGCTATTTAATTTGTAATTTTCCATCTGTAGACATCACATTAATATCAATACATGGAATACAAGAAAAGAAAGAAAAAAACAGAGGTGCCTACTTGTGTAGTGATTGATATACACATTTCTCCACCATAAAACACCCAACAGGTATATACTCACAAAATGAGTGGGTGTGGATCTATGTACATAATACACAGCTATAACGCTTGATGGGAAATCTGACTGTCCAAACGCTGTCACTTTACAGACACTCCATACAGGCTGCTCCTGAGAGGACTCACTCTCCCAAAATGGACAAGCAATGCAAGAATATGAAAACAAAAAACAAAAAAAAAACCAGGGCACACAATAGTGTGACTCCTTAGTATGATGGTATATATATGATTAATGATGTGGTACTCTCAAGTATGGTGGTCTGAGGTAAATCTGACAAACCAGCAGATGGAGATAATTCCTTGTCTCCACTCGGGTGGATTTACATATTATGTTGTAACCAGAATCTCCTTATCAGAACTCGTAATAAAGGTTAATTCTCTCTACAAATGGGCAGGGGTATAAAAGAAATCTAAATAAATGGATAAATAAAAAAGGATAAAAAACCAAAATAACTAAAAGAAAACAGCTCCAGGATCAAAAATGAAACAACTACTTTATTAAAAGTTTTGTAAAGCTCATAAAGTAAGGCTTTGTAATGAAACCATATATGGCAATACATAAAAGCCAGTCTAACGCATTTCACAGTGTTAACCCACTGCTTTCTAAAAGACGAGATGAAACACATATACATGTCACTTATGACACCAATTACTTTAACAGAAATCTTTTTAGTTTTTATTGCCTGAGAAGCAAGAATTATCATCATTATAGCCAGATTTGGCTTAAAAAAAAAAAATAAATGAACATTTTTCAAATCTTTTGAAAACAAATGTAATCCAGAATATTTTGAAGGCTGCCAAGTTTCAATAAGTAGTTTTCCAAGCTGTCAGGCCACTGATAAACACGTTCTAACATTAAATTCTCTGTGGGCCTTGAAAATGATTAGTGCCGCTGCCCTAGACAAAACAAAAATGTTATAATGCTTATTGTTAAAGGAAATGTTAATGTAACAATATTTATTTTTGCATACGCAGTGAGACTGATGTACTAAGAAGAACTGGAATAATTCTGGAGTTAACCAAACATCATATCGAACAATTAAAAATAAAAATTGATTTAATTGGGTCTTTGAACCCCTTAAATGCTAGATAACTCTGCAATGCAATGGACTTTTTTGACTCCAGTTTTCTGTCTTTTTTCATATTGTTTTGGAAAAGATCTAAAGTTTACAATGTTACATTTGTTTTTATAAATGTATACATCTATGCAGACACAAAACTGTGCATGTAATTACTCTGTATATTCTTGTATTTCTACTGCTAACACGGTACCAACTCTCATCTGCAATCACTCTGACATCTAGAACAAAATGTATCTCCCCCCTCCCGCTTATTGATGCTCTATCTTTAATATGGTGCTCCATCTGTGTGTTTTTGTAAATAACATACTGGTGTACATCACTGTAAGCAAAATAAATCTAAACACAATATCCACATGTAAATCTGCTTTGTTTTGTTTGGGGTTTTTGTTGTTTTTCCTCAGTAAGTCATTGTTTACTAGTGTGGTTGACATGCTGCAGAGGTTGAGTTAGGGAAATTCTGCTTTGTTCCTCATTACGACATTGTTCTATCTTCCTTTAGCTTTTTGAATCAATGCTGTGTTCTCCATTACCGCATTATTTCATTGTCATATTATCACATAGTTGTATTGTGCCACACTACAATATATTGTGTAGGATGGCCAAACATTTGTATGGTTTACAAAATAATTGCTATTGGTTGGAAAAAATTATAATATAAATTGTATCATAAATTATACTTCCCTTCTCATCCCAAGGGATATAATTATCCTCTTTGTACAAAGGGGAATGAACTGGTAAGTGAACTATAATACAAAACATTTTTGACAAGGAACATTTAATTACGCAATTTGCATATTTAGAAAATGGTGATTGAACAAGAGTGGAGACAGATAAATAATAAAAAGAGAGTGAGCTCACTGGTTAATAAAGTACATACAGAATGAAAATTAGCAGAAGAAATATCCCATGGCCAATTTTCTTGTCCATGCCATCCTCTGTGGATAAGGTACGTGGGTGGTATTTGAACTGTCTCCTTACAGATATACAAGTTCATCAGCTCCCACACATGTCTAAAACTACACTCATTTCATGACATAACGCACCCTCTGTTTCCATACACATAAAATACCTTTAGCCTATAACCTCTGAACACAAAAACATCTTAAATAATCTGACCTGAACAGAGGTAGGGAAACTAGTACAGAAGTGTATAAACTGGATGTCGCAACAATATACACTGCATTGTAGATAGTTTATTACTCTTTGTGATAGGAAATACAGGCCTGATAATTGCCCTTTTTGCAGGGTAATGGGTAAGGATGGGCAAAAAGTGAGAAAATTTTCGCGAAAACTGACGATTTTTCTCTTTTTTCATGAAAGGTTTTTTTTTTCTCCAATGCAAAATTTTCCTCTTTTTCGCCTATTCCAGCAAATTTGTTGCCTATTCCAGCACATTATTCTCCTATTCTAACACATTGTTCTCATGTTCTAACACATTTTTCACCTATTCTACACACACATTTTTTCCTATTCCAGCACATTTTTTCCTATGTTTAATATGGTGCAACATTTCCCACCACAATATGACTTCTTCTGAGGGTTGTAGTAGAGAAATAAGTAGCTGGAAGTCAAAGTTGTGAGTCCTACATCAACATATATCTTGGAAATGTGTTAGCATGCAGAGTCCATGTCCTTTGCCCACAACACTTATTTTCTGCTTAAGTGACACTGGCACTTATTCGTAATGATGTCAAGTGATTTAAAAAAATAAAAAAAATACAACTTACAATGTGGCAGATGTTTATTGTAGTGGTGGTGGGGTACTGGCGTGGTATGAAGATCTTGACAAACTGCATCCACCCCGAGAGGAGAGGGATCATCATCATTTATTTTAAATGCTGCAGCAACAATTGCTGCAGTCAGTTTTTGTACTAACACTACGCCCCTGCACTTCCTCCACCTTATCCCCTCCGACTTGTGCATTTGCTAGACATTACTCAACTACTGTGGGTGTTTTTCCTCTCTTCAGTGTACAACTGATGGAATGTGAAGTTTTGCCTTGGCCCTCAACAACATTCTCAATGGTGTCTGCTGTCTATCAAGTCTGCCTCAGTCACAGAGCTCCCAGTCAGCTGTCTAATATATTTATTTAATTATTTATGTTTTTTTAATTTTATTTTTTTTAAGTTGTCCACCCTATCTTATCACAGTTAGTCCCAAAATATATATATATAACTAAAAAAACAATATCAACAACTTCTTTCCCTAGACATTCCCAGCACAGAGACAATAAAAGTAAAATCAGCAAGGAATTTGGACCCCAGCTGCCTCTGTCTTGCCAGTCAGTCACATCAAATTTTGGGGTATTTTGGGTCAACCTCCTTCCTCCCTTCTCCTCCCCATTGTGCCCCCAGACTATCCTACTACAGAGAACAAATGTCTTACCTAAATGACTCCCTAAAACTAAGCTTCAATTCCCTTTTATTTGCTATCTTCTCTAGCTCAAAAACATGGTGCTCTCTCCTCTCACAGAATGGCTGCTGTGAGAGCCTGACAGCCTTTTATATGGCTGTAGAAAAGTTTCGTGTGGTGGAAAAAAAGTTTCTCCCCATTGATTTCAATACAATGAGCTAGGTGAAAAAAGTCGTAAAAAGCGTGAAAAACTGCACTTTTAGCGGGAAAGTGCCATTTTTCAACGATTTCAGTTTTTTAATCAACTCCACACATTTTATTCTGTGGAAGACAGGAAGGAGTCCTTGGACCATCCCCATAGACAGTAAGTTTTAATATGGATCATAAGACCTCATAACATATTATAAATCCCTGTCATATCAGTTCACCAAGTAAAGGACAGAGGGGACATGCTATATTTTACTACTTTTTCATTATAAAGAACATGAGTCAGTTAGAAGGAATGGTCAGGCCCCCAGTTTATAATTATTTTTTTCAATATACATTGTTTTAGTAAGCGTTTGCTGTTTAATCAACGGATTAAGGGAATCACATAGTTCCCAACTTTTTAAATGGCTAAAGAAGGACACTTTTGTTTTAGGTGGTATTGCTGTAGGTTTGGCTGGTGGGCTGGCAAATAATTTTTAGGTTATTTCATGATGTATTGACACCGCTATGTAACTGAATAGATGATTTAGAGCAAGAACAAAGTTGTTGTTTTTGTTTTGTTTGTTTTTTTACAAAAGCTAATTTACAAACACATATACTGAAGTTTTAAACAAACATTAATGTGAGTTTTTTTTGCCGACTTACACTTATATACACACTACACATTTTGGTGCCCCTCTCCTAAAAAGAGGGGCACCAGGCTTGGAAAGAGAGAAATAGTGGCCTGGGTCTCTAAAGGAAAGACTGTTCTTCCTAAAGAGGGACACTTAGGATAATGTATTTTTATGACAAACATATACTATAGTGTTTTTTATTATAGATCAAACTTATTTTATTATTATATTATAGATCAAACAATGGGAAGAAATAAATTGGAGACCACCCTGGCATTCAATGTGAATTTGTCCTTTATAGTGTAGTTGGTTTGATATAGGCTTGCTACAGTGTTTCTTAGTACCTGGCATTGTCTGGCATTGACTTAACCTTCAAAATAATAAATTTGTGATTGGACATGGATACTAATGACCTTGAGCTGCTCATTATTGTTATTCTCACACAAAGAAAGTGAGTGTGTTTTTTAGTCAAAACAATTCCCCATGGTGCAGTTGGTTTGCCCCAACATTGTTACAGCTCTATATCAACTTAATGTATTGGGGAAGCTGGGAAAAAAAGATTAGTTCTTGTATTGACCTTGAGGTGGCAAACCAATGTTCTTACTTAACTTTCAAATAATGCACTTCTCTGGCTTGCAAGGTTTTATGTTTGCTTATGTGGTGCAGTGTCTGAAACTATCAATAAAGTATGTCAAGTACAGAAAAATGCAAGGCCATAAACATGACAATGTCCATTATATGACTATATTTGAGCATACCTTAACAAGATTTAAAGTCAGAAATCCAAAAGGTAATTTCAGTCATGTATTTGGTTGTTTGTGAACAGTATATAAATCTGACACACTTTTTGTGCTTTAAACAAAAAACAAGATTTTATTAAAGATAATAAATCATGCCATTGAAAAAACTGATTAGTCTGGAAGCTGATGTTCATTGTTGGGATTCTGGTCAAATGGAGTAGTTGCACGGATACAAGCCATTTTGAAAGATTCTGAGAGCCTTTAAGAGTGTGAAAGAAGCCCCAGATATATTAATATTTTCACGACAGATTTAACCCCTTGGATGCTTTACACTGCTTAGGGACATCTGTAGCATCCGGAATTTTAATATTAATGGAAAAATAGTCACATAGTTACATAGTAAATTAGGTTGAAAAAAAGTCCATCAATTTCAACCTTTGCCTCATAACCCATAAAAATGGGAATTGTATAATCTTTCCTGCCACCAAATGAGTATTAGTCTATTTACTGGAAAGCCCTGTTTTACCTACTAATACACAGTATAATCCTGCATGTCCCCTCTTGAAATAAAGGCATCTAATCTTCCCTTAAATGTATCCATTGCATCTGCCATTACCACATCCTTGGGAAACGTATTACAGACTTTACTATAAAAAACCCTTCCTCTGCTGAAGTTATACCTAATTTCCTCTAATCTTAAATGGGGGCTCCTAGTTATTTGATCAGGCCTTGGCATGAAAAGTCCATCAGAGAGATCCTTGTATTGACCTTGCATATACTTATACATTCCAACAAGATCTCCTCTTATCTTTTCTCTAGCGTAAATAAACCAAGTTTGTCTAGATGTCCTCATACTTCAAGTCCTTCATTCCTTTAATACATTTTGTTGCTCTGTGCTGTACTCTCTCCAATTCTAGAATGTCTTTTTCAGAACTGGTGCAATGCATACTCGAGGTGAAGTCTTAAGAAGGATTTGTACAGTAACAAAATTATGTTATCCACTCTTGCTTCAATACCTCTTTTAATGCAAGACAGGAATTTGTTTGCTTTTGATACATTTGTTTAATATTGGTCACTGTTTCCAAATTTGTAGTTTACAAGGATTCCCAGGTCTTTCTCTAGCAATGAGTCTCCTAAAATAATTCCATTAAATGAAAAAGTATAACTGGGATTTTTTTCCCAAATGCATAACTTTTAACTTTCCCACATTAAACTATATATTCCATTTTTTCCCAAGCTTTTATGTAAATACGTCTGTAAAGAACATTGTGTTCTGAATTTATTACCCTACATAATTTAGTGTCATCTGCAAATATTGAAATGTTGCTTTCTATATCTATTTGCAGGTCATTTCTAAACATGTAAAAAAAAAACAGTGGACCAAGTACTGAACCCTGAGGTACTCTACTCTTAACTTTACTGTATTGGTGAATTTTCCATTTAAGACACCACAATGTTTCCTATCCTTCAAGCAGTTTTCTATCCAGTTATCTCCTAGCCCCAATTTCCTCATTTTATACACCAGCCTCCTGTGTGGCACTGTATCAAATGCCTTTGCAAAATCTAGATATACTACATCTACTGCTTTACCATTATCTAGGTTCATAGAAGCTCAAAAGATTAGCTTGGCAAGATCTATTCCTCATAAAACCAAATTGATTCCTGCTAATAATCTTATTTTCTGTGGTGTGATCCTGAATATAATATCTTATTATCCCTTCTGGAGGGGCAAACTCACAGATTTATCATTCCCAGGTTTTGTTTTAGTTCCCTTCTTAAATAAAGGCACTACATTCTGTGGTGATACAGTCTTTAAAGAGTAAAAAGAGTGGTCTTGCTAACACTGCACTGAGTTCCCAAAGAACCCTTGGATGTATACGATAAGAACCAGGGCCTGGATTCTATTGCATGTGATAAATGTTACCTCTCGTTTTATCAGATATTTTCCAGCTGAAGTCAATGGGCAAAACTACAGATAAAAGCAGTGATAAAATTAGCACCTGCAATAGAATCCAACCCCAGGTGTTAACCCAATATCTGATAATGGTATTGTTTTATGTATTAATTGTTACTTTCACAAATGTAAGGTGTGCATCAAATGCAACCACACTCCTCCCCAGGGGCTCGATTCTATTACCAGCGCTAAAAATAAAACAGGCGTTTTTTTTTTTAAGTCAGTTTTTGCTATCCTATTACCCGACTTGTGAAAACAAAACCTGCGGTAATTATACTCACCGCCAGTCTAAAAAAAGCCCATAGGAAATAACTAAAAACAATGTGCAATTAGTATCCTATTACCCACGCTCAGTATTACCGCCTGTTTTGTAGTTACATTTAAGTCAGAAATTCTGCGCCTCAGTGGTTGAGGCATAGACGCCATAATGATGGTTTCAAAACCATTGTTGTTCGAGCAAAAGCAGTGTATAATACAGTATACAGCATAGAAATCCGACATAGAGTGCCCCCCTCGACACATTAACCCACTCCTTTTAAAAGCCGACTACAGTGCTTTCTTTCACCGCATTAATTCGACAAATATTGTTCATAGTCGACAATTTAACCCTTCCCCTTCCAAATGCGACTTACAGAGTGCTTTCTTTCTCCATATTAATTTGACAAATATTGTACATCTGACATTTTAACCCCCTCCCCCTTGAAAAGTCAACTGCAGTGCTCCCATGACTTTCTTTCACCATTTTTATCCGACACTTTTCTTCTCCTATTATATTCGACATGTCCTCGTATTTTGTATTGCAAGATTAACCCTATGAGTACCAGAGAGGTATTGTAATGTGTTTGTTACCCCTCTGGTACTCATAGGGTTAATAGGCAACCTGTATATGTATAAAAAAGGTGTTTGTTTTCATTATATATGTAATTTCTGTGAAAATGTAATTAAATATTTAATTTATGTGTAACAATGATTTTCTTTTTTTGAAATTATATATGTAATTTGTATTAAAAAAGTACTTCAGACCTCAAGAGGAGTATCATGACCCCTCATGTCAACCCCTAGCATGGTGGCACAATTGCCCCCTTTATTAATTAAAGAGCATAGGTTATATGCTCTTTAATTAATAAAGGGGGCAATTGACTATACAGATTTTCTTGCCGAATAAAGATAAGTGGAGGTTTATTATTGGGCTGGTTCCTTTACCCTTCTGAGTGCCAGAATGATGCCCCAACACACTGCATTGCAATGCATTGGCCAGCCCTCTTGGACTCAAAGTGTTAATTGTTCACCAGTTTCATTTTCTATCAGATATGACAATAGGTACGTTTCCTAGAAGCTTCTATATACAAACTAACAGCATGGCAACAGCACGAGATGGAAACATGGCACAAGGACTCAAACAGCTTCTTAACCAAATCCTCTAAAATGAATTTATTCCAAAGTTGGCCAAAGCAGGCATTTTCCAGGGATTTGCTAGGAGTATAACATTTTGAAATTGACATTTTGTAGTAATAATAAGTGGAAAATACTATTTTAATTTATTGAAGCTGCAGAGTCAACAATAATTGTAAAACCTTTCTTATAGAAATGTATTAAATACATCTGCAAAAACTGATTGTTTTGTTGTTTTCTTTTAAAGGTACAATTACCTCAAAGGGGTCATATCCGCTTACATATTATGCATTGTAGCCAGAATTTTTGACAGATTTTTTATGAAAAAGTTATAAAATGTTTAATAAATACATGTGGAAAATGACCAGAGTTTGGTTATATTTGTTACCAGGCATGATAAAGAAATATAAATTTATAAACAAAGATAAACATCCAAATAATAGAATATTTACTTGCAACTGGTTAGTAAGATGGGGAACTGGTACTGATTGCAATAAAGGAGCCATAAGGTCTTCTGTTCACTTCCCCAGCCTTGTTTTGCCACTGGTATACACAGAACTACCTATACACTGTCTGCTTCCCCATATTTGTTCCACTGTCCACTGATATCCACAGAGCCACCCTTACACTGACTGCTTTCCAAAACGTATCTTTCTGTTAGTAACAGTATCACACACCTCAGCCTTGTCCAACTTTTCTAATCATTATTATCTCCCTGCCCGACCACCCATGCCTCTGTCATTCCTTCATACTGCAACAAGCCACTTCTTCCACCACACACACACACACATAAATACACACACTCTTTCTTTGTCTCTCTCTTTTTGGTGGGTGGTAGATACAACGTTAAAGGGATAGTAATGTTTCATAATAAAAGCAGCTCTAATTAGTCATCATAGTATTTGGACTTTGGAGAGTGTTATATCAATTCTGTCAGAGTTGTAGTTCAAGAGTAATTAAATGACAAAGTCTCCCCCTCCCGCCCCTTTTACTGATGTAACACTGCTCAGCCAGAGCAGAAGGGAGGTGCCCAGGTAGATTGCAGATAGGGACAATCTTCAATTAAGATAAGGGAAAAACCTGAAAAACTTGTCAAGGGGGGCAGGGCTTTCATTGTTCTCATAGGATGAAGATTGTCCCCTGCTGTTATCTGTCTGGTCTATGGACTGGATTCCACATCTGAGAAGAGATGGCTTACACTGGGTAAAAGGGGCGGGAGGGGAAACTTTGCTTGTGAATATCTCTCAAACCATAAAGGTTTGAGAGATAAGACTTATATCGTTTTTCATGTTTTTTTAATGCCTACAAAATAAAATAAGGATAAAACAAAGTATTACTATCCCTTTAAACAAAAATTTGACACACCAGCCATAAGACTTGCTTTTCCCACAGAAATCTCACATTTGCAGTGTTTGTTACTACCGCAAGGGATTCTGGGTAGGCATATGTAAATAAGTTTAACAAGGAATCACCTTTTTGCCTCAGATTCCACTTTCTTTGTCTCTCTCTGTCTCCTTCAGTCAGGTCTCTCCCTCCACGTCTCCTTTAGCAAGCCTCTCCCTTTCTCTGCCCTCACAAACCAGCTCACATAAAAATCAGTTTAAACCTTGCTTCTCCTATCCCCACAAATGCAGGTGATCCCCCCAACAGATTTCACCCACCACAAACAAGTGCCCATCCTCACAATACCACTGACAGGCTCGCGTTACATAGAAATAAAAGTACACACATATGGGCCTATGTTCAAAAGGAAAAACAGAAGAGTTCTGGGGCAAACCATTTTCACTATATGGGAGATCCAAAAATTCCGATTGATTTAAATGGAGATTTTAACCCCTTGAATAATAGAGATGTCTCCAACGCAAACCTTGGTTGCCGTCAAGGGGTTAAAATCCGCTTTTAAATAAATGTTAATTTTTGGAATTTTTAGTTGTCCCTTATAGTGAAAATGGTGTGTCCCAGAACACCTCTGCTTTTGTTTTAAACATATGACCCTATAATGTGTACCAGGAAAGTGGAGCAATTCTGCAGCAAACCAACTGCATCATAAGGAATAAATGAAAATTCACAGTGATTTAAAAGGAGCGTCTAACCTCCACCATCCCCAGTGCTTTGCAATGCACTGGAGACTATTCTAGCATCCAGGGGTTAAAAGCCCCATTTAAACCAATGTCACTTTTCACAATTTCCATCCCCTCCATGGTGCAGTTGGTTTGCTCCAGAATTGCTTGTCTTTATCTTGATAAATAAGGCCCAGTTTGTTTTGGGGAGGAAGAAAGCTGATATACTAACCAAACGTGGTGCATTTCTGGGGTAAGCCAAGTGTACCATGGGCAACAAATAAAAATGGCCGTTGCTTTAAACTGGGTTTTTAACCCCTTGAGTGCTAGTGAGAAATCCAGTGCACTGCTTTGCATTGTGCTGGAGACCTCTCTAGCTTTCAAGGGGACAGAAGCCAGAAAACTGCACAGCTGGTAATCATAGGCTGAGTTTAGGAGCATTGGGGAAGATGCTGGGCTGCAAGGCATCTAAAACTTTTCTTTCTACGGATGGCCTTATATTGTCAGCCCACTACACACATTCAGACAATGGGCTGAATGTTTGACATGTCTGATTTAGAGGGATAGGGTAAATAATATAGTGGGAAGGTTATGCCTGAATGTGAAGTAAGTCTTAAAGAAGCAGTAAACTTTTTTTTATGAAAACACATATTTTACACAGCATTTCTTGCTGAATAAAACAAGATTATTCCCATCGCTGTCAGATGTTTTATTCAAAATTTATAGCAGTTTAAATAACCATAAAGTGAATTTACTGTGTTTACTTCCTGATAGTTCTAACTGACAGGAAGTGACTCAGCAGTTTATATCACATTCTGTGGAGAACTGTACATCTCTGACTTTTCTGACTTTCCTTTCCATTAGAAACTAACAGGAAATCTAATTAGAATTTGACCACTAGAGGGCACTGTTAATATAAAAAAAACCATGGGTTTAAACTGTAATAACTCTGGAAATATAACTCTCTCGGCAGTGGGAGTACCCTTATTTTACTCAATAGGAAAATCCCTACAATATATATGTTTTCATAAAAAAAGTTTACTGCTCCTTTAAATGGATATTAACATAATATGTCAATAATATATATTGTAGGCCTTATCCTTCTCTTCTGTTGAGAGGAAATTTATTTAAAAGTTATTGCAGCTCAAACTTGAGTTTTTTTAGGTGTAATATCTTAATGGCCTGGAATTGCATAGTGGCATTATTGCTAAACTAACCTATGGAATTTTATGGTCAGCTGACCAGAACTGCCCATAGGATTGTGTAGCAACAGCTCCACTGTAAATTGTTAGGCCACTGAGATATTGCGCCTACAAGTTTGAGCTGTAATAACTTTTAAATTGAACACCTCTCAGCAGTGGGAGTCCCCTTGTTTTAATAAGGGGGATAAACATTACAAATGATATTTTTATTTGCATATTAAATGCTTCTATTCCTTTAACACATAATATAAGGGGAGTTATAAATAAAGGGCTCATTGAGAATGTAGAGGCCTTGTGAGTTGAAATACACACTAGAGCATACATAATAAAAATATATTGAGGACGTTAGTTACAAGTCATCTAATACTGTGGCGTTTGAAGATGCCCAACTGCTACTGCAAATGGAAAAGGCTTCTCAGTTATGTAAATACTAGTTGAAGAGCCCGTTACACGGGTCACAGTGCCACTGCCAGCTGGTCTCGGGCAGTCATGCGCAGTAGAGACTGCCCGCACTGCGGCTGATACAGCTCTGTATCAGCCGCGGTGCGGGCAGTCTCTACTGTGCATGACTGCAGCACGCGCAGCAGTGTCTACTGCGCATGCCGCGGCGTTACACACGTTTTAGCAAATTATTATATAGGATAATCATAATGGGAGATTTTAACTAACATAAAATTGACTGGAGAAATTAGTCTTCCTGCACTACAAAGGGAAAATATTTTCTTTTAGTACTTAATGATAACGTCATGCCCCAACTAGAATAGGAGCCATCTAGAAATGAGGCCCTGCTGTGCTTAGAGATCTCAAACAATTCTACAGAGTTATACAATATACATTTAAGGGAGCATTTCAGCAGCAGTGAACTATTTTTTTTGTTATGAGAAACCCATTAACAAGGGTTCAACTAAAACATTAAACTTCAAAACTGCTAAATTTTCAATGATAAAAGAAGCATTACAAGTAATTCAGTGGGATAAAAATGCAGAAGAATTATGGAATTTGTTCAGAATGCTTTAGGATAAATACATGCACCAATATTTACAACTGGAGAATAAATGCAAGAAGACTAAAATAAGATCAGTGTGGCTTGACAAAGAGGTTTGTAGGGAAAAAAGGAATAAAAAGCAATCACTTAAAATATTTAAGTCAGAAGGACCAGATGTACCCTTAAAAAATGCAACAAAACATGCAAATATCCAATTAGGCTAGTTTGTAATAGAGGTCAAGAAAATTCCTAAACATTTCTAAAAGTATATAAACCAAAAAGGGAGAAAGTTAATATTGTACCCCTTAAAACTGAAACAGATGAATTAATTAGTGAGGATGCGGCAATGGCTGATACCTTAAACAAATTGTTTTCTTCTGTATAAATAAAGCAGCTATCACAGCATATCCTCTATCATGTGCATGTCTTACTGAGGACAAAGTACTAAAACAGAAAGCTAGAAAAGCTTTCGGTGAATAAAGCACCTGAACCTGAGGGCATATACCCAATGGTACTTAAAAAACTTAGGTCAGTTATAAAAAGGCTATTACTCTTAATATTTATTGATTCAGTCTCATCAGGCATATAACACTGAAAAGAAGGATAGCTGATATAATGACATTATTTCAAAGGGGACAAAATCTAACCCTGGAAATTATAGATGTGTGAGTTTAACTTACATATGGATAAGATATTAGAAGGAGTACTAACCGATAGCATTCAGGAGAGTAAACACACTTATATAAATAAAAAAAATCGAATTCACTCATATTCTATGAAATGGTAAGTGGTTACATGGTCAAGGGTATTGCTGTTGATGTAGTATACTTGGATTTTGCAAAAAAAACTTTGTTGCTGTACCAAATACCAGGTTACTATATAAATTAAAAGGATTAGGCTTGGAAGAGGATATCTGTGCATTGATAGAGAACTGTTAAAATGATAGACTGCAGAGTAGTTGTAATTGGAACCTTTTCAGTTTGGTCTAAAGTAGTAAGTGGAGTGCAGGGTCCAGTTCTGGGCCCAATATTTTTTTAATTTATTAATGATTTTGTAGTAAGTCTTGAAAGTCATGTCTCAATATTTGCTAATGACATGAAACTGTTTAAGGAAATACAGAAATAATGTTCTTTTCTTTGCATAAAGTTTTCTAAAAATTAAGGGAATGGGCAAAGAACTGGCAGATGTGGGTTTTATATAGATACCTGTAAGGGTTCCATTTTGGTTTCAGAAACAAACATGCTACGTATAAACTACATGGGAAAATACTTGGGGAATCCTTGTTAGAGAAAAATTTAGGGGTACTGATAGACAATAGATTTCACAACAGTTCAGCTGCTGGAAGAGCTAATAAGCTAATATCATGTATAAAAATGGGTATAGAAGCACAGGATGAGAATATAATTCTACCTCTTTATAAATCTTTGGTAAGGCATCATTCAGAATATGTTGCAGTATTTTGGGCAACAAGTTTTAAAACATTCATTAATGAACTGGAAAAAGTATAGAGACGTGCAACAACACTTATGAGGGATTTGGAAGATTTTAATAATAAAATTAGATTAATCCCTTAAGGACCATTGACGTGGCAGGACCGTCACACTGGTCCGGCACTTAAGGACCAGTGATGGTCCTGGAACGTCACATACTTTTACTCACCGCGCTCCTGCAGGAGCGCGGTGAGTAATACCGGGGACTGAAGTTGATTGCTCCAAGACCGGAGCGATCTCTTTCAGTCCCCCGTTCGGTGACTGATCACGTGGGATGTCACGTCAAAGTTTCCTATCTGGTCCTTAAAGGACCGCACACCCCGGGACCGTTGGTCCTTAAGGGTTAACCATAATGGGCTTAGAGAAGAGACTTCTGATGGAGAATATGTTTACTATTTACAAATATGTATATATGAAGCCAATACAAAGAACTCTCTGAGGAACTATTTACTCAGTGATCTGAGCAAAAAAAGGGGTCATCCAAAAAGACTACATGAAATGCACATTCAGCTGAAACAAAGACAAGGATTTGTTACAGTAAGGCCACTAAGGTTATTGAATTCTTTGCTTCTGGAGGCTATGTTTGCTTATACTTTAAATGCTTTCAAAAACATATTGAATGCCTTTCTAGCTCAGAGAAATTTTGAGAATTATGACACTTGGTTTAAATGCAGATGTTGATCCAGGGAGATATTCAACTGCATTTTAGAGTCAGAAAATTTATTTTTACCCACTTGGACTTAATTCGAAAATGGATTGAATACCTTTTTTGTGCCTTCCTCTTAATCAACAAGAGTGCTATGGTAAAGGTTGAACTTGATGGACAAGTCTTTGTCAGCCAATCAGCTATGTTATTATAATTACTATGAGATTAAAACCCACCCTTTCCTGCACTTAGAAACCCTCTCTAATTTGTTTATTAAATCTATTATGCCACACATTGTACTTATCATTTATTAGGAAAATGCATAAGTAAACAGTTTAAAGATGGTCATGTACAACTGTCTACATATAAGAAAAGCATGTTTAGTGCATATTTGCGGGCTTATACACCTAAGTAATAATTTTTCCAAATGTTTGTTTGGAATACATTACATTTGAAAGGGTATAAACATTAATGATTTTAGGAGATAATGTCTCTTTAGATCAGGGGTTGTCAATATTTGCATCACCGGCTGTTGGGGACTACAACTCCCATCAGCCATTGGGTGCTAGAGAAATGCATTTAAGAAGTCATTAACATGCAGTGGCTAAGCATTTAAGGATCACATAGTTGGCAATGCATCACTTCATACTGTGTTGCACAGGTCTCTTGTCTTTAATGGTTTAAAATAAAAAGAAATGCCATTGATGAATGACAGTGGTATTACACTGATCTTCCTTAAAGGGATAGTAATACTTTATTATTACTATCCCCCATATTATAGATATTTGTAAAATAATTTAATAGCCCCCAGGTCCATCTCTCAAACCTTTATGGTTTGAGAGATAACCGAAGGCAAAGTTCCCCCCTCCCTCCCCGTTACCTGAAGTCAGCGTTGTACTGACTGCAGGGATATCCGGTCTGACTTTCATCAGGGGGCTCTGCAGCTGAGCCATGATCACGTTAGTGAAAAAGAATTATTTCACTTAAAGTGTTAGTAATGTCTAAAAAAACTTTTTTGCATTTAGAAGAGCTTAAAAAGCTGATATAAATGCAAAAAAACGTATCTCTTAAACCACTATGGTTTAAGATATACGGGCGTTTAAAGTTTGATTTCTCCAACTGACAGCTGTAAAGCTGTCAGCAGGAGATCCATGTTGGTCGACACGCTGGCGCTTGAGAAGTGCCGGGATCTCGTTACTTACACGGAATCCCTTCATTGGAATGGTCTAAAACGTGTGCCTAGTGTTCAGGCACACGTTTTAGACCATTCCAATGAAGGGATTCCGTGTAAGTAACAAGATCCCGGCACTTCTCAAGCGCCACCGTGTCGACCGACATGGATCAGTAGGAGAAATCAAACTTTAAACTCCCGTATCTCTTAAACCATAGCGGTTTGAGAGATAAGTTTTTTTGCATTTAGATCAGCTTTTTAAGCTCTTCTAAATGCAAAAAATTTTTTTTAGACATTACTAAAAAAAGACAATGCATTATTTCAGTGAAATAATTCTTTGTCACTAACGGGATCTCAGTTCAGCTGCAGAGCCGCAAGCCTGTCGTACGACAGACTTCCCCTGTAGTCAGAGAGGGGGGAACTTTGCCTTCGGTTATCTCTCAAACCATAAAGGTTTGAGAGATGAACCCGGGGGCGATTACATTATTTTGCAAATATGTACAATATGGGGGCTAGTAATAATAAATTATTACTATTCCTTTAAGATTTTATACAAAGTTACAGAGCAGAACACTTCAGTAACTAATTTCTGGAAATATTTGAAGTCTTTTAAATCCTTAAATAATAAGAGATTTATCTAAAAAAAAATTGGAAAGTTTTTAATCAGTAGACTCCCTGCAGCAATATTCTATATTGAAATGAAAGTGAATGGATTCTCTCAGATTTCTCTTTATATAATAATATGTAAAACAATATAGGACATGTGATCTTCCAGGCATCATGTCTGTTTTGCCAAGGTTGAAGTCATTATTTAAACTTGTTTCCTTTTTTATTATATTTTTAAGGTATCCTTTATTCCAGTGAAGGTAATTAGGCTGAATCATAGGCACCAAGCAATTGCAACTACAATTTAATTCCTACAGTAAATTCCTCTTATCCAATTATCTACCATGCAATAACATCTAGGGTTGCTGCTTTTTCTGTAAAGAAAAAAACAGCTTGCCTATTGCTGGTATATTATAATTATTGGTTCAAAGTCCAATTTGTAAAGACCTAGCAATAACATGCAGGGGAGGAGTAAGTGGCATGCTTGCATTGAATTCTAGCAATGGAGGAATATGTACACTGGTATGAACTAAAGAGAACTGATATGTTGGTACGTAACATGAACTTCAGGTGTATAACTTCTATGCCTACTTTCAAGCATGATAAATTGGCTATGCCCACAGACATGTCCTCTTTATCTCTGCATTTACTTATTTTGTATTTACAAAGCTTCCAAAGTCACCGTTCCCTAGTTTTATTGCTCAATGTGCTAAAACTGCATGGAGAAATTCATCAAAAGCAAATAAGAAATTTGTACATGCAAACTCAGCAGGCTCCAAAAAGGAAACATTGTTTTATTCATATAGCACAGGGCTGTCCAGGTTCAGTCATCAAGGGTCACCAATAGGCCAGGGTGTAAGGATTTTCCTGATTAAGCACAGGTGAGTCCGTCAAAATGAATGAACCACTGATTAAAGGGATAGTAATACTTCGTTTTATCTTTATTTTATTTTGTAGGCATTAAAAAAACACGAAGAACGATATAAGTCTTATCTCTCAAACCTTTATGGTTTAAGAGATATTCACAAGCAAAGTTTCCCCTCCTGCCCCTTTCACCTAGTGTAAGCAATCTCTTCTCAGATGTGGAATGCAGTCCATAGACCAGACAGATACCAGCAGGGGACAATATTCTTCCTATGAGAACAATGAAAGCCCTGTCCCCTTTGACAAGTTTTTCAGGTTTTTCCCTTATCTTAATTGAAGATTGTCCCTCTCTGCAATCTACCTGGGCACCTCCCTTCTGATCTGGCTGAGCAGTGTTACATCAGTAAAAGGGGCAGGAGGGGGATACTTTGTCATTAAATTACTCTTGAACTGCAACTCTGACAGAATTGAAATAACACTCTCCAAAGCCCAAATACTATGATGATTAATTAGAGCCGCTTTTATTATGAAACATTACTATCCCTTTAACTCGCCTGTGCTTAATCGGGGAGATCATTACATCCTCGTCTGTTGGTGGCCCTTGAGAACTGAACTTGGACAGCCCTAATCAAACAGATGTAGAAGTAAAGTACTGCTTTTCCAAGGAACTGGAAATTTAAACAACACTGGAATTATCACCACCTTCCTGATCTGAAACCACATCTACCTGTAGGAGATGCATTAAGGTGAGAGAATGGTATGAGAAGTCACTCCAGTGAAAGAAATGCCTACTGTTCCCACGATATTGCACTGGGGAAAATGCACTAAGACACAGTGCCCCTTTCATGGTTTCCTTTGCCCTTTTATTCCATTCATGTGCCTCTGTCTTGCTTCTTTTATAACTCACTTACCACCATGTGCTACTGTTGTTCCCCTGTGCCACAGTCAGACTCCTCCTTGCCTACTTTCTTCCCTGTGCCACTGTCATGTTATTCTCTGCCACTCTTGCTCTCTTGTGAAACTGACTTACTCCTACATATACCATGTGCCACACTGTGCCAATGTCTTGCTCCCCTGTGCCCCCCCCTTGTATTCTTGTACCTCTGCTTGCTCCCCTATGCCTCTGTAACTCCCCTGTTACACCATTTTTATCCTCTATACCCCCTCTGCTCCCCACTGATAACCCTCATATCTCCCTGTGCCACTTTGTTCACCATCCTTTTTCCCTGTACCCCTCAGATGTCTTACTGCGCACCTATGTTGCTTCTCTGTTAACACATTTTGCACCCATATTCCTGTCTCACCTATAGCAGTGTTATGGTATATTGCCCTGTTGACATCAGTTACTACTTCTTATTAGTCTATTGTAATTATATTTGAACTGCTGGTCTCATTAATACTCTACTTGTCTCATGTAATGGTGAATAGCACTGTTGCTCTCATAATATTCTACTGTAATGGTAAGTTGCCTTGCCCTTAACTTGCAATGTGCATTGTCCTGCTGATTAGTGTTGAGCGAGCATGCTCGGCCGATGCTCGGATCGGCTCGAGCATCGCTCTGCTCGGCACATGGCGGTACTCGTACGAGTACCGCATGTGCTCGCCCGCCATGTTCGGGTCTCCTCCCCGCACGTTTTGCGGCTGCTGCGCAGCCAATAAACGTGCAGGGAGGCTCTGACATCGGTGTAATGCCAGCAGCCATGTTGGCTGCTGGCATTACACTGATTGGCTGGCCAGAACCCGTGGTCAGGTGCTGTATAGCACCTGACCAGCGAGTTCGGCTCAGTCTGAGCCAGGGAGAGCTGAGGATAGGAAGGGAAAGGCAGTGTAGGGAGGAAAAAAACAAAAATTGTGAAAAAAAAAGAACCAAAAGTCCTTTTTAGGACTACTGTGTGTGGGGGCAGCAGGTTATTTGGTGTGGGGGGAAAAAAACAAAAAAAAAAAAAAAAAAATATATATATTCTGTTTAGTGTGCAAAGTTGCAGATTAGAGCACATTCTGTTTAGTGTGCACAGTTGCAGATTAGAGCACATTCTGTTTAGTGTGCAAAGTTGCAGATTAGAGCACATTCTGTTTAGTGTGCAAAGTTGCAGATTAGAGCACATTCTGTTTAGTGTGCAAAGTTGCAGATTAGAGCACATTCTGTTAAGTCTTCAAACTAAAATATCAAAGTCACGTATTCCATTCAGTGTGCGTCGCCGCAGTTTAGCAGCACATTCTGTGTACTGTGCAGAGTTGCAGAATAGGAAGAAATACTGTTAAGTCTTCAAACTAAAATATCAAAGTCACATATTCCATTCAGTGTGCTTCGCCGCAGTTTAGCAGCACATTCTGTGTACTGTGCAGAGTTGCAGAATAGGAAGAAATACTGTTAAGTCTTCAAACTCAAATATCAAAGTCACATATTCCATTCAGTGTGCTTCGCCGCAGTTTAGCAGCACATTCTGTGTACTGTGCAGAGTTGCAGAATAGGAAGAAATACTGTTAAGTCTTCAAACTAAAATATCAAAGTCACATATTCCATTCAGTGTGCTTCGCCGCAGTGTAGCAGCACATTCTGTGTACTGTGCAGAGTTGCAGAATAGGAAGAAATACTGTTAAGTCTTCAAACTCAAATATCAAAGTCACATATTCCATTCAGTGTGCTTCGCCGCAGTTTAGCAGCACATTCTGTGTACTGTGCAGAGTTGCAGAATAGGAAGAAATACTGTTAAGTCTTCAAACTAAAATATCAAAGTCACATATTCCATTCAGTGTGCTTCGCCGCAGTTTAGCAGCACATTCTGTGTACTGTGCAGAGTTGCAGAATAGGAAGAAATACTGTTAAGTCTTCAAACTCAAATATCAAAGTCACATATTCCATTCAGTGTGCTTCGCCGCAGTTTAGCAGCACATTCTGTGTACTGTGCAGAGTTGCAGAATAGGAAGAAATACTGTTAAGTCTTCAAACTAAAATATCAAAGTCACATATTCCATTCAGTGTGCTTCGCCGCAGTGTAGCAGCACATTCTGTGTACTGTGCAGAGTTGCAGAATAGGAAGAAATACTGTTAAGTCTTCAAACTCAAATATCAAAGTCACATATTCCATTCAGTGTGCTTCGCCGCAGTTTAGCAGCACATTCTGTGTACTGTGCAGAGTTGCAGAATAGGAAGAAATACTGTTAAGTCTTCAAACTAAAATATCAAAGTCACATATTCCATTCAGTGTGCTTCGCCGCAGTGTAGCACCACATTCTGTGTACTGTGCAGAGTTGCAGAATAGGAAGAAATACTGTTAAGTCTTCAAACTAAAATATCAAAGTCACATATTCCATTCAGTGTGCTTCGCCGCAGTGTAGCAGCACATTCTGTGTACTGTGCAGAGTTGCAGAATAGGAAGAAATACTGTTAAGTCTTCAAACTAAAATATCAAAGTCACATATTCCATTCAGTGTCTTTCACCGCCGTTTAACAGCCTATTCTGTGTACTCTGCAGAGTTGCAGAATTATAAGAAATACTGTTAAGTTTTCAAACTCAAATATTAAAGTCACATATTCCATTCAGTGTCTTTCACCGCCGTTTAACAGCCTATTCTGTGTACTCTGTACAGTTGCAGAATTATAAGAAATACTGTTAAGTTTTCAAACTCAAATATTAAAGTCACATATTCCATTCAGTGTCTTTCACCGCCGTTTAACAGCCTATTCTGTGTACTCTGTACAGTTCCAGAATTATAAGAAATACTGTTAAGTTTTCAAACTCAAATATTAAAGTCACATATTCCATTCAGTGTGTTTCAACGCCGTTTAACAGCCTATTCTGTGTACTCTGTACAGTTCCAGAATTATAAGAAATACTGTTAAGTTTTCAAACTCAAATATTAAAGTCACATATTCCATTCAGTGTGTTTCAACGCCGTTTAACAGCCTATTCTGTGTACTCTGCAGAGTTGCAGAATAGTAAGAAATACTGTTAATTTTTCAAACTCAAATATTAAAGTCACTTATTCCATTCAGTGTGTGTCACCGCAGTTTAGCAGCCTATTCTGTGTACTCTGCAGAGTTGCAGAATAGTAAGAAATACTGTTAATTTTTCAAACTCAAATATTAAAGTCACTTATTCCATTCAGTGTGTGTCACCGCAGTTTAGCAGCCTATTCTGTGTACTCTGCAGAGTTGCAGAATAGTAAGAAATACTGTTAATTTTTCAAACTCAAATATTAAAGTCACTTATTCCATTCAGTGTGTGTCACCGCAGTTTAGCAGCCTATTCTGTGTACTCTGCAGAGTTGCAGAATAGTAAGAAATACTGTTAAGTTTTCAAACTCATATATATTAAAGTCATATATATCGTGTAAGATGAAGAAGGCGGGTAAAAAGGGACGGGGAAGTGGACGTGATCCTGAAAGTTCAGGGCGCGGGTCAGGACGCGGAGAAACTGTGCCTGGTGCCAGAGCACAAGAAAGAAAGACATCCACCATACCTAGCTTCATGTCTGATTTCACAGGGCGTCGCAGGACATCACTCTCGAGGTCCGACCAGTGCGAACAGGTGGTCGGTTGGATGACAGCTGATACTGCTTCCAGTCGGTTAAGCACCACCCTGTCTTCCACCAAGTCCACTCTCAGTAGCCAAGAGTCTGGTCAACATAATCCTCACTCTGATCATCCTTCCTCCCACCATACACGGTCTGGTCAAAGAAGTGATCCCACACTGGGATATAGTGATGAGCTCGTCTCATCACCAATCCTTCATTTGACCCTCTCTCCAAGCACGCTTGCAGAGGAACATGACATCTTGTGCCCTGATTCACAACCTCTAGAGGCTACCCAATCACAAGAAGATGACAGATGTGAACGGCATTTAAGGTCAAAGGAAGTAGTGGATGATGATGATGATGATGAGACACAGTTGCCATTAAATCAACCACTATTTCCTTCTCAAGACCTTGTTGAGGAGAATGTTATACAGTTGTCAATGACTGAGTATGTGGTGGGATCAAGACATGAGGAGGATGATCAGAGTGAGGAAGTGGAGGAGGACTTGGTGGACGATGAGGTGACTGACCCCACCTGGGAAGGTGTAGAGCCGAGCGATGACAGCAGTCCTGAGGGTGAGCCATCTGCAGCACCGCAACAGGCTGGAAGAGGCAGTGGTGTGGCTACAGAAAGAAGGCGGACCGCACCGAACCGGCCCGCAAATGTTCCACGGAGCACCCCCTTGCGTAAATCTACCTTGCCAAGGGGTAGGTGTTCCGCGGTATGGCGTTTTTTTAAGGAAAGTGCGGACGACAAAAGATTTGTAGTTTGCAACCTGTGCCACACCAGAATGAGCCGAGGCATGAACACTAGAAACCTCACCACCACCAGCATGATCCGACACATGGCATCCAAGCACCGTAGTAAGTGGGAGGAACGCCTGGATCACCCATCTGTGTCTGCAGGCCACACCACTGCCTCCTCTTCCCCTGTTTTCGGTGCCGGCCAATCGCCTGTCGAAGGCGCAGGCCCGCATACCTCCCGCCCTGCACCTGTAGCATCTGAAGCACCATCAGCGACCACATCCACTTCCCTGTCCCAGCACAGCGTCCAAATGTCGTTACCCCAGGCATTTGAGCGCAAGAGAAAATACCCAGCCACCCACCCACAGGCCATAGCACTAACCTCACACCTTTCCAAATTACTGGCCATCGAAATGCTGCCATTTAGGCTTGTGGACACTGAGTCCTTCCGCAGCCTGATGGCAGCAGCTGTCCCTCGGTACGCGGTCCCCAGCCGCCACTACTTTTCCCGGTGTGCCATCCCCGCATTACACCACCATGTGTCCCGTAACATCACCCGTGCCCTGACCAACGCAGTTACTGGGAAGGTCCACTTAACGACTGACACATGGACAAGTGCTTGTGGCCAGGGACGCTACATTTCCCTGACGGCACACTGGGTGAATGTCGTGGAGGCTGGGAGCGACTCGGACCCTGGGATGGCACGGGTGCTACCCACGCCGAGGATTGCGGGCCCTACCTCCATCAGGGTTTCCACCAGCACCTACGTTATTGGCTCCTCCTCCTCCGTTTCCACCTCCGAATTCTCTACACACACCGCCACTCCCCCATCAGCCAGTAGCTGGAAGCAGTGTAGCACTGCAGTGGGGAAGCGTCAACAGGCCGTGCTGAAGCTGATCTGCCTTGGGGACAAACAGCACACGGCCTCAGAGCTGTTGCAGGGGATTAGTCACCAGACCGAGCAGTGGCTCTCGCCACTCAACCTGCAAGCAGGCATGGTTGTGTGTGATAATGGGCGTAACTTGGTGGCGGCTTTGGAGCTCGGCAAGCTCACACACGTACCATGCCTAGCGCATGTATTTAATTTAGTGGTGCAGCGATTTCTAAAAACCTACCCCAATGTGCATGATCTCTTGACCAAGGTGCGCCGCGTGTGTGCACATTTCCGTAAGTCATCTACAGCTTCGGCCGGCCTGTTGAAGCTGCAGCAGCGCTTACAATTGCCAGCTCACCGGCTGCTGTGTGACGTGAGCACGCGCTGGAACTCCACCTTCCACATGTTGGCCCGGCTTTGTGAGCAGCAGAGGGCAGTAGTGGAGTACCAGCTGTTACACGGTCGTCGCCTCTCCGTTCAACTTCCTGTAATCAGAAGTGAGGAGTGGGAATGGATGTCAGACCTCTGCGAGGTTTTACGCAATTTTGAGGAATCGACACAGATGGTGAGCGGCGATAACGCTATTATCAGTGTAACCATCCCACTTCTGTGTCTACTGAAACGCTCGCTGCTCACAATTAAAACCGACGCTTTGCATGTGGAAGAGGTGGAAATGGGGGAGGAAGAGCTTACACAAGGTGATAGCCAGAGCACCCTCACTTCGTCTTCTCAGCGACAATTGGAGGAGGCGGAGGAGGAGGAGGAGGAGGAGGAAGACACGGTTGCCTCCGCTACAGAGGGTAGCCATGGAACTTTAGTTCCATCTCTTCAGCGTGGGTGGGCAGAAGAGGAGGAAGAGGATGAGGATATTGAGAGTCAGCCTCCTGGTGAGGACAGCGAAATCTTGACTGTTGGTACTCTGGCACACATGGCTGACTTTATGTTAGGCTGCCTTTCCCGTGACCCACGCGTTGTACGCATTTTAGACAACACGGATTACTGGGTGTTCACCCTTCTGGACCCCCGCTACAAAGAGAATTTCTCATCTCTCATTCCTCCGGTGGAGAGGACAAGCAAAATGGTGCAATACCAGAAGGTTCTTGTTGAAAAATTGCTCCAAAATTTTCCATCTGACAACGCTGGCGGCAGAGTACGTGCTACCTTGGCCAACCGAGAAGGGGAGAAAAGGGGAGCACACAGCAGTTCCGAGAAAGGCAGGGCAACACTCTCCAAGGCGTGGGACACCTTCATGACACCCCGCCAGCACCCTCACCCTGATGCGCAGCCTAGTGTCACAAGGAGGGAAAAGTTTTGGAAGATGGTGAAGGAGTACGTAGCAGACCGTGTCAGCGTCCTCAATGATCCCTCTGTGCCTTACAACTACTGGGTGTCCAAGCTGGACACGTGGTATGAACTGGCACTCTACGCCTTGGAGGTGCTGGCCTGCCCTGCCGCCAGCGTTCTGTCTGAGCGGGTATTTAGTGCTGCTGGTGGCATCATAACAGATAAGCGTATCCGCCTTTCCACCGACAATGCTGATAGGTTGACACTTATAAAAATGAACAAGGCCTGGATTTCCCCTGACTTCTCCACTCCACTGGAGGAAAGCCCCGGGGGAACATAAACTCACTTTATATATGTTATTTACAATGATGGGAATACTCTGTATTCCCATTCACCCCTTCCACCCCAAAAACGGGTATATGGTTGACTCTTAATGTTCTCATCCTCCTCCTCCTCTTCCATATGCCCTGGGATATAATTTTTATATAGGGCCAGCTCACCAGCGTGCCCTGGGATATAATTTTTATATAGGGCCAGCTCACCAGCGGGCCCTGTGATATAATTTTTATATAGGGCCAGCTCACCAGCGGGCCCTGTTTGCCAATTTTTATATAGGTCAGCTCACCAGCGGGCCTTCTCATATAATGTTTTATTGGGTCAGCTCTCTAGCGGGCCCTCTCATATAATGTTTTATAGCGTCAGCTCACTAGCGGGCCTTCGCATATAATGTTTAGGATGGTCAGCTCTGCAGCAGACCCTCACCCATAATGTTTTAGATGGTCAGCTCAGCGCACGTTTCCCTCTTAATCATGGCCTCAGTTCTGAAAATCAAGGAAATTTTTGGGAGAATTTGCCTCTGCGCACGTTTCCCTCTTAATCATGGCCTCAGTTCTGAAAATCAAGGAAATTTTTGGGAGAATTTGCCTCTGCGCACGTTTCCCTCTTAATCATGGCCTCAGTTCTGAAAATCAAGGAAATGTTTGGGATAATTTGCCTCTGCGCACGTTTCCCTCTTAATCATGGCCTCACTTCAGAAAATCGATGAAATTTTTGGGAGAATTTGCAGATGATATACAAGTAAATATACAGCAAATACTGTTTGGTAACAATTTTTCGCCTAAAGTCGTTTTTATTTTCCTTTTTGTGTGTTTTACGGTCAGTCTGTAAAAATGGCGTACTACGGGCGAAAGATCGTTCCCAGCAGCGATGTTGGAGTCCAAGGTGCATCCAGACATCCTCCCTATGCTGTCCCTGAACCATTTCTGTAGTGTTTCCATCTTTTTCTGCCCTTTTCCTATGGACCAGGCACCCTCCCCTCATCAGAGCAGGGGGTGCCTGGTGTAATGCTCGAGTCCTCCCATTGACTTCAATGGGGCTCGGGTGCTCGGCCGAGCACTCGAGCCTCAGGGGGTGCTCGGTCAGAGCACCCGAACATCCGAGCATTGGGGTGCTCGCTCATCACTACTGCTGATCTCTTATGAGGCCTCCACACAAATGTATTTATGATCATGTAGCCCATTGTTAAACATACTTAGCCTCCCGTACATTAAGATCTCTACAATTTGAAAATTAGGTTCAGCATAATCCAGGAATTGGAGAAGTTACTTTCACTGGAATGACATCTCTCACCTTTCTCTCACCACAGTGCATACTACTACAAGTCTGAAAGCACAGCCTGGTCACACTCAAAATAAGACAGAAATATTATATTATAAAGTATCGCCTTTGCTGTCTTTATCCAACTTCTGGAGAAAATGAGAAGTGAATTCATTTCTACAAAAAAGTGTGAGGAACAGAGCTGAATACTTGAAACAAAGATGGTTATACCAGGAGGAGGGTGTGTGTACTAAGGAGAGATTAAGCTAAGATTTTACCAAACTCTCCAATTCCACTGTTATTCTATGAAGCATATGCACTAAGATTTCTCCAGCCTGAAAATGAAGCTTCATAGAATAATATAGGATTTAGGAAGTTTATCTCACTGTAGCATTTATCTCGTATTTCTCTCACCTTAGTGCATCCTCTCTGATATATTGTACAGTGCTAGGGATATGTAGGGGAAAGCTATACACTAAAGTGTAATACAGTTGAGATAAAAATTGTAGTGTAGCAACTTGAGAAATTTTAGTGTATACGCAAATATGTGGGCATCCGCATAAGGGACCATGAAGGGGGCACTGCCCCCCCTCCAGACAAGCATAGGGTCTGGCTGGGCTGGCCTAGGTGGCATATTATGGCATAGCCCCCCACACACACACCGAAACATTTCTGTGGATGCCCATGGCTCCTAGAAAAACATAGGTACTGGAAAGGATATCACACTAGATAAATGACATTCTCTTTGTCTGAACTCTAAATCACCTTAGTGCATATCCCCCAGGTCTTTAGCCCCTGTTGAATGCACTTCCAATGTTACTATACCCCCCAAGAAGGTTAAGTGTTTGTGACATAAATCAAAGCTTTTTAGGAGTGGATTTCACTTTGCAGTATAAATCTTTTTTGTTGAGAGATGTCCTGTGGTAATCCATTTGCTGAGTAGTGAACTAACTGTCCATCATTTGCCCTGTAAATCACCCAAAGAGAAAAGGTCACCACCAGTGTTGCAGTTAAAGCTGTTGCACTAAGAGAAATTGGAGCAACTCTTGGAAAAGCGATCTACATTACAAAGGGACCAATACAAATTCCCATTGTTTTAAATTGCATTTTCACCTCTTGAATGCCAAAGAGGTTGCCAGCACATTGCAAACCAGTGTGTTGAAGACTTCTCTAGCATTCAAAGGGTTAAAATCCCCATTTAAATCATTGGGAATTCTGGGAATGTATATTGTTCCCCTATATTCTCCAGAATTGCTCCACTTCTTAGTGCATCAACCTCAGAATCTTTAGATCATTAATAAGATGCAGTGTCCAGTCCCTAGTCTTGGATTTATATGCCTTAAAGCGGAAATTTCAACTTCATAATATTGTCCCCCAATACATTATTAATATAGCGATAGGCAAAGGAATAGTTGTATTATGCTGAATAAATCCACTTTATTGAAGTAATCCACCTTCTTTGGCAGGCATCCAGTGAACAACAGAGCAGACATCTTAGAGGAAAGTTGCCTCTGAGTCTGTGCTGTCCCATGCACTGCCCTGATTGGTGGTGATACTGTATGTTATTAATTACAGAGCTTAATTGTAGGTATTAAAGCACAGAGGATGTAACAGACTTGCCTCAATTTATATTAGCATAATCTGCCTTTACAGTTATGGTCAAAGGAGAGAAAGAGCTCATTAACAGGTTAGAGTCTCCGACTGACAAGTGTTTCACCTCATGGCCATACCTGGGAACTCTCCGGTTTTGTGTGGATCACCGGGTGGGCAGAGTTTAAATAGAAACTCTTCCCATTTGTGCTCTGTCCCGCCTGGTTCCTCCCACTCCCCGCCCTCTTAGATACATTTTGCAGGGTTTTTTTGTCACGCCCCCCTCCGCGACTAAGCCCCGCCCCTTTTATGACGCGAATCGCGTCATTTTCTTCACAGGTCGGCACTGACAGGGTTACCCTCCTAGAGTTCCAAATTTTGGGTGGCGCCTCAACTGTGAATTCCACCCCCACATTCTGAATTGTGGGTGTGGCCAGAGCAATCTTAAGGTCCTTGCACCCGTTATATACTCCTTCATAAGTTACTAGCAAATTGTTTTCTAAATGTTGCTTGGCACTCTCTCACCTTCTCTGCGTGCTCCTCCCTGCCCTTTCATTCTGCATGCAGAGATGGAAAGAGCAAGCCCAGCGCAGCACTCAGCAACATTTAGAAAAACCACAAAACAATCAGATTGAGGTACATTTTTAATTAATCGCTGCTGGGGCAGCACGTCTCCTCCTGCCTACATTACAGGGCTGGCTGCTTCCTGCAGCTGAATCCTCTTCCTCTGCACGCTGGTAACAAGCTGTGTTGCTGGTATTTTTTCTGTCTTAGCTGACAGATGACTACAACTTCCATCATCCCCAGTAAAACATTACTTTGAGTTAAATATGCACATTTTGTTTCAGCAGGCATAGCTCACTATATTACTTTGAGTTAAATATGCGCAATATGTTTCAGCAGACACAGCTCACTATGGCGGTAGGGAGAAATTTTGTAACCACTGGATTGAAATGTAGCCCTCTATGCGGCCTTTAATCCTGCGACATCAGAATCTCGCGCTATTGATGTGGGCGAAATTCTAATCTCACCATTTTCATGGTCGCGACACCAACTACAGTAAGACATTTTTATAGTGAACCATGTGTTTGTATTTAAGACAGTTCACACTGAAATGGTGGTTAGTGGAATCAAAGAGTGTTTAGACATTGAAAACAGTGGGTTATGTGGAGGAGAGTAATAAATGTGACATGATGTGTAATTGAAGGAGGAGGAAGGTTGTCAATCGTGGCAAGGGGAGGAGAGGCAAAGATGAAGTGTTCATCAAAGGGGAGGAGAGGCAAAGATGAAGTGTCTGTTGAAAGGGAGGAGAGGTAAAGATGAACTGCCAGTCGAAGGGGAGGAGATTCAAAGATGAACTGTCAGTCAAAGGGGAGAAGACACAAAGATGAACTAGGAGGGAGGGTATAGAAGAGAGAAGGTGTGTAGTAGGGTGGAGGGTAAAGTTCTTGCAGGGTAGGCAATAAAGTTGGAGGATGAATTTGTGTATGTGTCAAATAGGAGGCAGGGTGTATGGTGAGGAGGTGTGTACTGTGGTGGAGGGTGAAGTCCTTGCAGAGATTTTCAAGACCCATGCTTACACCAATGGGACAGGCAGTATAGGGGAGATATGCATAACCCCTCCTTACTTCTGCCCCAGGGTGCGTTTCAGTTTGTTGGTCACATGATGCTTCCTCTTATAAAGATATATATATATATATCTTGTTGTTCTTTCTTTTAATAGGACATGGGTATTTTCTGTTCCAGAAAACAGTGAATGGGATTGGGGGCAGGGTCATGTGAGGAGTGGGAGAGTGACTATGGGTGGAACTAAGAGTGCTTTGCCTAGGGAAGCCTGGGATGTAAATGCAGCTCTGACAGAGATAATGCAGTGAAACAAATAAGAATTACAAGCACCAATTATAAATAAATCAGGACCTTTTTGTCTCATACATAAGCATAGGCAGGTTACGTTGCACAGCTAATTAACTGTTACAAAATTCAACTGCAGGGTGCTTTATCCACTTCAAAGACAATCCCCTGCATACAGATATCATTCTGGGTTAGACAAGGGGTTGTGGCACCTGAGGTAGAAGGCAGCTCAACAAGGTAATTATGTTGCTGCTCCTGATACTAAACTAGATTTACTGTATATTAGGATCTACTCAATCTGGTCAGGAAATAGAACAGCCAGTGTAATACAGTGTCACTGGAGCACAGGCTGCTTGTCCTATATGCATAGACATTAGGAGCCATTCCCATCATTTGTCTTTAGTGAACTTGATAATTGCACAACTTTTAGACTCAGTAAAATATATGTATTTACACTTCCTATTACTTGTGCTTTTTCTTTTGCCAACAGATTAATAGATATGTAATTCCTCAATTACTCAATTCCAGCAGATCTTTGTTCTCCTACTTGGTTGGATAAAGATGCATAAGCATTTACATATTCAGAAAACTAAATGATAAAATCACCTCTCTCCACCAAATTGGGCTGCTAAAAACTATCAGTTTCTAACAGAGGGGGTTTGCACTGATTCTGAGTGATTTTTGCACAGATTTTCTGTAATGTTGCGCCCGTTTTCTTTCTCTCTATTTTTTTGCTCCTTTCTTTGATCTCTTCTTTTGCTCCATTTTTTAACATAGGACTTTGAATTCCCTTTTCTTTACTCTATGGAGACAATGCAATAAGATGTCTAATGTTGGAGAAATCTTTAGGTGTTGGCTTCATAAAATAACAGGACTTGGAACTCCATTTTTGCTCCATTTTGTGGTCTGTTTTCTTGCTCTATTTTTGGCTCCTTTTTTTGCTCCATTTTTTTGCTTAATTTTTTACTCTGTTTTCTTTTTTTTGTTTTGTTATTTTGCTCTGTTTTTGTGCTCCATTTTCTTGCACTAAGATATCTAAATTTGGAGAAATATTTAGGCATTGGCTCCATAGAATAACATAGGACTTGGAGTACAATTTTTTTGCACCATTTTCTTCCTCCTTTTTTGCTCCATTTTCTTGATCCACTATTTTGCTTTACTTTGTGCTCCTTATCTTGCTCCATTTTTTCTGTTTTATTGCTCCATTTTTAGATTTGTTTTGTTGTTTTGTTTAATTTTTTTCTTTTTGCTCCATTTTTGTGCTCCAATTTCTTACTACATTTCCTTGCTATTTTTTTTTTGCTCTGTTTTCTGCCACTAAGATCACTGAAGCTGGTGAAATCTTTAGGCATTGGCTCAACAGAATAACACAGGACTTGGAGCAGTCTTTTCTTTAATCTGCGGCACATGATTTTATTGCAATATTTTTTGGTACATTTCTAGCTCCATTTTGTTCCTCCGTTTTTGTTTTGTTTTTTTCTGTGCTTTGTTTTCATGGAAAAATCTTTAGGCCTTGGATTCATAGAATAACATAGGACTTTGATCTCCATTTTTCTCATTTTTTTCCTCCATTTTCTTTGCTTTGTTATTTTGCTCTGTTTTTATGCTTTCTTTTCTTACACTAAGCTCTCTAAAGCTGAAGAAAGCTTTCAGTGGTGGGTCCATGGAATAACATAGGACATCATGCATAATTGTATTGTTCCATTTTTTTTGTTCCGTTTCCTTGCTCCACTATTTTGCTCTGTTTTGCTCTTTGTTTTCTTGCTCCATTTCTTTGCTTTATTTTCTTGCTCCATTTTCTTGGGTAAGATCTCTAAAGTATGAGAAGTCTTAATACATTGGCTTCATAGGACTTGGAACATCCTTTTTTTTACTCTATGGAGCCAATGCACTAAGACCTCTAAAGTTGGAGAAATCTTTAGCATTATGATACAGGAATTGGAAAACTGTTTTTTGCACCATTTCCTTGCTCTGTTTTCTTGCTCCATTATTTTGGTGCCCCATTTGTTTTATGCCAATTTTTCACCTTTTTTGCTCCAAATTTATGGGCTTTTTACTCCAATTTTGTGCACATTATATTCCTTTTTTACTCTACAGACCTTAGTGTATTGGCTCCATGAAGTTAGAGAAATCTTAGTACACTGGCTCCATAGAATAATGTAGGATTTAGAGAGCTCCCTTTTTGCTCCTATTTTGCTACCTTTTTAACTCCATGGAGCCAATACACTAATATCTCTAAAGATAGAGAAATTTTAGCGGCTCTCTAGAATAATATAGGATTTGGGAAACACCCGTTTTGTACCAGTTTTGCTACATTTCTTTTACTCTATGCAGCCAATACAGTAAGATCTCTGGAGAAATTTTAACACACTGGCTGCTTAGAATAATATAGGACTTGGAGTGTTTATCATAATGGAGAAGTGAGCGCCTTATTAGTACCTGATTCTTTCTGTAGCAGTTGTTTATATATGATCAAAAGTGCAAGAAACAGCCAGACATTCACCCCTCTGTCAATAAGGGAGATACTAATAGGGCAGGGCTTGTGTAAAACATACATTTGCATATATCACTCAGGCCAAAATGCCAACCTCTATCTTATACTGTAAAACTAAAGCAAACATCACCTTAAAACAGTTGCCGATTAAAAAAAAAAATGAAAAAAGAAAGAAAAAGGAAAAAAAGACAAATAGGATTTATCCCCTTTCTAAGTTCTCCTCTCCCTGGGAGCTTCGATCTTTACAGGATTTGCATAAGTATTCCTCCGTATCAATGTATTCCATCCCTCTCTTAGAAACTGATAGTTTTTAGCAGCCCAAGATGGTGGAAAAAAGTGATTTTACCTTTTTATTTTCTGGTCATGTAAATACTTTTGCAGCTTTATCTGACCAGGTTGGAGAACACAGATCTGCTGAGATTGAAAACTATTACTCTGTTGGCAAAACAAAAAGCAAAGATTAAATAGATTCATTTTACTGAGCCTAAAAGTTGCACAAGTAACAGGTTCACTTAAGACAAAGGATAGGAATGGCTCCAGATTTCTATACATATAGAACAAGCTGCCTGTGCTCCAGACAATGACACTATATTACCAGGGCTGGATTTATAACTAGTCAGATTAGGCATTTGCCTAGGGCACTAGATTTTCAGGGGTGCCTAACAATGGCCCTGTCATGCCAACTAGACTGCCCCAGTAGCAAGTCTATGAATTTTATATGGGGGGGCACACATGGGGCCACAGGAAAAATTGGGTGGCACCTTCAATGAGCAATGCCAACATCCTACACCAAAAAATTATGACATTGACAAGAGTGGGTTCATGTATACACACATTATATCAATGCAAAACAGTGGTAAACTGTTAAAATACTGATTTGTTTTCCTAGCAAAGCTCCAACATGATGCATCTCTTTGCAGGTCCATTTGTATCTCTATCTTAATCAGCTTCTGATATGTCTCGTATGTACATATCTAATGGGAGTAAACTGCTTCAGATGTTTGTAATTATATAAATAGCAAAATATGACTGAACTGACAATGAGCAGAGTAGAGTCATATGTTACAACATTATCTGAAATACTTGAAGCTGTGCTGTTCTTGTACATGTTTTACTAAATTTACCATTGGTTTAAAAGAAAGTGAACACACAGTTAAGATGAATTAGTTTTTTTGGAAACATAATTGCTTCCTAATGGTGTTGCTCAAAGATACCATGGGAGAGAGTCAAACAGAATACTTAACCCCTTACCGCCCGAGGACGTACATGTACGTCCCGAGCAGATGTCCCAGGTAGACGGAAATCATTTTAAGTTATGAAAAAAAAAGTTTGGTGGGCGTTAAGTGCTGGCCGCGTGCGCTCGGCCGGTCACTAAGGGGTTAAACATATTAGGTATTCTGTTTAAGACTCTCATGGCACCTTTGAGCAGCAACATTAAGATGCAATTATTATATATGTTTCCATTCCTTAGAAAGATTATAAGGCTGTGTCACAGGGAAAATTGTAATTTGGAAAATATTGGGAAGAGCTTATTTTTATGCCAGTTGTGACATTATATATTGTATAAGTTTGTATTAATTGCCTGACGGTTTGAAAAAGAAGGTGTAGCCTTCGAAACGTGTCCTAACAGGCTTAACTGATATTTCTTATACATTGACATTATTTTTATTATTAAACTGTTGTTTTAATTATTTTAGATTCTATATATAAATTTTTTTCTACTTTGGAAGACATATGAGACCGTATTGGCGTGGTTATATTACCCCGCATGTGGCGACAAGTGTGAGTACCTATCTGTGGATCTACATTACATTTATATCAGTGGTATTTTAGATATTTTATATCGTTTAATACTCAATATTGGTGGATTGCGCTCCCATTCTGGCTCTGTGTTTGAATTATTATATACTAGTTGAACAGCCTGTTACACGGGCCACAGTGCCACTGCCACCCAGTGGCGGGGCAGTCACGCGCAGTAGAGACTGCCTGCGCCATGGCTGATACAGAGCTGGACGCTCCTTCGGAGTGCCCAGCTCTGTATTAGCTGCGGCGCGGGCGGTCTCTACTGCGCATGACTGCAGCACTCGCAGCAGTGTCTACTGCGCATGTCGCGGCGTTACACACGAATTAGAGAATTATTATATAGGATGTTTCCATTGCTTAGAAAGATTATAAAGCTGTTTCACAGGGCAAAATGTAATTTGAATAATACTAGGAAGAGCTGTTAAACAATGCAATTCAACTGTAAATCATAATGGTCAATGTACTAAATTATCAGTACTAGTAGATACCTGGGGAGACAGTTCCAAATACTATGTTTAGATGCATGTGATCGTTTATACATAGATCAATTTGTTTCACCACTCTCTGTATGCATGTATCCTTTTTGAAAACTCAATGAAAAACTAAAAAAAAAAAAAAAAAAAAAATAAAAAACTGTATTGCTTTTTTCTACAATAGACAATGATTTGAAAATCTCACTTACACTCATGGCTTGACTTGAGGGCTATATACAAAGAATGTGTGAGACTCTGAGGACAAACAAAAAGCACAATGGCATGTTCTATGGCTAGTCAGCACTCAGCAGCATCAAGTTTTAGCGCTCTAGTGCCATTACAGAGGAGAAACGTCTATGTACATATTAGACTAATTCTACCTAAAAAGGGCAGTCAGTTCTAGAATGACGGGCAAGTCCCCACTGCACGGGAACACCAGCTAACCCCAGACGTATGTTCGGCCTTGTTGTGCCTCATGAGTGAGGTGCAGCTGGATTTCCTAGGCACTGGTAGCAAGGGGTCCAAGTCTGGATTACCCTTCACTCATAGGGTTACCCCTCTCACATTTGTGGATGTATTCTGAATACTCTTAGGGGCTGTCTCTTCCTGTCCCAGCCAGGCACACACTACTCTTCTGCATGAATGCACTGTCTGAGCGCTCAGGAGTTAGTCAGGCCAGGTCAGTGGGCTCCCTTCCGAACTGGCTCCATATGGATTGAAATCTGAACCTCTGTGGTGGCTTGACTGTGTTCTGGCATTGAGCAGTATTCCTATTTATTGCCCCAATCAGAATCGACAGCATGCTTCCATGCAGGTAGTGACGACATCACTGTACATGGTGCACAGACCAGAAGGTTGCATACACATGCACAGTTAAAGGGATAGTAACACTTCGTTTTAACTTTATTTTATTTTGTAGGCATTAAAAAAACATGAAGAATGATATAAGTCTTATCTCTCAAACCTTTATGGTTTATGAGATATTCACAAGCAAAGTTCCCCTCCCCGCCCCTTTTACCTAGTGTAAGCCATCTCTTCTCAGATGTGGATCAGGTTGTATGACAGTACAGATAACAGAAGGGGACAATTTTCTTTGTATGAAAACAATGAAAGCCCTTCCCCCCTTGACAAGTTTTTCAGCTTTTTCCATTATCTTAATTGAAGAATGTCCCTCTCTGCAGTCTACCTGGGCATCTCTCTTCTGATCTGGTTGAACAGGGGGGGATACTTTGTTTGTGAATATCTCTTAAACCATAAAGGTTTCAGAGATAAGACTTATATCATTCTTCATGTTTTTTTAATGCCTACAAAATAAAATAAAGTTAAAATGAAGTATTACTATCCCTTTAACAAATAGTTTCTCAATAGACTCAATGCAGTGAAGCTATCAGTGCAATACAGCGGCACTCAGATTCGGGACTGGCTGCTGGCGTCGGCAACAAGTACTCGGGCAGACTGGGGCAGCAAGTCTGTGGGGGGGGGGGGCAAATGGGTGGCCAGGCAATCTTCAGGGGGGATCCAGGGGAGACGATACTGTTCTGCTGACTGGCATGCACACCTGGGGCCCCAGAAACATAATGAAAATACGTAATGCTGCACCTGATGTTTGCTTTCTGCTCAGCTGTACCACCCGGGCTACACCCCTTGTGAGTCTCTACTCTCACTTGTCACTGTGACCTTACTTCTGGCCCCTGCTGAAACCTTGCAGCTGTGGGGACACATCACTTCATGCTCAAATGCAGCCACACACTACAGCCTCCATCATGGCATAGCTTGTATGGCTGCTTATATTTAGCTGACACTATTGACATATGTGGATGTGCAGTGCATAGCTGGCGAAAGCATACTGTGTATCTGAGGGAGACTGGATGTCCTCCCAAGTCCATCACAAGGTAACAGAAATAGTTTGCAAATAGGGTTATTAGCAGTGTATCTCTAAAGGTGGTAATTGATTTAGAAGTAAGTCTGGGCTGGCACTCATGGAAGGAAGTGAACCAACCTGCATCCTATATGTATCACACATCAGGTGCTTGTAATGTAATCCTAATGAATATATTATCAAAGACAAAAAGGAAAAAAAATTGGATCTTAATCTAGCATTCCCTATACAAGTATGAGTCTAGCATAGTGCATGTTGGGGGTCCTCAAGTCATTCTTTTCCTGAGACACGATTCATTGCTGTGACTGATTAATAGAATTAAGAGATTACAGCAAATAAAGTTAGGCAAAATCCATTTACAAAGGCATTTCATGATACAAAAGAAAGAAGTGATTATAAGGATATCCTGGACGATGGAGTGAATTGGCAGTAGTCAGTTTACTTTTGGTTAGGCAGTTGGATGACTCTAGGCATGGGTGTGGGGAGTCTTTATTTAAAATGTGTGTTCATAAAATTATTTTATAAGTTAAACTTTTATAGTATTAGTTACATTTGGTAATTTTTAAGATTTTTAAGATGTGGAGTGCTGGATTAAGATCCAGTCTTCTTTTCTTTTTTTTCTTGCATAAATGTAAAGCCTCTTTATAGCTATATATTTAATAGGTGGGCATTATTTTTTAGATTGACTGATTTATTTTAAAAGCAGGCGTATACTTGTTTATTTTAAAGGAAGTTTTTATATGAAAAAGCTCTTAGATTTGAAGAAGCATAAGGGCATTGTGTAGAACTGATATTCACAAAGTAATGACTTTCTGGAATTAGAATTAGAATTATTACGCACTAATAAAAATGGCACTATGTGAGTACCACAGTGATTAATGCAGTGAATGAGTGAGTGATAATAACACTTGATACAGAATGCCACTACTTTTAGTTAGAAGAGACTCCAGGCAGTATATAGTACTCAGATATACTGTAGCCGTAAGTGATCTGCACTATATAATGTAGTAAGTACTTATTGATTTGATCTTTGGTAACCATACCTTCCCATTACTTGGGTCTTAAATACGGGGAAAGGACATGCTACATACAGGGCTGGATTTACATCTCAGGAGCCTGTAGGCACAGAAATCTAAAGCGCCCCCCCCCATTGGCCATCTCCACTGAACACCTCCACAATGCCCCCATCATCTCTTTATTGCCCTCACATTGCCCCATCAGCTCCAACTTGCCCCCCCATCAGCTCCATGTTGCCCTCCATCAGCTCCACATTGCCCCACCATCTCCAAATTGCCCCCCCCATCAGCTCCAACTTGCCCCCCATCAGCTCCATGCTACCCTCACATTGCCCTCCATCAGCTCCACATTGCCCCCACCATCTCCAAATTGCCCCCCCATCAGCTCCAAATTGCCCCCACCATCTCCATGTTGCCCCCCATCAGCTCCAAATTGCCCTCACAATGCCCCCCTTTGGGTCCAACTTGCCCCCACCATCTCCATGTTGCCCTCACATTGCCTGCCTCCCTGGCAGGAGATCTGTTGTCTGTGCCTCCTTTGGTACAGTCAGTCCTGTAGTTGCTGAAGCTCCCGCGCGGTCTCCTATTCAGCAATGCAGAGCGCTGGGAGATGATGTCATCTCCCAGCGCTCTGCATTCCTATAGAGCCGACGAGGGAGCTTCAGCAACTACAGGACTGACTGTACCAAAGGAGGCACAGACAACAGATCTCCTGCCAGGGACGTGCAATGTGAGGGCGACATGAAGTGGGCGTCGGTGCAGCCAGCGCGGTGGCCATTTTTTTTTTTTTTTTTTTTTTTTTATCGTTTCAAAGAATGAAAAAAAAAAAAAGTATCCCATTGGCAGGCGCCCCTCAGTGGCGTGCGCCTGTAGGCAGGTGCCTACTTTGCCTTATGGCAAATCCGGCCCTGGCTACATATCTAGTTAAGGTCACTTATGGTTTCTGTTTGTGTGCTGTGTATATACACTCTATTCCTATCTTTAACATTTTCATTCACCTCTGGAAAATTGCTACATTACTGTGAAGAATAAATGAGGTTAAATGAGGGTGTGTGTGGTTAGGAATGGGGCCAAGACTGAGCTAACTTTAAAGGGACTGTAATGTCCCATAAAAACTTTTTATAGTTTTGTAGAGCTCAAGAAAATAAGAAGAATGGTGCAAATCTTATACCATAGCTGTTTGAGAGATATTTGCACTGAAAGTTCACCCCTCTCTCTCCTTCATCTGACGTCAGAGTCTAGCTGACAGTAGGAGATTCCGGTCCGGGGACCAGCCAGTGGCTCTGCAGCAGAGCCGAAATCGCGGTATTGCAAAATAATTACTTCATTGGAAATGTCTACACTTTTACAATACCGCAATTTCGGCTCTGCTGCAGAGCTTTACAGCTGATATCAGGAGAAAGGGAGAGAGAGGCGAACTTTCAGTGCCTATATCTCTCAAACCATAGCGGTTTGAGAGAGAGGATTTGCACCATTCTTCTTATTTTCTTCAGCTCTATAAAAGTATAAAAAGTGTTTATGGGACATTACTGTATTTACACCCATAAACCAGTGAGCCACTACTAAAACTCTTGTGCATTCTCACATTCTGTCCCACTTAGACTATTGCAATATGCTACGAATTGGCCTCTCAGCTTCCCATCTTTCCCCTATGCAAATTGTCCTAAGCTTAGCTGCACGAGTCACCACACTTTCAATAAAAACCAAACCTGCTCATTTCATTCTTAGACATCTCACATGGCTCCCTATTCATCACAGTATCACTTACAAAGTCCTTCTTACCTTTACAGCTCTCCACACTGCTGCCCCCTTACCTTTCTTCCCTCATCTCCACTCATGTTCTTGCCAGCCTCCTTCACTCAGCACACAACACCCTTCTTATTACTCCATCCACACCCACTCTCTTTTCCCGTCTCTTCCTATAGAACTATCCCCCTCTGTCTTTAAATGTACCCTGAAATCCTGTCTTCTGGCGCATTTGCACCATGCAATGCCTTTTAGCAAAATCAGCACTTTAACTCACAGCATTTGACACCCTCATACCCTGCTGTCTGTCTCCTATTGACCATTTAGTCTGTAAGCTCCTTGGGGGAGCTGTTTACTATTGTTTCTATGATTGCAACACTTATTTTATCCACGTGTATTTATTGTAACACACTACTGTTGTAAGGAGGTGTGTAAGCTGTGAAGCTCCATATAAATAAAGATATACATACATACATACATGCATACAGGAATTACTAGACTTGTGCGATTCGATTCGGCCAATTTCGGAATTCGGACGAATAAGGCATATTCAGCATCATTCAGACCTTGCGAAAGCCAAGGTCCGGCCACAAAAAAAAAAATCAGAATCTGAAACGGACCTAGTCTGAAATTTTAGTTTAAATTTTGGAAATTCGGACGGTGCTTTCCCGCCTGAAACCATTACAATGTTGCTACATGCTAGAAAAAATAGACGGCATGGCGCTTTCCCGCCTGAAACTATTAAAATGTTGCTACATGCTGCTAAAAATAGATCTGGTAAAACAGGTGCTTTACAGTTCATGCAAAGTGCAGATATTAACCACATAAGTACACAAGCAATTTTGGCATTTTTGCTATGTGTGTGTTCAACCATAAATACTATCTTTCTCATTTATTGCACAAACACATATTATATACCATTTTTAAAGGGCAGAAAGGGCTTTAATTTGATGTGAGATATACATATATAAATTCTCATTTATTATTAAAAAAATTAAAAAATTACAAAATTAAAAAAAAACCACTTTTTTTTCCAGTTTTGGCAGTAATAATGTGTTACATAATGGGTGCAACTTAAGAAAAGTTTAACTTTTTATTGAATATTTTAAAGTTTTTTTTAAATTCGGCCGAATAATTTGCACTATTGCCAAATTTCGAACAGGTCTGGTCCGAATGGGAAAAAAAAAATTTGTCCGAAATCGAATTTTACCAAAAATTTGTGCCATGAACAAGTCTAGGAATTAAAGCCCTATTCATACATTGTCCCTCTATTTTAGTGGATCAAAACTAATTTTATGACTAAAAAGGGCTGTAATTCCTACATGGTTCACTGTTTATGGGTGTAAATACCCTCAAATTAAATATGACAGTCTGCACTCTGTCCCCTTAGTCATTGTTTCATTTCAAATCCAATGTGCTGGAGTACAGAGCCAAAACAAAAACGTGTCACTATTGTGGATTGCACTATATGTAGTGGTATGTTCCCTCTTTTAGGTAAGATGATAGACTGCATCTTAGTAATAATAAGCAACATCTATAATGCTATAAACATAGACAACTGCATAATGCTCACTTTACATTGGAAGCTGTCAGTCTAGGGGGTGGAGTTGAAACTAGACCTATTATCAGCCAGCAAAAACACCCCTTATAACTACCTTTTAGGAGTAAACTGATATTTAAGCTAATTACCAATATTTTATTATGAGAGGGGTCCACATTATGAGTAGGACCACTGCTGATAATTTTTGACTTGCCTCCATAAGAATTATATTGGATTTGTCCAAAAAGCAAAAAGATCCAACTGGTAGGTGGCATTAAACTGGATTACCCCAGATACACCCTTGAGACAGCTTAAGTTGATTGGTTTAGACTCTGTAAGTGATGTAGCACAAACCGCCTTAAAGTTGGGACTAAAAGACCTTTAAATACTGTAATAATACAGGCATCTTTAGATAGGCTGTGAACAAGCCATGAGGCAAAAACGTGAATCAGTCTGTGAGGCTAACCTGTTCATGATAGCTCTTTCTCTCCCTTTTCATAATGTTTTTTAATTTCTTTTGTGGAATACTTTGGGCCCAAGTGTGTTACATCCTCTTTGCTTTAATACCTACATTTAAGCTCTCTAAGTATTAATATAGGGCCTTGAGGTCATAATAGCCCTTTATAGGGTTGGTAAATTAAAGATGGTAATATCTGAGGCTATTTTGGTAATTATGTTCTTTCTTTTTTCCTGAGATCTTAATACTCTATATCTAACATAGCTCGATTTTTATGAGGAATAAAAATTGTGTTTTTTAAGGGCTAATAACAAATAGTCCTTGTAGGGCTGGTGATGTGTAATTTTGACCTTCAGGGCCATACAACTCTATAACAGAGAATAGATGTAAAATCTAACAGAGTAACACAATCATTTAGCGTCCACTTCCATTCTAATACAGGGGGTAGTTTTGGATTGACAAGCCAGTTTGTTTTTGTCTCAACAACAATAGAGAAGATATGGATTTTCTACCTTTTCTCTTTTACTTTTTAAGAATTCATCAATTATTGTTTTTGGAGCGAGTGGAGGCATATACATGGTCATTCACTGAGTGCTGCAGGGACATCTGGTGTTTCTTTTAGCTTTTGCTTCTTGCATCTCCTCCAAAATGTAATGTTAGTTAAGAAACTTGGCTTTTTTTGTTGGGAGTCCCTTTATCAATTATTTGGACTAAAGTTTCTATGACGTTGCCTGTGAGAGTGCTGGGGATACTCAGCATGTCCTGAATCACTAACAAGCAGTGAGCGTAATCCGAGACAGAATAATATTTTACATGCCCCTAGGCAAGGCACCCCGGGTGCCCATGACTACACCCCCACCTATACCGTGAACACACTTTCCACCTACTGGTACTTGGTGTATAAAATATAAACCCAAAAAGTATCTCAAATAAGCTGTCCAGTATAGGGGTATATAAACGATAAATAAACGGTCCAAATAAATATATACACAGGACAATAAAGCAATATAAAACCTTGGAAATAAACAATATGCCATAAAAGCAGGGCAAGTTTGTGGCACAGTCTGATTGAGATTGTACTAACCACTCCCTCTAAAAATGTAGCTGCCAGTGTCTGCCTACTCTCCCTAATGTAAACATTATAGTGGACATCCTTCTGTTTAACTTGCAAGTGAAGAAGTACAGAAACTGCAAAGAAAACAAGTAGCTGACAAAGAGTAAAGTATAAAGTGTAATACAGTGCTTTCCAAACTGTGTGTCGCAACACGTTAGTGCGTCGGCTGCAGTGTGTAGGTGTGTCACAGGCTAAGGTGCCATTTACACAGTGCGAGATTGTCATTCAACCCAAGCATGAGCTACACTGGGAGCTGAGATAAAACACTACTACTTAATGGTCACATTTACACAGCGGGAGATTGCCTCTGTGTGTTGCATACAGCTGGAGCGCCACAAAAGTTTTGTAACAGCTGGAGCACACAGAGGCACTCCAGCTGTTACACATTTTTTGGTGGTTCACCTGTTAAAATCTTTTGAGATGCCACCTCCTATATATCTCTGCCCTCTCTTTGGGCTGCCAGGCTGCAGTGTCCCTGTGCACCAAGGCTGCCTGTCACATGGCTGCTGCTTCTGCTTGTGGTGCCGATGATACAGGAAAGACGGACAGTACTTCTAAAATCACTTATGCACTATCTATTTAATGATGTGACATGAGAATCTTGCGCTTATATGTAGCGCGACATTCTCATGTCACCCTTTGAAAAACCACACGACATGCTTAATGCCTTCTACAGTATGAATGAAAGGTTTTCATGAGATATTTTGTGTCTCCATACATCTTCTTATTACAATTTATGTATGTGTCTGTATCTCTTATAAAGGATTATTAGTTTAACCTCCAGTTTGCTAGCAAAACTGAATTACTGTGTCACGAAATGATGCATGTCTAAAAAGTGTGTCACCAACATGAAAAGTTTGGAAAGCTCTGGTGTAATAGATGGAAAATGTATTAACTCAGACACCTTGTTTTATGCAGAGTACTCCATATTCACCTCTGACAATACTACCTACCATTGAATGGTATTGTGAAACAACAAAGCGAGTCCAGCTGCAGAACTGGTTTCAAATATCAAGTTGGCCTCTGCCAAAAATGAGGTTAGAAACAGCTGAGATTGCAAGAATCCACCATGGAGAATAAGGAATTTACAGCACAGTGCATGTTTTGGAGAACAGTGACACCTACTGGCAAAAATAAAAAAGAAAATAATTCCACGTTAATTATAATTCCTCACTGAGCACACCACAGGACATTTGAGTTAGTCCGACCATTGTGGGGGCCCATTCATACACCACACTTGTAATAGTCCTCAAGAGGAGATCTAGAAAGAAAAGTCTTTGACCTGATGTCCTCCGGGCACAGAAAAAAAGATTTTTGGTAAGATCGGCAATAGGTTCTAATTGTTTTGTTAACAGGATCAGATCATTTAATTTGTTTTAATGCCTTACACAAGAAGTAGCAACATTTGGCTCAATGGCTGTTGGTTTACTGTGACTCCCATATCCTCAGCCATCCACAGGCTGGTTGAAGATGATAGGAATCGTAGTACCCCAAATAATTGCCTCCCCTTACTTAAATAGTAAAAAGTCTCCACACACCAAAGGATTAACTCTTTGAGTGCCAGAGAGGTAGCAACACAATGCATTGGCTACCTCTCTGGCACTCAAAGGGTTAAACAAGATTATTTTAATTTTTATCCACAGGGCATACCAATATTCTGTCTTTAAATTGTGGTTGTTTCTTTTTGGGTATTTGAATTAAATCTTTAATCCTTATACCTAGAGTATAATGCAGTCTTCCCTTAGTCTTGCCAGCTATAAATACCACAGAAGAATCTTACATATAAAACCTTTCTAAAAGAGGAGGAACTACAAGGGCTGCAGTAGGTGCAGTTCTGACTGGGCCCAGGCACCCAAAGGAGCAACCCATTTACCAAGTACTATTCTGTAACCTCTTACAATCAGAGCAGTTTCCTATCTTGGTCAGTAGCCACATGGCTGCTGCCAGCTAGTAACATAAGTGTTGGTGAGGCCATTTTCTATTTTTCATTAACTCTTTGAGTACCAAACCATATGAATTTGGGAGGCATGTGTCAAACTTCCCAGAGGGCCAGATTTACCACAAGGTCAAGTAGGACCCATGAGGTAATGGCTAGTATTGAGCCACAATACACATTGGGATAGTTAGACCGGACTGTCCTGTGTTAGTGTGTGGAAAGGATGCTTAACACTGTATCAGTGTTCTCCAGTGCATATTATTCCTCCACATCAGGATCTGGTTCTAGGATTGGAATCAAAGAGAGGAGGACTGAAAGAGGACTACATGTGAATGGAGGATTGTGTAATAATAAGAGTAGAAGCAGACTGCAGGTGTCAGCGTGCTATACCGGAAAAGGAGGGCAGACAGGTCGTGGCTTTGAAGGACCAATAGGTTTACAGGCACATATGAATGTGTGGTCTGGTGTGTGTAATGTATTTTGTGTCCTGTTATGTTTGAATAAATAGTACTTTTAAATAGTTTACTTTTGCTTTCCTTCTTTCAGACTGTGCAAAGTAGGCACTTGTCTAGGGCACCAGATTCATAGGGGTGCCTGGCAAGAGCCTGACATGCCGATCAGCATGCCCATACCATTACACATCTGGCCAGAGCCAGATTTCCCAATAATCAGAGTAGGCAACTGCGTATAACTCTGAACTTTGAGGAGCGCCTCAGCTGTGCTTGCAACACCCACATTCTAAACTGTGGGTGTGGTTAGAGCAATCTCGATGTCCCTGCTCCAGTTTTTATACCCATTTACAGGGTATTATTTAACCCTTTGGATGCGCCTTGTGGATCAATGTGTTGGAGCTCTCTCAAGCAACCAAAGGGTTAAAGCTTTTTGTTCTTGCTTTTTATAGGCCAAGATTATTTGCCATGCTAGGAAAAAGTGGATCGGACTGGGGGTGGGGCAATGCGAATAGGAGGGGTGATCATGGGTGGTGCTAAGGGCACCCACAGTGCCTATCCTAGGGGCAGCTGGGATGTAAATCTGTCCACACTTCTAATGTACTTCTGGCACTGGAGCTGGCAGGTGGCAGCCAGTGGGAAAGCAGCTGATCAAGAGAGGGGAAGGATGCACCTATCAATCCAACCATATTTACCTCAGCTCTGCCCACCTGCCCACCAGTGTGACCACTGGACACAGAGTGAGTCACAGGGCTCCAATCCAGGAGATACGTACGATATTAGCTCAGTTCATCTTAGACAGGAGATTTGCACTAATGGAATTTCCCCATAGATTTTAATACATTGCATTATTTATTCAACTCTTTGGGTTCTTTAATAATACCAGTAGTACATTAAAAATGCATTTATGGGTTTTGTTCCCGTCATCAGGGATAATAAATGCACAGTTCTGTTATTTATACCGTTGACCAGACAAGTCCGAATGCTAGCAAGGTGTCCAACACATTGTTTTGCAGTGTACTAGGATGTCTAAGACCATGCAGACCAATGTATTTGGCATCCTTCTAGGGTTAACCTCTACCCTGTTGTCCAATTTGATAGTCTATTTGATGGAATCAGTATAAATAGCTGTATATATACACACATGTACTCTTATCAGCAGAACAAATGAACAAATTGTTCATTGTTGGAGACCTAAGCATCCAAAGGGTTACTTTGGATGCTGAGGTCTCCAACACTTTTGTAAAACACTAGCACCCTAGGGGGTTAACATTTTGATTCATTAAGGGGTGTGCATAGGAACTGGGTGGGATCAATTATGTAAGTGAATGTTTAGGGGCAGAGCCAAAAGCTGATATGTAAATCAGAGCCTGAGGGCCCATTAGGTTCCTGCCACATGGCAGATCAGTGAAAAAGATTTACTTTGCACTTTTTGGTACTTAGGGTCACTTATTGAGGTCTAAATTTACTAAGTAGTGGCACTACGGAAATCATTGATAAAACGAGCATCAAAGAATAGATGTTGCACATTCTATGTTTGTCACTGAAGGGTGTGTACTAAATGACTACAATGCAGTTGATATTTTATCAACTGCATTGTAGACATTCCCAATGAAGTTTATGGGGAAACCCTTGATGAAGCTATCACCTGGCTATCATCCATGCCTAAATTAGTTAGCACCAACCTTTCCCTGTTGCTTTTTGCATAGCAAAGATGTGTTTTTCCAGTATTACAGTAAGGGGATTGTATGAACCTGCTTTAGCAATGTATGTGCTGCTCTTATATAAAGGTTCACTAACTGAGCTCCTGACATGCACTTATATAAAAACACCTTGGTATGTACGGTTCACTTTTAAAAGGTTGCACACAAAAGAGTGTGCGGCCATATGCCAAAATTACTATGACACCATGATAAAAATGGCAACATTAGAATCTCGCACTGCATGACAGTGAGAGATTATCATGTCGCTATTGAAATGTTGCAAACCTTAGGCAGAATCGTAGCACCAGCTCAGCTCTATACTACCGGGTAACTGACAGGAACAGATAGCCCAATCACTGTTATAGCTACAGTAACATACCGGCAGCTGCTGCTGCTACCGCACCTATACCATGGCTTCCTTTGTACCCACATACAACTCCTATTATCCTTACCTTGCCTCTTTATGGTGCCTTCTTTGTGCTGTAAATGTGCATTTTATTAATTGGTTTATTATTTGAAGGCATGCACCAACATGATGTGAGAATGCCAGGGCAGCACTGTGCAAGATTACATTTTTATCAGTAGAGCACAGCGCAGAGAAGGCACCATACTTGACTTTTCATTCAGTAAAAATGCACAGAGCTGCCCCGGTGTGCGCACATCATGTTGGTGCATGACTTCAAGTAATAAATCATGTAGTAAAATGCACCAAGAGGCAAGGTAAGGATGATGGGAGCTGTATGCGAACTTAATGTCAGACACTGCAAAATATGCAATAAGTATTTGGTATATGGAGGCTGGGTGCAGGATCCTCAGCCCTGGAGAGACAGCCAGATTATAGTTTGGGCGCCAATAAAATGTGTGTGGGGCACAAAGAAGCTTTCCTTACCTAAAGTGTACAAGAAGGTATGTGGCAGTGCGGGCAGTAAAAGAAGGTATGCAACATTGAGGGTAGTGGCAACATTTTACATGGAACCATAAGACTCTCGCCCTTTTGATTAGTGCAAGATTCTGATATGGTGCTTTTGAAGCCAGTGACCTAGTTATCGCCCCGAAATGTTGCACACTGTTAAAAGGAAGGGCCACCTTAGGACTCCTAATATTATAAAGCGCATGCAACATAAAAAACATAAAAACTTTTATATTAAGCATGAGATATCCAAAACTCCAAAAAAGAACTGGTGTACAGCTGTCACTTTGTCCCTTGTCCCTCCCCAAAGGCATAAAGAACAGGCAAAAAAATCCCACAGGAAGACAAGAGAAACCCAACCTAGAGGTGTGGTGATAAGAGTAACACCTGCATCATCATAGTCTCTTGTGCTTGGGGCCAGGTGCAGGAAAATGTACCCATTGTCCCAATCTTGGCACCCGCAGGATAGGAGTTTTATATATATTTTATATACAATAATACACCATTCCATGTGTATAAGTAATTCCTGAGAGCAAAAAGAAAAAAACAATCTATATAACACTTTATATACTATACTGTTTATAGGCAATTAACCAGGCAAATGGAATAAATAAGACCACTTTTCAGTAAAAGTAGTACCACCATTTATCTTTGTCCTATAATGGGTCAGCAAGAAATAGACTGTCATTTTTGTATTTGAATTCCTATTCGTGGATCAATATACATATGCTAATCCTTGTTGAAGTATCAGTGTATTTATAATGACATTAAGCCGCAAAAAATGGTATTACCTCTTTTGAATAGGTAAGTTACACTCACACATAAATATATGGTTTAAATATGAGTAAAATATACAGAAATACCAATATAATGTGTACAAATAGGTGATATTTTCTACTTAGGGGTAATAAAATTATTGTGGGAAGAATATGCACATTTTCTTATTAAGAATCTGAAATTATTTTTTCCTATTAAGTAATTAATGCAAGAGTTTTTTACTTTTGTTTTCACCACATTACTATAGATACAATTTTATTTGTATTAGCACTATGGGATGATTGAACCAATCAGAAATGTAAACACACCCACTCATTCAGACTGACATGGGAAACCTATAAGAAGGACTAATTGAGACTTAGTGCCCTCTGTTCAGCATGACTATCCCTGAGGAATAGGTATTTTAAACCTAAAAATGGGTCGGAAGAAGCCCCACTGGCCATATACGGAAGCCGGAGAGACGATGAAGATACTAGAGCGGGAGAGAGACCTAAGGCAAAGATCATAGTTCTGAAATACAAGAAACCTGACTGTAATCATTTCCCCTGAGGGGAGAAATAAGATAAGAAGGATATAACAATGACTGAAGAATCAGAAGATTGCTGTTTAAGATTTTCTACAGGCAAATGTACATCCTACATAGAGTAAACAGATAATAGAGCATTACCGTTGCTTTAAACGGACATTATCCTTGTTTAATTCAATCAGTACAATATTTGTCTATTTACGCTTATAGAAATTTACAGATTCTGATTATAGCATTTTTTTCCTATTTTTTATTGTTTAGCATGTATTTATAATAAATTATTATTTTACTTTATACAAGCTCCAGTCCTCTGTGTATTGTAGGTATTAATTTTAGACTCAAATAGGACAGTGGTCCATATTTAACAGCTTTTTACAGGCAACACTCAGGACAAGTTTTGTTATTAAGTATGACTGCAGAATCTTATTGTTTTTAAATATTTTATACATTGTATATTATGGTCTGTTATTAGCTCTATGTTTTAATGATGTTATGTACACCGATCATATTTACTACACTTAGATATTACTTTTTAATTTCTTTTTGAAACACTATTCCCTATATATAGAAACAAAAAAAGAAAGAAAGTGCCAGATAGTGTAATAAAATAATTACTATGTTGCATAAATACAAGGCGATGTACTCACATTGAGATGTGGTCAGAAAGTTGATACCAAACAATCTGATAAACTTGCTTCAGTAGAACTTACACCCATCTCCGTTTGGGTAACATACGGCAGTAGACTTCCAATTGGAGTAGGTGGAGGCTTTCATTTCAGATGAAGAATGTTTTATAATAAGTTTAAAATTATCCTGTTCCTAATCGTGGCTTGTCTGACTTACGCTCCATGCTACTCCCTGCTCATGTCTGACTACCACTTGTCTCAAGGTACAGCAGTAGACACGCTCTACCTATCTGATGCAAAAGCATTTACACATGGTCTGTGCGACACTATTAAAGATGAGACAGCAGCCCGTGAGCTGCCGGGAGACCTGAACGAACTAATCTCCTTTGTGATTCTAATTGACACCAGGCCCAGAGAGAGGCCTGCGTTCAGAAGCCAGGGGCAGAAACTCACAAATCGAATGGCACCCAGCTTTTCAATCCCACCCTGTCCTCCCTCGTCTTCCATACCTCCTGGTTCCATGGCTGGCAGGGTTGAACTTATGCAATTGGGCTTTACGTGCCTCTCAGGGGAGGAGAGGGTGTTTCGAAGGAGAGAGGGCCTTTGTCTTTACTGTGCAAAGGCAGGACACCTGCTACACTCCTGCCCTACCCGGCCAAGAAACGCTGACATCCAGGCTTGTGTCAGGGGCAAACCCTAGATGGAGTATTGCAGCCCCCAGATTCCTAGTCTGGGAAACCTATTGAAGTAGTAGTGTCCTGGTCCACATCCTCTATCACAGCTCCAGCCTTGGTGGATTCGGGAGCTGCTGGTTTCTTCATGGATGATGGCTTTGTGGCCCAGCACGATATTCCTTTGTTGCCTCGCTCTTCTCCACTGGCTATTGAAGCAGTTGACGGTAGACCTTTGCAGCCATCACATGTCACTCACAAGATGGTTCTGGTATCCCTAAGGGTAGGGGTGCTCCACGTGGAGACCCTACAATTTCAGATCATAAAGTCGCCACACTATGCGGTCATCCTGGGGTTCCCCTGGCTACAGAGGCACAATCCTAGGATAGACTGTCAGACGTGCGACATCATGTCTTGGTCCCCCCATTGTGCTGAGGGGTGTCTACAACACCCTACCAGAATACTATGTACCTCTCCCTTGTTACCTACACTGTACCAGTCGTTCAAGGAGGTATTCAACAAGGTAGAGGCTAGTACATTGCCGGCACACAGAACATACGCCTGTACTATTGATTTAATCCCAGGAGCCATACCTCCTACAGGACGAGTTTATCCCCTGTCTATGGAGGACAGTTGTGCTATGGAAGAGTATGTGTCTGATGCCCTGGCCAGAGGGATCATTCACAAGTCTTCCTCACCTGCTGATGCAGGATTCTTTTTGTGAAAAAGAAGGATAGGAAATTGAGACCATGTATTGACTACAGAGGTCTAAACAAATTGATGGTGAAAAACTCATACCTCATGTCATTGATCACCGAACTGTTCGATCGAATTAAGGGCTCAAAAGTGTTCACCAAACCTGATCTAAGGACAGCCTATAATATTGTGAGAATAAAGGAGGGGCATGAGTGGAAATCCGCATTTAACACTCGCAGCAGACATTATGAATATCTGGTAAAGCCTTTTAGGTTGTGTAATGCTCCGGCAGTATTCCAAAAATTTATCAGTGATGTTTTAAGAGATCTACTGCAGAGGTGTGTAGTAGTAGTATACCTGGATGATATTCTTATCCACTCATCTACCATAGAAGCACATCAGGCGGATGTGGCACAGGTCTTGCAATTCTTACGAGAGAACAAATTATTCTATAAGCTGGAAAAGTACGAGTTCCACAAGTCTGTGGTCACATTTCTGGGGTATGTGATTTCCTCTGCAGGATTGGCCATGGATCCACTTAAGTTGTCCGCAGTTCTGCGGTGGCCCCGTCAGGTAGGACTGAAAGCCATACAGAGCTTTCTGGGTTTCACAAACTATTATAGGAAACTCATTAAGAATTTTTCCTTAGTGGTGAAGCCACCACTGACATGACACATAAGGGGGCAGATACGTCCAACTGGTCTCCCACAGCTATCCAAGCTTTTGATGATCTAAAGGCTGCCTTCGTTCAGGCTCCTATCCTGTCTCATCCCAATCCCGCCCTACCCTTTACTCTGGAGGCTGATGTGTCAGAGTCAGGAGTAGGCACCCTCCTGTCCCAGCGCTCGGCTCCTGGCAAGACCTTACTTCCTTGTGGGAATTTTTCTAAGAAGTTGTCTAAGGCACAAAGTCTTTACAATATCGGGGATCGAAAATTGCTGGCTATTATTCTCGCACTTAAGGAGTGGCGCTACCTGCTGGAGGGGACAAGTTCCCCGATACTAATTCTCACTGACCACAAAAACCTGACATTTCACTCAGAGGCCAAGAGATTGTCTCCCAGACAGGCCAGATGGGCATTGTTCCTTTCCAGGTTTAATTACGTGGTTTCCTACCTTCCTGGTACCAAGAATGTCAGAGCCGATGATCTCTACAGGCAATTTGGACCAGATCCCGAGGTAGATAGCACTCCTGTGTCTATCATTCCCACCGATCACAATCTAGATACCATTCATACTAGCAGGGCTGCTGCAGCCAGTTCCTAATGGTTAACGTCCTTGGTCTCACCTGTCCATCGATTTCATGATTGAGTTGCCTGTATCCAAAGGCCACACGGTCATTCTAATGGTCGTTGACAGGTTCTCCAAGATCGCCCACTTTGTACCACTGAAGGGTCTTCCCTCCTCTAAGGAGCTGTCCGAGATATTTGCCAGGGAGATATTCAGGCTCCATGGGGTAACAAGGTACTGGTCTCGGATTGAGGTAGGCAATTTGTGTCCCGAGTTATGGAGAGCTTTCTGTGGGCAAATGGGCATTCAGTTGTCATTCTCCACGGCCTACCACCCCCAGTCGAATGGAGCTGCTGAGAGAGCCAACCAAGGCCTAGAACAGTTCCTATGATGTTTCATTTTGGACCATCACAATGACTTTGCGAATTTTTTACCATGGGCGGAGTTTGCCAGGAATTGTACCATAAGCTCTTCTTCACAGAACTTTCCGTTCCTGATTAATTATGGCTTTGAGCATGCTTTGCTACCCGAATCATTTGAGGCACAATAAATTCTGGCTCTGGATGAGCATCTTAGGCAGCTCCACTCCACATGGGTTCAAGTTCAGTGATCCCTTCAGAGGTCCACTCAGTGCTACAAGAAACATGCAGACCGTCGGCGAGGGCCGATGCCAGCGTTTCAGGTGGGAGAGAGAGTATGACCGTGCTTCCGTAATATTAACCTCCAGGAGCCATGCAGGAAATTGGCCTCTCATTTTGTAGGTCCTTACCAGGTGCTGCTTAAGATTAACCCAGTCTCATACACCCTAAACCTCCCGGCTGGCATGCGTATTCACAGTGTCTTCCATGTGTCCCTGCTCAAACCTTTGGTCTGCAACTGCTACACTTCAGTACCTGTTCTGCCTGGGCCTGTTCAAGTCAATGGCCAGAAAGAGTATGAAGTGCAGACCATTTTGGACTCTCGCAGATTCAGAGGACACCTTCAATACATGGTACATTGGAAGGGGTATGGCCCTTAAGAGCGTTCCTGGGAACCCAGTGGCCATATTCACGCCCCTGTGTTGCTTCACAGATTCCATGCTTGTTTTCCCCTCAAGCCTGGTCCTCCTCCGTGGGGAGGGGGTCATTAACCCCTTCGCGACACGGGACGTACATGTACGTCCCGTGTGGCTGTCACTTAGTGACAGAGGACGTACATGTACGTCCCGGAAATCCGGCTCCCCGCGCGGCTGCGCGCCGTTCGGGGACTCCGGATTGTTTTTTTAAAAAATGTTAGACGGACGTTAAGTGACGGCCGCGTCTGCACGCGGCCGTCACTAAGGGGTTAAAGGGTGGGTACTATCACGGTGCCCGTGATTTGCTTGCCTGCATTCCTATCTGGTGGTTTGGGACTGGAGCTGCATCCTCTGGTCTGCCACTATCTGTGGATGTCGCATTTGCTATTTTGTAGCTTCCTGTCTGTGTGGCCGATTGTGCTCTGCCTTCCGGCGGTGGTCTTATAATCTGCCCGCAAACTGGGCTTAACCGCCCTTTCGTGGTGTTTATGTGCGTATTCCAGTGTTGCTCATTTGAACCTTGCTTGGCTTCTGATATCTCCTGGTGCTCAATCCTTGGCTTGTCTGACTACCCGTTCCAATTTTGACCATTGGCTCTGTTTGACTATCTGATCCGTGTATGATTCTGGCTTGTCCGACTACCCGTTCTGTGCTGACCTAGGCTGTGGCTGATTACCCTATCCGGTTCCTGACTGTGGCTTGTCTGACTTATGCTCCATGCTACTCCCCACTCCTGTCTGACTACCACTTGTCTCCAGGTATAGCAGTAGGAGCGCTCTACCTATCTGGTGCAACAGCTACCTTGTTGGTAGCATTGTAAGTTGCCTCTGCACTGTGAGATCCTATTGCCTTCGCGCTGGTAGCGTTTCCTGTTATCTCTCGATCCGTTGCCTCTTGGTACATTACCATATACTATTCCTTGCTCGCTCTGAGTTCCACACTGTGCTATTGCAAGTACATTTCACGGTGGGCAAGGAAACTCAGGACAAGTACTACAAGGTAACACCAACATTATTATGCAGCAACAATGAAACAGAAATATCACAATCGATGGTATAAAAAAGAAGCGCACAACGGAGCAAGTGACAACTACCAGAAATAGAAGACTGCTTCCATGTGAATCTCTTGAGATAAGTCCCAGCGAGGGGATAAGGAGTAGTCTGCAATGCCACAGGTCCGTACCTGGGAGAGGCCAGACAAATAGGTAGGAAACTAGGACTAAGTCTTCCAAGGCCACAGGCCTTCACCAGATTGGATATCTAACTTCACGGAAGGCCACACTAGAGAATAGTCAGATAGAGCCACAGATCAGAGCCAGAATAGGTGGTCAGACAAGCCAGGGGTCATACACGGAGTGGGTAGTCAGCCAGAGCCACAGGTTTGCACCAGATAGGATATCCACTGAAGCATTGATATGCTGGATATGCAGTGGACAGAGCCCCAGGTCAACACCAGAACTGGTAGTCAGACAAGCCAGGAGTCAAACACAGAATGGGTAGTCAGCCAGAGCCACAGGTCTGCACCAGAACGGTTATCCAACTAAGCCAAGGGTCATACACAGAGCGGAAAGTCAGACAGAGCCACAGGTCAGGTTGGGTAGTCAGACAGGCCGGCAGGGGAGGGCTGGCAACTTGAGGCCCAGGGGGCAAATACATTTTGGCCCATTACTATTATCGTTCGAGCCCACTGTTTCAGCCCACACCCTTTTGTTAATTTTAAAATTGGCGTTAATGTTGTAATGTAAGTCAAGTGATTTCTAATAGCTTACAGTTAAACTGGGGCTACACTAGTGCGCTACTACAAATCTTACAATTTAAGTAAAGCTTACCTAGAGATACTAAAGAGCTTACAAGGGAAATGGTTTATGCTACTAGTTTAGCTCCATTTGGATTGTACCTCTGTGGTATCATTTATGTAGCACCATTTCAATTGTAAGCTCTGTGGTATAACTAGTGTAGCTCCATTTACAGCACCAGTCGGGAGATTTAGTGAGGTGCAGTGGCCTACCAGCCCAGACATATGACCAGCCCAGGGGGCAATTGCCCCCCTGCCCCCCACCAGCCCTCCCCTGCAAGCCGGATAATGCATAAAACGGCAAACGTATTATCACGGTGCCCGTGATTTGCTGCAGTTACTTGTCTGTCACCAGTAGGGGGCTTCTATTGGCTGTCTGCAGATAGCCCGCCTCTTATTGCCTATTTAAACCTGGATTGGGCACCCTTTGAGTGCCCTTTCGTGTTGTTTCTGACCTTCTTGCTATCACTATGCTAGTGATAGCTGGGCCTCTGTTCCAGTGTTCCTGAGTTCCTGATCTCATGTGTTCCTGAGTTCCTGATCTCTACTGTTCCAGTGTTTCCTGCATGCTGAAGTACTTCCAGTCCTGGTTCCGGCCTAGTCTCTGGTGTTGCAGTTCCTGCTGAACTTCTTCTCTGCTGTTTCCTGACCTGACTGATCATTGTTGGTTCCTGTCATCGCATCGCCTGTCTCCTGTATCCTGGCGACCTCCTGCCTGGTCGCGTCGGCGACTCGCTTGTTACACCAGTATGCGGACGCTGGTTTGCTCCTAAGCCTTGCGGCTATACAAACTCGCTTGTTACACCAGTGTGCGGTCACTGGTTTGCTCCAAAGCCTATCGGCTATACAATCCTGTGTTAGTCCCAGCGTGCGGGCGCTGGTTTGCTCCAAAGCCTTGTGGCTATACAAACTCGCTTTTTACTCCAGTGTGCGGTCACTGGTTTGCTCCAAAGCCTATCGGCTATACAATCCTGTGTTAGTCCCAGCTTGCGGACGCTGGTTTGCTCCAAAGCCTTGCGGCTATACAAACTCGCTTGTTACACCAGTGTGTGGTCACTGGTTTGCTCCAAAGCCTATCGGCTGTACTATCCTGTGTTGGTCCCAGCGTGCGGACGCTGGTTTGCTTCAAAGCTTTGCGGCTATACAAACTCGCTTGTTACACCAGTGTGCGGTCACTGGTTTGCTCCTAAGCCTATCAGCTATACAATTCTGTGTTTGTCCCAGCGTGCGGACGCTGGTTTGCTCCAAAGCCTTGCGGCTATACAAACTCACTTGTTACACCAGTATGCGGATGCTGGTTTGCTCCTAAGCCTTACGGCTATACTAACTCGCTTGTTACACCAGTGTGCGGTCACTGGTTTGCTCCTAAGCCTATCGGCTATACAATTCAGTGTTGGTCCCAGCATGCGGACGCTGGTTTGCTCCAAAGCCTTGCGGCTTTACGATTCTGTCAATTTGCCATTACCATCTGACTGCTGCTACTATCTCAGGGCTGCCCTGCCCGGTATTGGTAAGGCCGGTAGAACCTTTTGCCACATTCCATCTGAGGTTGCCTTACCCGGTATTGGCAGGACCGGTAGAGCCTACATTATGAATCTATTGAGGCTGCCTTGCCCGGTAAATTGGTAAGGCCGGTAGAACCGTTATGCGATTCCATCTGCAGGTAGCCTTACCCGGTATTGGCAAGGCCGGTAGAGCCTACATTCTATTACTTCAGACTGTCCTGTCCGGTATATTGACAGGACCGGTAGAGTCTGCCTTCTGTCTTGTTATATTCTGTAAATATCTGTATGTATGTGATTGCCATCCTACGTTATCAATTTATTATTTCAATAAAATTGATTTTTACCTAAATTTGTGTCTGAGAGTCATAATAAACCGTGACAGTACGAAAGGGCCATGACCTCAGACAGCAAAGGTGAAGGTAATGCACAGAATATCCATTGGAGGATGGATGTGCACGAGCAACGTTTGGATCAGTTGGCAGTTGCAATTCAAACGATCCTTGAACGCACGGTACTTGCTGACAAATCTAGCTCTAGCCCGGTGGTCTCGCCAAGTCAGACACCGGAGAGTGATACCAGACCCCTAGGGGGCACTGTTAAAGGGTTAACGGCTTCTGCACCCTTGCCGCTAAGATACGATGGTGACCCTAGTCTCTGCAGAGGGTTCATCAACCAACTCGAGATTTTTATGGAATTGACGGCACACGCATTTCCCAATGATCGTAGTAAGGTGGGGTTTACAATATCTTTGCTCACTGGCAGAGCTTTGGCTTGGGCTAACCCCTTGTGGGAGAATGCTAAACCTTGTACTAAAAACTTTAGAGAATTTGTGCAATCCTTTCGAAGAGTGTTTGAGCCTCCTGGTAGAACCACCTCTGCTGCCAAACGCCTTATGGAGATACATCAGGGCAGGCGTACAGTAGGCGATTATGCCATCGAATTCCGCACATTGGCAGCAGAGGTAGGTTGGAATAACGAGGCATTATTGGCAGCTTTTTCTCAAGGCCTGAATGACCACATTAAGGACGAAATCGCTGCTAAAGATCTACCTATTGATCTAGATGACTACATTGAATATGTTATGATAATTGACTCCAGAATACGTGAGAGATCAATTGCCAGAGATCGTAAGTTACGGTCAAAGAATAATGAGCCTAGCGGCATGTTTTGCCCACCCATCCCTCCCCTGGCATTGAAGTCTAGTGAACCTGTATGGGAGACAAGTGAACCTATGCAAATAGGCTTCACTAGACTAACCAAGGCTGAGAGACTTTATCGCAGAAGACAAGGGTTGTGTTTATACTGCGGTAAAAAAGGGCATTTGCTAAATTCCTGTCCGGTACGTCCGGGAAACGCACACACCTAGGGTACCTTGGGGGACAGGCCCTAGGTGGTGTACAATCGTCCCCAGTGTCGGGCACAATGAAACCCACCATACAGGTGGTATTATCTTGGGCACAACGCTCTGTGGAGGTTTTGGCCTTGGTTGACTCTGGTGCAGCAGGGTATTTTATGGATAATACCTTTGCTGAATTGCACGGAGTTCCACGCATTGAAAGAGAAAATCCCTTGACTATTGAAGCGATTGATGGCAGACCCTTAGAACCGCCTCAGGTTATGTTTGAAACTATGCCACTGTCTATGACTATTGGGGCACTTCACAGAGAAGAGCAGCAGTTTCAACTGATTAATTCTCCGCACCATGCGGTAATATTGGGCTTTCCGTGGTTACAGTTACATAACCCACAATTTGATTGGAAAAAGTGTGAAATTGCTGCTTGGTCCCAGTTTTGTATGGACAAGTGCGTCATCCAGCCTGTTAAGGTCCTGTGCACGTCCTCGGCTATACCGGATGTGTACCAACAGTTTGGTGATGTTTTTAGCAAAGGAGAGGCCAGTTTGCTACCTCAGCATAGACCTTATGATTGTTGCATCGAATTGCAGCCTGGGGCAGTACCTCCGAAAGGATGCACTTATCCATTATCTTGTGAGGAAAATAAGGCTATGGAGGATTACATTTCGGATGCCCTTGCTAGAGGGATCATACGAAAATCTACCTCTCCAGCTGGGGCTGGGTTCTTTTTTGTAAAAAAGAAAAATGGCGAATTAAGACCATGCATTGACTACCGGGGCTTGAATAAACTAATGGCAAAAAACGCATACCCAATACCACTCATCACCGAGCTTTTTGACAGGCTTAAGGGCGCTTCGATTTTTACCAAATTGGACCTACGGGCCACTTACAATCTGGTGCGCATTCGAGCAGGTGATGAGTGGAAAACTGCCTTTAATACTCGAGCTGGGCACTACGAGTATCTTGTAATGCAATTTGGGCTATGCAATGCCCCGCAGTTTTCCAGGAACTGATAAACGATGTGCTGAGAGATATGTTACAGACATGTGTTGTGGTTTATCTGGACGACATATTGATTTACTCTCAAGACATGGCACAGCACATCAAAGATGTATCCGCAGTATTGCTACGACTCCGTGAGAACAAATTATTTTGTAAACTGGAAAAATGTGACTTTCATAGAACCAGTGTGCCATTCTTGGGGTTCATAATTGGCAATGATGGCATTGCCATGGACAAGGATAAGTTGTCAGCTGTCTTACAATGGCCAAAACCCAAGGGGCTTAAAGCCATACAGCATTTCCTGGGTTTCGCTAATTATTATAGGCGGTTTATTAAGAACTTTTCTTCCATTGTTAAACCGTTGTCCGATCTTACGCACAAGGGCGCTAATCCTTCTTGTTGGCCGGTATCTGCTGAGAATGCCTTTGAGAATTTGAAGCTGGCATTTGCTGCGGCTCCTGTGTTATCCCACCCCAATCCTCTACTTCCATTTATGTTAGAGGTGGATGCCTCAGATATTGGGGTTGGGGCAGTACTTTCGCAACGACACGAGAAAGGTGGTACTCTCAGACCTTGTGGGTTTTTCTCTAAGAAGTTGACTGTCACTCAAGGCCACTATGAGATAGGTGACAAAGAATTATTGGCCATTATCCTCGCTCTTAAGGAGTGGCGTCATTTGCTTGAAGGTACCAAGACTCCCGTATTAATCCTAACAGATCATAAAAATCTGACTTATCCTCGGAGGCCAAGAGATTGTCCTACCGTCAGGCCAGGTGGGCACTGTTCCTGTCTCGATTTAATTTCATTGTATCATACTTACCGGGGTCAAAGAATATCAGGGCTGATGCACTGTCAAGACAATTTGAGGCCGACAGTGACAGAGTGGAAGCACCAGCACCCATCATCCAACCTGATAGAATACTGGCTACTATACGCACGAGTATCACTTCTCCTTTAGGGGAGGAGATCCTGGCCTCTCAGGGGTCCGCTCCCCATGAAACTCCAGTGGGCAAATGTTTTGTCGATGAACCATTTCGTACTAGGCTGCTTGAAACCTACCATTCCTCTAAGGCTGCGGGACATATTGGTAGAGACCAATTGTTATGGTCCCTTTCTCAGTTATTTTGGTGGCCCTCCATGAGAAACGATTGTGCCGAATTTACGAATGCCTGTGCCACCTGTGCCCGCGCTAAGACCCCGAGACATCTCCCTGTGGGCTTGCTTCAACCGGTGCCTAATGGCGAACGCCCCTGGTCTCATGTTTCCATTGATTTTATGGGAGAGTTGCCTATGTCCAAGGGGTACTCCTTTATATTCATGGTGGTGGACAGGTTTTCTAAAATGGCTCATTTCGTGCCCCTCCGTGGTCTTCCTTCAGCGAAGGAATTGGCAATGGTGTTCGCCAGAGAAGTATTCCGGTTGCATGGAGTGCCTAGGGTACTGGTGTCTGACAGGGGGAGCCAGTTTGTGTCTAGATTTTGGAGGGCATTTTGCCAACAGATGGGCATACAGCTGTCCTTCTCCTCTGCCTACCATCCCCAGACCAATGGAGCCGCTGAACGAGCTAATCAGGGCTTGGAACAATTTCTCCGTTGTTTCGTTACTGACCATCATGATAATTGGTCCGACTTGTTGCCTTGGGCAGAGTTCGCCAGGAACTGTGCTGTCAATTCTTCATCTGGGAGCTCTCCATTTCTGATTAATTATGGGTTCCAGCCCTGTTTGCTTCCAGACTCATTTCAGACGCAACAGATTCCAGCTCTGGATGAGGATATCGAGCAACTCCGTTCCACATGGGCACAAGTTCAGAGGGCACTTGGTCAGTCATTTCAGCGTCATCAGCGCCATGCTAATCGCAGAAGGCTTCCAGCGGTTTCCTTTCAGGTTGGGGATAGAGTATGGCTTTCCTCCAGAAATCTCAAGCTGCAGGTTCCGTCTAATAAGTTGGCTCCTCGGTTTATTGGTCCATACAGAGTTATTTGCAAAATTAACCCTGTCTCCTATGCACTAGACCTACCTGCATCCATGCGAATCCATAATGTGTTCCATGTGTCCCTTCTTAAGCCTCTGGTTTGCAATCGCTATACTACCACACCTGTGGTGCCAGGACCTGTTGAGGTTGAGGGCCAGGAGGAGTACGAGGTTCAGAGCATTATTGATTCCCATAGGCTTAGAGGAAGGGTACAGTACCTGGTACATTGGAAAGGGTATGGCCCTGAGGATCGATCATGGGTGGATAGTACGGACCTTCATGCACCTAGGTTAACTAGGGCCTTTCATGCCAATTACCCGCAGAAACCTAAACCCTATTCTAGGAGAGGGGGTCTTTGAAAGGGGGGTACTATCACGGTGCCCGTGATTTGCTGCAGTTACTTGTCTGTCACCAGTAGGGGGCTTCTATTGGCTGTCTGCAGATAGCCCGCCTCTTATTGCCTATTTAAACCTGGATTGGGCACCCTTTGAGTGCCCTTTCGTGTTGTTTCTGACCTTCTTGCTATCACTATGCTAGTGATAGCTGGGCCTCTGTTCCAGTGTTCCTGAGTTCCTGATCTCATGTGTTCCTGAGTTCCTGATCTCTACTGTTCCAGTGTTTCCTGCATGCTGAAGTACTTCCAGTCCTGGTTCCGGCCTAGTCTCTGGTGTTGCAGTTCCTGCTGAACTTCTTCTCTGCTGTTTCCTGACCTGACTGATCATTGTTGGTTCCTGTCATCGCATCGCCTGTCTCCTGTATCCTGGCGACCTCCTGCCTGGTCGCGTCGGCGACTCGCTTGTTACACCAGTATGCGGACGCTGGTTTGCTCCTAAGCCTTGCGGCTATACAAACTCGCTTGTTACACCAGTGTGCGGTCACTGGTTTGCTCCAAAGCCTATCAGCTATACAATTCTGTGTTAGTCCCAGCGTGCGGACGCTGGTTTGCTCCAAAGCCTTGCGGCTATACAAACTCGCTTGTTACACCAGTGTGTGGTCACTGGTTTGCTCCACAGCCTATCGGCTGTACCATCCTGTGTTGGTCCCAGCGTGCGGACGCTGGTTTGCTCCAAAGCCTTGCGGCTATACAAACTCGCTTGTTACACCAGTGTGTGGTCACTGGTTTGCTCCAAAGCCTATCGGCTATACAATCCTGTGTTAGTCCCAGCGTGCGGGCGCTGGTTTGCTCCAAAGCCTTGTGGCTATACAAACTCGCTTGTTACACCAGTGTGCGGTCACTGGTTTGCTCCAAAGCCTATCGGCTATACAATCCTGTGTTAGTCCCAGCTTGCGGATGCTGGTTTGCTCCAAAGCCTTGCGGCTATACAAACTCGCTTGTTACACCAGTGTGTGGTCACTGGTTTGCTCCAAAGCCTATCGGCTGTGCTATCCTGTGTTGGTCCCAGCGTGCGGACGCTGGTTTGCTCCAAAGCTTTGCGGCTATACAAACTCGCTTGTTACACCAGTGTGCGGATGCTGGTTTGCTCCTAAGCCTTACGGCTATCCTAACTCGCTTGTTACACCAGTGTGCGGTCACTGGTTTGCTCCTAAGCCTATCGGCTATACAATTCAGTGTTGGTCCCAGCGTGCGGACGCTGGTTTGCTCCAAAGCCTTGCGGCTTTACGATTCTGTCAATTTGCCATTACCATCTGACTGCTGCTACTATCTCAGGGCTGCCCTGCCCGGTATTGGTAAGGCCGGTAGAACCTTTTGCCACATTCCATCTGAGGTTGCCTTACCCGGTATTGGCAGGACCGGTAGAGCCTACATTATGAATCTATTGAGGCTGCCTTGCCCGGTAAATTGGTAAGGCCGGTAGAACCGTTATGCGATTCCATCTGCAGGTTGCCTTACCCGGTATTGGCAAGGCCGGTAGAGCCTACATTCTATTACTTCAGACTGTCCTGTCCGGTATATTGACAGGACCGGTAGAGTCTGCCTTCTGTCTTGTTATATTCTGTAAATATCTGTATGTATGTGATTGCCATCCTACGTTATCAATTTATTATTTCAATAAAATTGATTTTTACCTAAATTTGTGTCTGAGAGTCATAATAAACCGTGACACGTATAGAACTGCACTGGACACCAATGAAAGGGCGACTAAGCCCCGTGTCCAGGCAGTATAAATAGTATAGTTACAGGAAGAGGAGGAGTAACCAACAAGTAGCTGTCACTTTAAATGGAGTGCACATCCATGCCCTTGGACGTGCGCCCATAGATGACATCACTGGCCATGCCGGAACGCCGAATGCAGAAGTGGCTCAAGCCGCGCATGGACCCAGGAGACGGCCAATCCGCGACAGAGAGCAAGTGGCAGAGTGCCAAGAAGGATGCGGCTGGAGCCGCTGGACACGTAATGCTGTAACGTTTTCTGACTCATTTTTGATTTGGTTATAAGACATTTTTTTAACATTGTGCCAATTAAACAAGGCACAGAGGAAAGGAATGGCCGATACACTCCCAACCAACACTTTCTCTGGCACAAGTAGTGTTAAGCGTATAATTTTTGTTGTAAGTAGGTTAGTAAATTGGATTTAGTTATATATAGGGCTATTATTATTATTATTAATCTTTAATTATTAATCTTTATTTATATAGCACCAACAAATTCTGCAGCGCTTTACAGTAGGGAATAGACATACAGAGGTATTAAATAGTACAATCAAATGTGGAGAACAGAAGGATCAGAGGACCCTGCTCGTGAGAGCTTACAGTCTAGAGGAAGGTGGGTAGGACACAGAGGGAGTAAGTGCTATTGGTGTAAGTGCCTCCTGCCACATGAACTGCCAGTCAGCGGGTGGGAGTGAGAAGTGCTGTTGAGTGCAGTGGCCCAGGCAAGGGGTGATTCTTAGTGATATCGTTTATGGAGGCAGTTGATAGGCTTCCCTGAAGAGGTGAGTTTTCAGGGAGCGTCTGAAGGCTGGGGGAGAGTCTGATTGGGTGGGGGAGGGAATTCCAGAGCTGAGGTGCAGCACAGGAGAAGTCCTGTAGGCGGGAGTGGGAGGATGTGATGAGAGCTGTGGAGAGCAGAAGGTCACGCGCAGAGCGAAGATGGCGATGTGCAGAGCGAAGATGACGAAGAAATAAGTTCCATTACATGGAATCATCATTTATAGGACATCCCACTCTTTTGCCTCCCTGTCAGCCAGATTAGCCAGCTTCTGATAGCAGTTCTAAATGTCTTTACGGATGTAAAACTTTATTTTGAAGCATATCAGATTCCAATATACTTATGACAAGAAAATCTTCATAGTCTTACTTACTGCCGTCTACACATTATTCTAGAAAACAAGCAGAAAGAATTACAAACACTAAGCTCAGAATGAATTACTGGTATCTCATTATTACACAGACAGATGGTTTTGATATGCAGCTTAATGTTGGTAAATAGTCACACCAATATATCAACTCTTATTCCTCAATGAAAGCTCATTTAATGAGGTAATTAAGATTGTTCTAATTTTACAGTTTGAATTTTAAATATGCCAAAAACTGCAGCTGGTACCAGATACTCTAGAGAGCTTGGGTTCATTATATATCATTGTAAAATAATAATGCAAGTGTTGGGAGAACTGATGAGTGATAATCAGATTTTAAAGACTTTAAGCTCAGAAACTGTGACTTGTTCTTTTATTGTATGACATCATTCTGGTTTCAGAAGCTGCCAGAATAGTTCATCAAAACATTATTCCTGTATGTATTACTGTTTCTTGAGAGCAATGGTTAAGCCATGGTAAGGGATGACAAGCTATCTAAAGGCAGCAATGTTAAAATGGATTTGTGTGGTCTAGTCACATTCAGTTGAGCATTAATAACGTCTGAATGAATCAACGTCCAGCAGTGTGAATTCCCTTATTTTACTCAGCAGGAAAATTTATACAATATACAGTTTTGTTTGTTTCACAATAAACACAGTAACATAGTACATTAGGTTGAAAAAAGACACAAGTCCATCACTATCAACCTTTGCCACATAAACCAGAGAAATAAGAATTATATATCTTTCCTGCTGCCAAATAATTTAGTCTTGATCAGAACTTCCTGTTTTGCCTACTAATACACAGTATAACCCTGTATGTTCCCTTCTGAAAGAAATGTATCTAATCTTCTCTTAAATGTATCCATTGTATCTGTCACATCCTTTGACAAGCAATTCCACAATTTAAAAAAAAACCCTCCCTCTGCAGAAATCGAAACTTCATTTCCTCTAATCTGAAGGGATGGCTCCTGGTTATTTGATCAGTTCCTCATACGTCAAGTCCTCCATTCCCTTATTAATTTTGTTGCTCTTCACTGTACTTTCTTCAGTTCTAGAATATCCTTTTTCAGAACTGTGCCCAAAACTGCACTGCATATTCACTGTGCGGTCTTACCTACGATTTGTACAATGGCAAAATGATGTTATACACTCTTGCTTTAATACCCCATTTTATGCAAGACAGGACTTTGCTTTTGCTACTACTATTTGACACTGATCACTGTTTCCAAGTGTAGATTACAAGGATTCCCAGGTTTCTCTTTAGCAACAAGTCCCCTAAAATGATTCCATTAAGTTCATAAGTAGCACTGAGATTTGTTCTTCCCAAATGAATGATTTTACACTTTACCACATAAAACTTCATATTCAATTTGTTTGCCCAATCTGCCATTTTATGTAAATCCCTCTGTAGAGAACAAATATCCTGTTCTGAATTTATTAATCTACATAATTTACTCCTTTTGTCCATAATCCATTAGGAACGAGTGACATGCCCATATCATCACACAATTTCATCATTTGAGGACAGATGATCCTGGCACATCATGTGTTAATGACTGCAGCTTGCCTCAGGGCACTCTGCGAACAATGCAGGAAGGCTATAACTGACTACCAGAGAAATGGAGCCTTGAATTACAGCCATTCCCTGGTGGCTTGGAACATGTGATCTTTACTACATAGATCACATGTGCCCATAGAGTCACATGACAAAGGCAGTGTATGTAAACATTGTCTTTGTCCCCATCTCTGCCTCTCTCCTCCTCACTGTTATCATGAGGAAGATAGAAACAGAGAACAGAGCTCACAATGCCTCAAATGGCAAAAGATGAGGGACTTTTATTGTGCTAAGAGCACGATTGATGAGGAGATCTTTGTATAGTTGAATAAATCATCTGGCGCAAGACCAAAGTATTTTATTTACACATATACTGAAGTTTAAACAAACATTAATGTGAGTTTTATTGCTGTGGAGCAATGTGATACACTTATACAATAGGGTCCAAAAGTCTGAGTCCACTTCCACAATCTGCTTCTATTTTAGCATTTCTGAAAAACAAACTTGTGTGATAAAATATACAGTATTTCTCAAACTAAAATGCATCATTTTCACTAATAAAAGTAAAAAATATGTTTGTTAGTACATACTCAAAATCAAAAATTATCAATATTTGTCATGACCACTATTTACCTAAATGGCTGCTTTAACTCTGTCTGGCATTGACATCATTCCAGCACTTCTTTAGAGCATCCCAGAGTATGTCTAGAGATGTCAAAGTTTGTTTCACCTTTTCACATGTTCCCAAAAATGTTCAATAGGGTTGATTGAGGAAGGAAATCCATGCAAATTAGCACTGTTTGGTCTTCCGTGGACTTCAGATATGCCTGGCACAGCTTTGATGTGTGTTTAGGATCGTTATCCTGCTGGAAAATTAATCCTCTTCCACACAACTTTAAACCAGAAGGGGTGGCATGACTCTGTAGAATAGAGTGGTACTTCTCTTTGGTCAAAGTGTAGTTGATCCTGTGCAAGTCACCAAATTCAGGCCAAGTATCCCCACACCTGAATATTTCCTGCGCCATATTTAATTTTAGGTTTTACACACTGTGGCGTTAGCCTCTCACGTGGCCATCTCCTCACACAAAAGTTTTGAAAATGTATAAGCAAATGGTGTGTGAAGAGGTTATTCATATAAATGGCAATTTCACATAAAGATTTAACGAATAGATAAAACATTGATTTGTCTCAGTGTTAAATAATTTAATCCTGAATAATAAGTATCAACTGATGACAACATTTTACTACTTTTTAGTAAATTATCAAATAAAACTAGTTGGTGTTGGTGAACTCAGACTTTTGGACCCTTTTGTATACACACCACACAGTCTGATCTCCTAAAGTAGGGATGCCAGAGAGGGAAAGAGGGTCATAGGTCATTTTTCATTCAGTAGGACAGTACCCATTAAAAGGGACATTTGGCAGGTATGAATGAAAGTTCATACCTTTTGTCCAGTCCCTATAAAAATGAACTAACTGAGCACAAATCATCACAGGAAAACCTATAAAAATGTGTGGGTTTTTTCATATTTAAAAAAAAAAAAATGTTTATATTATTATCAAATTAAATGACAGGCTATGCATATGACTGTGGCATTAAAAGAAAATTCTACTTATCCTTAAAAAAATGTATATGATTTGTGTGGGCACACTAAAGGAATTAGAGGGCAAAGAGTTATTAAAAAGGCCAAAATTGCTCTTGTCCTCTAATGTAAAAAAAAAAAAAAGTACACAAACTACATTGATAAACTGTGAAGAAATTGAAACATTCTGGAACAAACCAAGAAACAAGGTGCACATCATACAGTAATATTTTAACACTAAAAAATAATTAGAAAATATCTTGTTACCCAAAAAATCATCTATGGATGAAGCTGACAAATCAGCAGGTAGCAAAAATTATTAAAGTAAAAATTACTCTAAAATGTATTTAAAATAAAATACACAAATGACCATATAAGTCATATTTTAAATACATTTTAGCAGTTTGCTCCCTGTTGCCAGCCACATACCAGTAATTGTTTTATATTCCAACTATATCAGTCGTTGTTTGTGACAATAACACCATTTGCTCCCCTCTCTTTCCATTTCTCTTTGGGACAACGGCACCGTAGGGGACAAATACAAATACCACAATTCCCATTGATTTAAATGAGACTGAACCCTTTAAGGACCGGGAAAATCTGAGGTGGATTTCACTTAAAGACCGGAGCAATTCTGACTTTTTTGACTATGTCTTTGTTCAACAGTGTTTTCCCTCTAAGTACTTTATTTTACCCATGAAAATTATATACCATTTTTTATGCACAAATAGGGCTTCCTTTTGATACCACACGTATATGGATAGGCCACCATTTATTTTAGTAAAATTAAGGAAAACGGTAAAAAAATTAAAAAAACACAGTTTTTTTTTCTTGTGATCATTTGGGTACAATGGGTTAAATTTTTATGGAGACTGCATGAAAGGTATGACCGGTCAGTCATACCTACAAAATGGGCAGTTTTAAGTGGGCACTGTTCCTTGTGGGTGAAAATCCCCATGTCCCTTTTTCCCACCATATTTTACCACTTTTTTATTTATGACATTTGACGGTGTGTATGAGTATATTACATGGCTCCACAACAATCACACTCCTAATTTTGTTCATTGACATGTTTGTTTTTTTAAATAAAATTTTTATTTTGTAAAAGAAAAAATTTTGTTGTGTTTAAAAAAGAAAAAAAAATAGTTTATTTTAGCAGGTCAAAAATGGACCTGCATCCAGCCAGCCTCCAGCACAGCAGTGAAGGGGTTAATACCCCCAGCTGCTGCATTTCTTTCCCAATAGGTGTCTCCTCTCTACTTCTCTCTCCCTTACTTTGATCATAAGGAACAGAGAGGCAGAGGGGAGACACAGAGTCAGTATGCTTTGCATATTGCCTCATTCATTCAGAATGCCTGGACATGTGATCGCTGCTGCAGCGATCACATGACCCGGCACAAGTGAGAAGGTCTGAGACTGAATGCTCTGGTACCGGAGAGCTCAGTCTCAGCCTGGAATGAATTATAGCAGCGTGCACGGAGGCTCGCTGCTATCATTTAACTCATGACGGTCCTGGACCGTCATGGGTCGTTAAGTGGTTAAGGGGGGAGATGCACTAAGATGTGATAAAGAGGTGATAAAGCGGAGATGATTTCTCCAGTGATATCACTTCTTCAGTTCCCATGTTATTCTGTTGAGCCTATGCACCAAGATCTCCACATTTGGATATCTAAATGCATAGGCTCCATAAAATAAAATAGGAACTGGAGAAGTGATATCACTGAAAAAGTAATCTCCACTTTATCACCTCTTTATCACACCTTAGTGCATAACTCCCCCCATCTCCTTGTATGTGAAAGAGGTTTCCAATGCAGTATTTGGTTTAGTAAATGAACTCCATAATACTTACTTCTAGAATGTTAGTATTGCAAAAAACATTAAAGGATAAGTAACACCTTCTAATAATAACCACCCACTTAACTTTGTTCAAGAGATAATATGTTCAATCGTTTCTGAATGTCATGACAGGACCACAAGACTCCAAACTCAGTTCACTGCACATGGTACAAAAAACTATACTAACAATGGCACTTTTACTCTTAGAGTGTCAGTGGATGTGCAACATATTGCATAGCAATGACTTGCACACACCTCAGGCATTCAAAAGGTTAGTGCTGAGATATAACAGCAATATCACACAAACTCAAATCCATCAAAAAAGAAACAAAAAGAAAACCTGTGAAAGCCCTAAAAAAACACATACTGACCCTCCAGCCTTGTCCCACTGCACCAGTAGTTATAGGATTAAAATACTGACACACAAATCTTATCTAACTCCACTAGTACCCATAAAACTGCACATAATGATCCCCCCCAGCCTTGTCCCACAATAGCCATATAAGCAAACACACTGATACTGGTACTACCTCTGGTAGTCATAGAACCACACATCTTGACCATTTAGCTTTCTCCCAACAGATTGGTAGCTATAGAACTTCCTGTCTATCTGTAGTTTATTGTTCTTACACTGACAAACACCAATATGTCTTTATCCTGCCATCCACATATGCATCTTCTAGAGTGTTAGCAGTTTGCCCAAATTGTATTTTTTCTCCTCTAATACACCCCGTCTTCCCACTCTCTCTTGCTCCAATATTGCTGCGTTTAAAGTCAAATTAGAGTCACCAACAAATACTGATCACTCTTCATAGCTATTTTCCTGCATTGCCTCGTCCAGATGACATAAGCACCCCCTTTTCATTTTCAGAAATAGTTCAGTAGCTTGTAGGGCACATAAATGGAAATCTTAGCTGTAGCAGAACTGTACACCGCTAGCTCAGAAAGGTATGATCATCTAAAAAAGAGCAAAAACAGTTCCAGTAACAAATAAGCCATGTGGTTATAAGTTTTGGTAGTTGTGGTAAATACCAGTAAATCCAGATCCAAGTTTTGGTAAGCATATCCAGGGATGTTTCAAAAACCCCTGAGACCCCTGACAGAATTTTAAATGGAGGCTCAAATTTGTGGGAAAAAGCAGTCATGTTGATGTGTTGCACACACACATAAAAACCGTATACCTCCCTAATCATTTGAAGACAGAATTAAACTGGTTACTTACTTTTTATAAATGGGGTGGTAAGAAACCCAAGGTGAGTCCACCTTTAACATCAACCTCCCCAGAAGACTCTGGGTACGCCCATGCAACAAAATGCTTAGAAGTACAACAAATTAAGTTAAGAACACAAATACTTGATATCAGTGCACCACACCAAGGTTTCCCTGTATAAGCAAGTAAGTATTACTAATCCCTATAGTAAAGTCCTTTTAAAAATACATGTATTGCCCCCAGTGTCATCTCTCAAACCTTTATGGTTTGAGAGATGATCACTCCTAACGTTGCCCTCTCTCTCCTCCTTCCCTGTAGTCAGCGTTGTAGCTGACTGAAGTGAAATCCGGTCTTAGATCATCAGGTGGCTCTGCAGCAGAGCCGCGATCGCGTTAATAAAAAAAAAAAAAGCCACTAAAACGGGCTTCTTGGTTTGCAAGCACACGTAGAAGACCATTTCAGTGATGGATTTCTTTTTATTAACGCGATCATGGCTGTGCTGCAGAGCCGCCTGTAAGTCGTACAACTAGCTTCCCTGCAGTCAGCTAGACCGCTGACTACGGGGAAGGGGGTGGGAGAGGGCAACTTTAGGAGCCATTTTCTCTCAAACTATAAAGGTTTGAGATAAGACACTGGGGGCAATACATTTATTTTTAATAGCACTTTAATATAGGGATTAGTAATACTTAAGTATTACTATCCCTTTAATTACTTTACTTTGTTTTGTGAGCTGGATCTCTCATCCTCTACTTTTATAATATAGAAAGACTATCTTGGGTGATGCAATAATAAGATTCAAAATTAAAATAAGTGTTGGAAATATATTTTTGTGCTGTACCTGCTTCATGACCATGCACTAAGCTGTCTATGCTGACAGTTATGCTATTACCGCAATCTGCAGGGTAGGACTATGGGGCATGTCATTACTCAACACCTTGTTTAAAGGAGAAGTAATATTTCCTAACAGTAACACCCACTTACTTTACTATAGCCAGAAAACCCTAATGGCCCTGATAAATGTTGCCATTGGGCCTTTGTTTAAGAGATTACATCTTCACTCAAGCCTGTATGTCATGTCCACAAAGACAGATATTACCCAACAGGAGCTGGTCAAACTTCCAACAAATTATTATCCAGATTTCTGTAAGCTCACCAGAAAAAAGTAAATTTAAATCTCAGAAGTGCTACCATTTTGGCACAAAGCAAAAATATTTGGTATTAGTGAACAGTATTGTTGATTTGGTTATACAGTACAGTGGCTAGAAAACGTTTGTGTCCCCAATGATTGTTATGAAAATTCCATAGCTGAAGCTTGATAGCCTTTGTGAATCAAAACCGGTCCTAATCTAAATATCCAATAGGGTTGATAGTAACCTAGAATGTGTCTTTTGAAACAAAATTATGCATTAATCAGGCAAAATATGAGTACTTTAGAGACAGAGTATGTGCAAAAGTAAGTGAACATCTGGTTCCATCAGCACAGTTAAAGGGAATAATTATATCTAATTGTTTAAGTAATTTGGTAGATCTGCAGGGGTGGGTTTGGGTGGCCCCAACCTATAAAAGGATCTGAACATGTGTGAGATTGGGCTTCACAATACAGTTGCATGGAAGTACATCATTCCACATTTAAATAACATCTCTGACTCCTTCAGAAAATCATTTATTGATGCTGATCTATCCAGAGCTACAGGACCTTAGGAAGGCTCTGGCACTAAACCCATCCACTGTCAGACATGGAAAAGGCTATGGAAAACGATAAAAGACCATAGTCGCTCAACCCAGGATGGGTTGTACTGCTAACATGTCTCCAAAAGCAACCTTGAACATCTTTCATGAAGTCAAAAAGAAACCCAGAGTAACATCCAAATATATGCAGACCACTCACTCAGTGTCTAATGTGAGTGCTCATGACTCAGCTATCAGTAAAAGAATGAACAAAATGCTGTTCCTGAGAGAATAGCTAGTAGGAATTAGGAAATCACTTCTTTTTGAAAGGAACATTTCTGCCCATCTGAAGTTGGCTAAAGATGACATAAATGATCCACAGTCCTTCTGAAAGAATGTACTTAAGACAGAAATTGTAGAACTCTTTGGCCTCAGTGAGAAACATTATGTTTATGGGAAGGAAACACTGAGTTTGAACAGAGTCTCATTCTACTCAACTTCCTCTTTGATCTCCCACTTTACCCCTTCCTGTGCATTATAATCAGCCAACAACATTCTTCTCTCAGCTCCTTTTGTGTCTACACCTCTCTTTCTTATCAACAACTTTTTCTCTTTTTGCTCCTTATCTGTGGAATGCTCTACCTCCTATTCTGCATCATTGTAATTATTTTGTGGCCTTCAAGTCTTGCTTTAAATCACACCTCAACAAAGTTTCAACAACCTAGAAGGCACTGATGTTGCACAGCCAAGGCACATATAATTTACTTACTTTATTTATGTTTCCCCTATCCCTGTAAAGCTGTCAGCAGGAGATTCTGGTTGCGCGACCAGACGGAGGCTCTTCAGCAGAGCCAAAATAGTGCGATCGTGAAACAAATACTTCATTGGAGTGGTCTACAAAGTGTGCCTGCAAACCAATCATACTTTTTAGACTGTTCCAATGAAGTATTTGTTTCTAGATCACGCTATTTCGGCTCTGCTGAGGACTCTTCTACTGACAGCTTTACAGGTCACTTCAGAGGAAGTTTGTTTGTGGGGGTACAACACTAGATTCCCCTATTAACCTTGGGGCGACTAATCCCAAGAATAATTTGAATATATAAAGTAGGAGTCAGAGATGATCAACAAAGAATGAACCTGCAATACAAATTTGCAGGCTCTCTAGGAGTAGTGTCCTACCCAGGGTGCAGCCTCTTTTAGACCACTAGTGCCTTTCACATAGAGGAAATATTCTAAAGCACATCATACTGGTGCTGCCATACCAGCTGTCCAGCCACAAAGTGCCAGGCAATTTCTCTCCAAACAAGAGAAGCAACAAATCCCAGACTTATTTTTCAGCATTTTTAGGCTTCATCGTTGAGGCATAGCTGATCTCTTTGGGCACTGTGAGCAAGGGGGGATTCTTCTATTACCCTTGGAGTGACTAAACCCACGGCTAATTTGAATATGTAAACCAAAATCCAGAGAAGCTTAACTAGGAACGAGCCTGCAATACATATTTGCAGGCCCTCTTGGAGTGATGTCCTACCCAGAGTCCACTCTCTTTAAGCTCATGAGAGCCTTTCATAGGAGGCAATATCCTAAAGGACATCATACTGGTCCTCCCAAACCAGCAGTCTAACCAAGAAATGCCAGATAATTCCACTCTTAGTTAAAAAAGCAGCCAACCCCCAGATGTACTTTTCAATCTTGTTGTGTCTCATCAGTGAGTTTTAGCTGATCTCTCTAGGCACTGTAAGCAAGGGGTACAACATTGGATTCCACTATTAACCTTGGGGTGACTAATCCCAAGGATAATTTGCATATGTAAACAAGGAGTCAGAGATGCTCAACAAGGAACAAGCTTGCAATACAAATTTGCAAGACTTCTAAGAATGGTGTCTTACTCAGTGTGCAGTCTGTTGTACCCCCACTGGTGCCTTTCACAGAGAGAAAATTTCCTAAAGCACATCATACTGATCCTACCAATCTAGCAGTCCAGCCACAAAATGCCAAGCAACCCCAGATATACATTTCATTGTTGTTGGACTGCCTCACTGATGTGTAGCTGATCTCTCTATGCACTCTGAGCAAGCAGTCCAATGCTGGATTCCCCTATTACCCTTGGGGTGACTATTCCCAAGGAAAAGTTGTATATGTAAATGAGGAGTCAGACATGATCAACTAAGAACGAGCTTGCAATACAGATTTGCAGGCCCTCTAGGAGTGGTGTCCTACACAGGGTGCGGTCTCTTATAACCCATTAGTGTCTTTCACAGAGAGGAAATATCCTAAAATACATCATACTGATCCTACCAAACCAGCAGTTCAGCCACAAAACATCCTCACAGCTTATCTCTGGAAAAAAAAACCCAAACAAGCGGCCAACCCCAGCCATACGTTTTGGTCTTCTTGAGCATCTGTGCACTGTGAGAAAGGGGTCCAATGCTGAATTTCTCTATTACCATTGGGGTGACTAATACCAAGGATAATTTGCAAATGTAGACTAGGAGTCAGAGACGCTCGACTAGTAATGAGCCTGCAATACAAATTTGCAGGCCCTCTAGGAGGGGCGTCCCACCCAGGGTGCAGTCTCTTTTAACACACTAGCATCATTCACAAAAAATAAATATTCTAAAGCACATTATACTGGTCCTTCCAAACCAGCAGTTCAACAAAGAAATTCCAGGCAATTCCTCTCTGAAAAAGAGAAGCAGCCAACCCAAGACTTACATTTCGGCCTTGTTGGGCTCATTAGTGATGTGTAGCTGATCTCTCTTGGACCTATCAGCAAGGGGTCCAGTGCTGGATCTCCTTATTAACCTTGAGGTGCCTAATCCCAAGAATAATTTTCATATGTAAACTAGGAGTCAGAGATGCTCAACTTGGAATAAGCTTACAATACACATCAAGGAGTGGTGCCCTACCCATTATGCAAGCTCTTTTAGCCCACTAGTACCTTTCACAGAGAGGAAATATCCTAAAGCACATTGAACTGGTCCTGCCAAACCAGCAACCCAAACACAAAATTCCAGACAATTCCACTCTGAACAAGAGACACAGCCAAACCCAGACGTACAGTTCAACCTTGTTGAGTTTCTTCACTGAGGTGTAGCTGATCTCACTTGGCACTGTAAGCAAGGGGTCCAATGCTGGATTCCCCTATTACCCTTTGGATGACTAATCTCAATAATACTTTGCATATATAAACTTGAAGTCAGAGACGCTCAACTAGGAACGAAGCTGCAATACGGATTTGCAGGCCCTACCTCATGTGCAGTCTCTTTTAGCCCATTATTGCCTTTCACGGAGAGGAAATATCCTACAGCACATCATACTGGTCTTGCCTATATACCAGTCCAGCCACAAAGCGCCAGGCAATTCCTATAGAAACAAGAGAATCAACCAACCTCATACTTACATTTTTAACCTTGGTGAGCCTCATCGGTGATGTGCAGTTGATCTCTGTAAGCACTCTGAGCAAGGAGCCTAAAGCTGGATTCCCCTATTACCTTTGGAGTGACGAATTCCAAGGCTAATTTGCATATTTAAACTAGGAGTCAGGATGCTTAACAGGAGGATATATCCTACAGCACATCAAACTGGTCCTGCCAGAAAATTCTGTGGGATTTGTCATCTCGAGGCTAATAGGGGAAATTAGCACTGGACCCCTTGCTCAGATCACCTAAAGCGATTAGATGCACCTCACTGACAAGATCAAAATGTTTGAGTGGGGTTGGCTGGTTTCCCCTGATTCAGAGATTTGTTTGGCATTTCGTGTCTGTGCTGCTGTTATGGTAGGACCAGTATAATGTTCTTTAGGATATTTCCTCTCTGTGAAAGCCCCTAGAAGTCTAAAAGGGACTGTACCCTGTACCTTTATTTCTAAAGGACCTGGAAATTTGTGTTGCAGACCTGTTCCCAGTTGAGCATATCTGACATCCACTTTATATATGCAAATTACTCTAGGGATTTGTCACTTAGAGGGTAATAGGGGAATCCAGCACTGGACCCCTTGCTCACAGTGCCTAGAAAGATCAATTATACCTCACTGATGAAGCCCAACAAGGCTGAAACATATGTTTGGGGTTGGTTGCTTCTCCTGTTAACAGAGGAATTGACTGTAATTTCATGGCTGGACTGATATTACGGCAGGACCAGTATGATACGCTTTAGGATATTTTCTCTATGGGAAAGGCACAAATGGGTAGGATATCCCTCCTAGAGGTCCTGCAAATTTGTATTGTAGGCTCGTTCCTAGTTGAGAGTTACTGCCTTTCACTTTAAACATTGTAGGTGTGAAATCTGTGAAAATCTTAAGGAATTCACAAACTTTTTCTCATGTAACCATTAATTTATGTGACTTTATATTCTTAAACCGCCGGTATTATGCTCATTGCTCTGTATTCATTTCACACTCCTCTCACATTCAAATTTATTTTTTGTAGTAGGCCCCTGAAGAAGCAGTGGGAGGCTGTGAAAAGCGTAGGGTGATTTATCACTGCAGACATAGGGCTGTATGTTCAAAGGGATAACAACAAAAAATTGTCTTATGAAAGACAAAAATAATTCATTGAATGCATGAACGACATATTTTCTATAGAGTATACGACAAAAAAATAGTAATGTCCATTGTGTACGACACAACTCCAGAACTGACGGGCAAAGGGGCGTGGCTAGGGCGTGGCTAAACTATTCTCCAGTGTCGTATAGAGGAAAAGAAAATTTGTCGTAACTAACGACAAAAAAATGTCTTTCAAAAGACAAAATTTGTACGTTAAGAAAAAAGTGGAGGGAATGTGCTCTGAATGTGAGAATTTTTGTCTTTAGTTAAGACGTTTTTGTCGTTAGTTAAGACATTTTTTAAGACATTTTTGTCTTTAGTTAAGACATTTTTTTGTCGTTCCAAACGACATATTTCCAATCACAACCGACACTCTCTGAAAATATTAATGATCCCAACGACACTGTACTTTGAAAAGTCGTTACAAATGGCAAAAGCTATTTCGCTACTTCTTTGAACATATGGCCCATAGTGTTTTCAGATTATTAAAGACAATATATGGTTGTCTCTAGTTTTTTATTGTTTATATATTTTTATGTATAATAAACAGTATATAATAACAGAGGACTAGATTTCCTATTATATATCTACTTAATGAGACCTGAGTCCCTTTAGTCCTTACTTCACACTGTCCTAGAGAGCCCTAGATAGAGGGTTGGACCGTATTGGCGACATCAAGTAAAGGAAAATCTGGACGGTGAAGGGACGTTGGAAGTAAGTGACATCAGGCGGAGAGAAAGAGACGGAGATCTGGTACTGACACTGGGGGTTATCCAGTGAACGCTCTTATACCAAGAGGCTGGTTTGCCTCTGGTAAAGGTGAGTGTAAATCTATTAAGCTCACCATTGATGGGGATTTCCACGGTGAAGGAGGTGGAATAAAGAATATCTTGCACAGTGAAGGTTTCTGATAAGAAGGCTTATACAGTCTGCACTTATTTTGTGTGCGCTTGTTCTTTTTTGTATTTTATGTATGTAGCGAGAGGATCCAGCTAAGGATTATACAGTCTGCACTTACTTTGTGTGCGCTTGTTCTTTTTTGTATTTTATGTATGTAGCGAGAGGATCCAGCTAAGGATTATACAGTCTGCACTTATTTTGTGTGCGCTTGTTCTTTTTTGTATTTTTTGTATGTGGCGAGAGGATCCAGCTACCAAGGATCTATAAGAACATAGCAGCACCCCTATCAGGTTTTATTGTTTGAATTTTCTTTTTTATTTTATGTTTATTTCTACCTTACTGTACTGTATGTGTTGTATTTAGCGCTGAGATTTTGGTGGGTTTAAAATTTATTTTTCTATGTGTAAAAAAATATAGTGTGCATTGTGGTGCTAATACAGTATCATTGTCTGGACACAGGCAGCTTATCCTATATGCATAGGAATTAGGAGCTATTCCTATCATTTGCTTTAAGTGAACCTGTTACTTGCACAACTTTTAGGCTCAGTAAAATGTATATACTTAATCTGTCTTCTACATGTGCTTTTTGTTAATAGTTTTAGAGATTAGATTCCTCAACTACTCAATCTCAACAGATCGTTGTTCTCCAGCTTGGTCAGATAAAGCTATATAATTATTTACATGTCCTGAAAATAAAAAGATAGTATCACCTCTCCACCCTCTTGGGTTTCTAACTAAGGGGGAAAATACATTGATACGGAGGAACAATCATGCAAATCCTGCCAGGATGGAAGCTCCCAGGGAGGGCATAACTGGAACTACAGCCTCTTTTTCTTTTTCAAATAGGCAACTGTTTTTATGATGATGTTTGATTCAGTTTTACAGTATAAGAATGAGATGGGCATTTTGGCCTGAGGGATGCATGCACATGTATATGTCCTACACAACTCCTGTCCCCTTTTGACAGAGGGGTGAATGTCTGGCTGTTCCTTGCACTTTTGATAATATATATACTGCTGCTACAGAAAGGATCAGGTGCTAAAAAGGCACTCACTTCTCAAATATGATAAAGTCTCCAAGTCCTATATTATTCTAGGGAGCCAATGTGCTAAGATTCCACCAATCTTTTAAAGATCTTATTGAATTGGCTCCATAGAGTAAAAAAAAGGTAGCAAAATTGTCACTAAAATGGTGATCCTCAAATCCTATATTATTCTAGGCCTTAAATCCTATATTAATCTAGGAAGCCACTAAGAATGCTCCAAATTTAGAGAATTGCTCAAGGGAGTGAAAAAAGTATCAAAATGGGAACAAAAAGGGGCCTCTCCAAGTCTTATATTAATCTATGGAGCCAATTTACTAAGATTTTTCCAACTTTATGGAGCCAATACACTAAGATATGTAAAAAAGGGAGCAAAAAGTATGCTCTGAGTCCTATATTACAGTGCTAACATTTTCTACAACTTTACAGGTCTCAGTGCATTGGCTCCATAGAGTGAAAAAATTGGTGTTCCAAGTCCTAAAGATTGTTCATACTTTTAGAGTCCTAAGGATTTCCCATAATTAGAGATCTTAGTGCAGTAAAATGGAGCAAGAAAACCTTAGAAAAAATGGAGCAAGAAAACAGAGCATAAATCAGAACAACGTAAAGGGAGTCCCATGCCCTATGGAGTCAATGAATTAAGATTTATCATATTTTAGAGATCTTAGGGTAAGAAAATCGGGAGCAAAAATTGCTCAGAATTGGAGTAAAACTCCTCTGTTGGAAACTGATAGTCTTTAGTAGCCCAAGATGTTGGAGAGAGGTGATTTTATCATTTTATTTACTTTATTTACTTATGCAGCTTTATTTGACCAAGTTGGAGAACAAAGATCTGCTGAGACTTGAGTAATTGAGGAATTTAATCCAAAACTACTAATCTGTTGGCAAAACACAAAGCACAAGTAATAGGACCTTTAAACAGGTGCATTTTACTGAGCCTACATTGTGCATGTACCAAGTCCATGCAAGACAAATGATAGGATTGGCTCATAATTTCTATGCATGCAGGACAAGCAGCATGTGCTACAGACAGTGACACTGTATTACATTGGGTGTTCTATTCACTGACCAGTTTGGGGTAGAACCTAATATACAGTAAATCTAGCTTAGTATCAGGGGCAGAAACACTATTACCATGGTGAGCTGTTTTCTGTTCCATGTGCTCAACCCCTTGTCTAAAACAGAACTATATTTGTATACAGGGGACTGTCTTTGAAGGTGTTACAGGGCCCTGCAGTTGACTTGTGTATCAGTTAATTAGCTGTGAAAGTAATCTGCCTCTGCTCATTTATGAGACAAAAAACCTGATTAATTTATGTGTTGCTTGCAATGCTTGTTATTTTTTGTGCCGAATTATCTGTCAGAGCTGGATTTACATCCCAGGCTTCCCTATGTAAGGCGTTCTAGGTGTCCTTAGCTCTACCCATGGTCATACTCTCACTTCTCCCATGACCCCGTCCCCAGTCCCATCCACTGTTTCCTGGCACAGAAAATACTCCTGTACTTTTACAAGAAAGGACAAAATAAGGGTGTATAACTGGTTCAAGGACATTAAGATTTTTCTGGCCATACCCACAATTCAGGATGTGAGTGTGGCCTGCACAGCTGAGGCACCCTTCAAAACTTGGAGCTCTAGGTAGTTGTCTACTCTGCCTGTTGGGAAATATGGCCCTGGATGCTCATCTGTCTGTAAGGAATCTGCATCGGTGAGTTAGTCCAGTTTGGTGGAATCAATAGATATAAAACACATGGTCCTTATATATACAGGCAAAATAGAGCAATTACGTGGCAAAACACAGATGTGTAGGGGCAATGCAATGAAGACCTCTCTTAAATCAATGTGAATTTTAGGAATGGTTATTTGCCCACTATGCTGCAGTTGATTTGCTCCAGAATTGCACCTACAGAATGCAAAACTGTTTTGTTATCTAAATGTCAGATAAGTGTAATGCTTGGAAGACAAAAACGCTATTACTGATAGTAGCCAGATTCTCAAAGTAAGATTTTTTTTTGTCTAAGGCAACTGGCCTTGTCTGGATGATATTTTGAATAAAACCAGACATATGAATTTTATGATATAAAAAGCACAGATGGCTGTAAATAGCTAAATTATGATGTAATTTATAGATTTAAATGACATCATAAACCACAAGACTAAATTTAAACCAGAGAAACAGAAAAAGCATCTTCTTATAATAAAGTATTCATTCCTGTTTCCCTACCTTACCCCCCTGAAAGAGATAGTAATGCTTTATGTACATAAACTGTATTTATGCTGTATTGCCTATAATATTAACAAATTTCCCTGTAATTGTGCTGTAAGCATCACTCTTACCTACATTTTTCAACTCTATATTAGCTCCTTCAGTGATTTTCAGCTGCCATCTTCCTTTTACTCCTGTGGAGCTAGCGCTCACCAGAACCTGCCAATGCAGCACGCTCCTGGTAAATGCACATCATTCCAAACATTCCCAGATGTCTCCCAAGAGCTAACATCCCCTGCCTCCCCCATTCTCTGTCATGAATTTAACATATTAATGTGCCAGACTTGCTACATTTTATTCTGTAGACAATAAAAAAAATAAGAAAAATAATAATATAAAATAAAACTTGCGTTTCATCCCAAACTCAGCCCATACAGTACTAAAAATTGTAAGATCTTAAAGTGATCTCAGTGTGCTCTTACATCAAAAGAGTTATTCAGCCCATCAGAAAGCTGCATATTAGATGAATGCAGTCATCCTCTTCACATATTATAAAATGCTCATTGAAGTATTGGCTTTCAATGAGTTTACTGGTGCTCTCTCATTCAAAGGATGAACCCTTTGACTGCCAGATGAGTAAGGAATAGATTGCTTTACAATGCATTGCATACCCCCTCTGGTTCTCAAAGGGTTAAAGCCAATTAAGTCAGTGGAAATTTTCGCTGTTCCCATAGTGCAGTGGAATGACTCCAAATAGCTCCTATTTTATTTGTGCATACAGCCCCATATTTTAACCATTTGAGAGCAATATGTTGGCAACATCTCTGGCACCCAAAGGGTTAATATAAGCAAAATGTTATAGTTTACATCTATGTGTACCTTTATTGAAACTTAACCAAATGAAAACCAAGCTCCCAAATGGTGGAGTAATCGCAATACAGCAGAAGATTATAAAAGAACAAGATTATAGTAAACATGGTAGAGATGGCTCAGTTGGTTAATGCACCAGCTGTAGAATCTATTCAGACCACAAGGTCACAGGTTCAAGTCCTGGCAAACACAGCCAAGGCTTTTACCCTTCTGAGGTATATAAAATGAGTCCAGGATGTACTTGAAAATGAGAGACAATCTCAATGTGTTCTTCCTGGTTAAATACTTTTACACACACACACACACACACACAAAAAATCATTCTGATACAAGTCATTTTAGAGACATGAAAGCAACATGCACTCACAGTTCTTTCATAATTGAATATCGGAGGCTACTGGTGAAGGAGTATTGAATACATGTTAAGTAAGTCGGCCCAGAAATGGGATATCAGGATATAGTACCTCAATATAATTCAATATGTGGTACAATGTAAAAGGTATGGGTACAGATAACAACTCCCTCCTGACCATTGTCTATATGCTTATTGAATGAGAGGCACTCATCTTAAGGAGTAATCTTGTATTGCCTTCTCCGCATCCACATCTCGGGTCCCTTGCCTTCTTCGGGCCTTCAGAGATGTTGTAGCACTACAACTTACTTTCACAATTAACATTTTCGTTCCCTAAACACTCAAAGTAACAGAGCCAAACATGTAATTAATTCCTTTAAGAAGTACTACAAAAACCTCTTATATCTGAAGGAATTCATTACATATAACCAAAAAAGGCAAGATAATAGACTGAGTTTAGTATAAATAGTTTTAATATATAGTGAAGGTATTAAAAATATTTATTTTACAAATGTACACACACTATTACGCTTGTTAGTACTTTGGAAATTTAGATAAGTTTGCCATGCCATTCTACAAATAACTGAATGGCAGAATGTATCTCGGATTTATCAAAATCCATTTAGTTGTGTTGTCGGATTAACTTGTGTCAGTATCATACATCTCTATAACAACTTGATTAAAGAAGTTGATATCATGCTGTTACAGTTACTGACACTATATTTACAATGGAAGTTTGAAGATAAATAACAAAAAGTTTCTGCAAAATTGTTGAACGCAACTGCATTATATGCATAAACAGTAGACCTATTGAATTTTATTATATACCAGGAGGTTCATAGTATGCTTTAACTTCCTTTACTGTTCCTATAGCAGCAAAGAGACAGAGCTATTCAAACTGAAAAACTTTACAACATACAAACATTTACATCCCTTTCTCAGGCAGTTAATTCCTGTATGTCTAGGATGTCAAAGAGCATAGCCAAATGCATTTCAGATGTATTGACTTCCAAAAATAATTCAGAAATTTTACAACAGGTTGAAATTGTTTCAAATAATCCCAATAAGGAAATGTTCAAGGGGGAAAAAGATTGTGTAAATGTAAACATAGCAACTTGGTGGCATAAAGTCCACCTATAAGACACCGGACTCGGGGGGATACACATGCAAGTAAAAAGTCATATAATCAACTGAAACCTGACTCATTTTGTTTATCCTAGGATAATGAGGATGAGGCAGTGAAACTAGATACTGAGTCGGATGTATCAGATGATGAGTCGGGTCCTTATGTTGACACCCCTGAAAAATTGTATTAACAGTTGGTGAGATTTTAGATGAGCAATGGTTATCCATCTTGAAATTCTTTCAAATAATCCCAATAACGGAAGTGTTCAAGGGGACAAAAGATTGTGTAAACATACCAATCTGGTGGCATCAAATCAACCTATAAGACCCTCGACTCGGAGGAGACACATCTGAGTGAAAAGTCATGTAATGGACGGAAACCTGTATGTATCAGATGTATCAGTTAAAGAGTTGGATCCCTATGTTGCGACCTTTAAACAAGTATCATAACAGGGCAGTATTTACTAAATGTGATGATCACAATAAAAAGTTGGTGAGATATCAGTGGTTATCTCTCTTTGATCCTAATAACATCAGACATCTCTGTTCTGCAGAATGGGTACCTATAGACCATGTAGCAACTGTAACATGTAACTGATTAGTTAGGTCAGAAACAAATTAAGGACTGAATGTCCAAAATCTTCTACTTCAAATTCTGTGTGATACACCAAACCTTGATCCCGTATCAGTCAGTAGCTATCTAAATCGGGGAAGGACCGCAGAAAAGGGATAGACATATCCTTTAAAATCTGCCATGAAAAGTACTTGATTTGGTAGGACCCATGACAAAATATTTGATCATGCTTAAAAAGGCTTGTTTCACAAATACACCAGTGGATATATCCATCCTCAGGGTATGGATTCAAAGGGCTATTTGCCTTCTCGAAAATGCCAACACAGCAATTTAGATAGAGAGATGCAGATCAATACTTTTAAGAATTGATCCCAAATTGACAGAGATGGCATTTAAAGAAGCAGGTGCTGAAGTGAAAAGCCTTTTATTTGGGGATTCTTTTATGGGGAAATTTGTTTCTGCTTCTATGAGAAAAATTTTTCCAAAAAATTTTTTGGGAAGGCTGGGAAAAACTGGTAATTTTCCAGGCCATACAACATATGGCCCTCCTAGAGGTCAACATAGATATAATCAAGACCCCTCCTCATCCAGTTCATCCCACAAAATCCTTGCCTTTTCTTTCCAACTTGGAGAAACATGGAGATTGAGATCATCCAGAGGAAATCCACAATCCAGACCCTTCTCGGGTAAGTTATCCCCCTTTTATGCCCCCTGGCAGACTCAACTATTTTTCTCCATGATTGGACTCGGATTACTTCTGACGAAAGGGTTTTACAAAACATCAAACACTACACAGGTAACGGGATCAAAAACTCAAACAGAGAGGGCTGGAAGCTTACCCCAGTAGGCTAGAACCTAGGGTACGCTGGATGGGGAGAGGAGCTGGCTTGCATTGAATACCCCTGCTGTGGCCTAGGCAGAATTAGAATTGCTGGTTGCAAGACCAGATTAGTGCTGACCGGAGGAGCCCGGGCACCCAGGATAGCCTCCTTGGGTATAGTAGCTAAATATTGGGAAAGCTAGAGATGTACCTTGGGTCTGAGGTGAAACTGGCAGCTGAGTCTAAGAGATCAAGGACTTGCACTGTGCAAGACCAGAGATTAGTTTGACCAGGCCTCAGCAGGGAGAGACAGTAGAGGTGATGCCTGAAAGGCTGCTCTCCAGACTGAAACAGCAACAGGGGACCAAATCAGCAAGCTACAGTGCCTTGCAAAAGTATTCACCCCCTTGGCTTTTTTCCTATTTTGTTGCATTACAACCTGGAATTAAAATTGATTTTAATTTGGATTTCATGTAATGGACATACACAAAATAGTCCAAATTGGTGAAGTGAAATGAAGCAAATAACCTTGCTTTAAAAAAATTCTAAAAAATGAAAAAGTGGTGTATGCATATGTATTCACCCCCTTTGCTATGAATCCCTTAAAAAAGATCTGGTGCAACCAATTACCTTCAGAAGTCACATAATTAGTTAAATAAAGTCCACCTGTGTGCAATCTAAGTGTCACATGATCTGTCACATGATCTCAGTATATATACACGTGTTCTGAAAGGCCCCAGAGTCTGCAACACCATCAAGCAAGAGGCACCATGAAGACCACGGAGCTCTCCAAACAGGTCAGGGACAAAGTTGTGGAGAAGTACAGATCAGGGTTGGGTTATAAAAAAATATCCCAAACTTTGAACATCCCACAGAGCAACATTAAATTACTTATTAAAAAATGGAAAGAATATGGCACCATAACAAACCTGCCAAGAGAGGGCCACCCACCAAAACTCATGGACCAGGCAAGGAGGGCATTTATCAGAAAGGCAACAAAGAGATCAAAGATAACCCTGAAGGAGCTGCAAAGCTCCACAACGGAGATTGGAGTATATGTTCATAGGAACACTTTAAGCCGTACACTCCACAGAGCTGGACTTCACGGAAGAGTGGCCAGGAGAAAGCCATTGCTTAAATTAAAAAATAAGCAAACACGTTTGCTGTTCACCAAAAGGCATGTGGGAGACTCCCAAACCATATGGAAGAAGGTACGCTAGTCAGAATAAAATTGAGCTTTTTGTCCATCAAGGAAAATGCTATGTATGGTGCAAACCCAACACCTCTTGTCACCCTAAGAACACCATCCCTACAGTGAAGCATGGTGGTGGCAGCATCAGGATGTGGGGATGTTTTTCATCAACAGGGACTGGGAAACTGGTCAGAGTTGAAGGAATGATGGATTGCGTTAAATACAGGGAAATTCTTGAGGGAAACCTATTTCAGTCTTTCAGAGATTTGAGACTGGGACGGAAGTTCACCTTCCAGCAGGACAATGACCCTAAGCATACTGTTCGAGTGGTTTAAGGGGAAACATTAAATGTCTTGGAATGGCCTAGACAAAGCCAAGACCTCAATCCACTTGAGAATCTGTGGTATGACTTAAAGATTGCTGTACACCAGCAGAACCCATCCAACTTGAAGGAGCTGGAGCAGTTTTTGCCTTGAAGAATAGGCAGAAATCCCAGTGGCTAGATGTGCCAAGCTTATAGAGACATACCCCAAGAGACTTGCAGCTGTAGTTTCTGCAAAAGGTGGTTCTACAAAGTATTGACTTTGGGAGGGTGAATAGTTATGCCGCTCAAGTTTTCTGTTTTTTTGTCCTATTTCTTGTTTGTTTCACAATTAAAAATATTTCGCATCTTCAAAGTGGTAGGCATGTTGTGTAAATCAAATGATACAAACCCCCATCCATTTTAATTCCAGGTTGTAATGCAGCAAAATAGGAAAAATGCCAAGGGAGGTGAATACTTTTGCAAGGCACTGTAGAGAATAGTCGAACAAAAGAGCCAGGTCAAAACTGAGAGTCCACTAAAGCAAGGTACAGAAGGAGGAGGCAGAAAAGAGATTGGTAAACAAGGCCAGGTCAGCAACTAGGAATCAAACAATATAGGACATAAGGAGGCTAGAACCACTAGAACAAAAACTAAAATGCTACGATCGTGCATCAGCAGACAGGAAGTGTTGCTAGGTAAAGACTAAGGAGAAAGAGAGAAAGCCAGAACAAGAAGCACAGAATCCAAATAGGGAAGGAATAACATCAGGAAAGGACAAGTAAAAGAACAAATGGAAGGAGCGTGGCACCAACCAATGGCAGACTTTGACACTTGACACATCATTTTTTACATCATTCCAAACAATGATGGAATGTGAAAGGCGGGCATTGAGAAGCTGCTGGTGCTAATACAATATGGTACATAAGGTGAGGGGGGCTAAATGTTTTAAAGGGTTTAATGATGGTTGCACTGTATATTTTACATGAAGTTTGTTATCAGGAGCCCCAGGACTTAAACCCTGCTCATGAGATGTGGTACTCTTAACCCTTTAAGGATCAAAGAGGTGCGCAATACATGCCGTGTCTGCCCCAAGGACATGTTAGATGTTGTATATTTAACAAAGGCATAAGGGAAATGTTTATAGGGACATTAGCATTTTTTGGCCACAGTAAGGTATCGTAAGTAGGGTATTATTACCGTATTATGATGTTGTTAGGTCTCCGTTGATCCATTTTTTTACCCAATCCAAGTGGGTATTCCAGTTTTTGAATTTGACTAATGATATTACAGTAAAAGTGGGGCAAGAAGAGGGCAAGTGTATGATAGCACTGCTGTGGTGATTATTTTGGTTGTGGTGGAACGAAGGACTCCATTCCCTGTCCATTCTTTGGAATCTGTAATACCGGTATCTATTCTCCTCCTATTGGTCCCTCCTGCCAAACAGATGACAGGACACACTGTGCAGAATCCACTACCACTGTATCAGTCTCCATTAAGGGTTCTGTGGTCTGAAAAGATGCTTGGTTATAGCACTAGAGGTTTTAAAGAAGCACCCAGTTCTCATACTGAAGTTTCTTGACGTTGCTGCTAAGTTCACTTCATCTTTGCAGTGGTCATTTCACTCATTACCAGTGTATTTTGGTCCTCTGTTTCCATCAGTGATCTCTTAAGAAGTTCTGCTTCTTCCTTTACAAACTGCAGATACATTCTAAGCTCTACAGTGTTAACCCTGATTCCACAAGTGGAAATGTGAATCTTCCATCTTGGCAAAGAAGTTACCGGTCACTATGCAATTTCATCTCATCCATCTTTGCCCCCAAACCCCTGTTCTCACCTCAAATCAACTATCCCTTGGCTCAAAAAGTTAGCTTCCTCTTCGACCAGCTTGAGGTGGGAGTTTAATTTTGTCTCTGGAATGTGGAAAGTTGGCCAACTCATCAAAGGACAAGGAGCTGTTCAGGTTTCCATACTTGGACTTGTTTTTCATCAGGTCCTCTTTCATACTGTCATTATCGTTAGCCAGTTTTTTGAGATTTTACATATTAAAGCAGAATCCTCTTTAGCAAAGTGCAGCTGGCATTTCAGGTCTGAGAGAGTCTAGCCAAAATCAGTTTGTTTACATTAGAGAAGAGACATTTAAGGATTATGGTTATCATTTACAATACTCTTTTTAAATACCATATCTTTTTATTGAACATACCATGCGTTAAAATGGAACATAGTGGTAACAGGCAAAAATTATATGGTACAAGTGACACTGCAGAATGTACAGAATCCACAGAATTGTACAGTTCGTACAAGGATAAGAGTGTACAGTACCATAACCAAGAGTTTTATTGCATTTTTATAGAATGAACGTCATGTCTTCATCCACTCCCTCTAGCAGGGATCATTGAACCATGGAAATGCAAGCGACAACAAACACTAAAGTACCATTAAGGCAACTGGAAAAGAAAAGCAAATTTATCACCCAAGAGAAATGTAATGTCAATTTTAAATTATGGTAGTGAATGCAGCAGAAAAAAACAACAATTGTGCAGCCAGTAGAAAATATGGTGTTACAGGAGATGACGGGCATAGAAAACAGAGCTCATGCAGACACATTCTATCCAGAAAGCCTTCAGAGGTCCTAAACTGGGGAGTCATGAAGAACTTGACAAACATGTGGTTCAGTATGTCAATGAGATGCGTAAGAAATGATATGCTATCACCAGAGAAGTTATGCAGTTTAAAGCACTGGAATATGCAAAACATGTAAACATTCCAGAAAGTGAATTTAAAGTGAATTTGAAGCAAGCATGGGATGGTGTAGAAGAATAATACTAATAAGTGGTTTAGCTTTGAAGCGACACACAACTTTGGCACATAGACTGATAAATAATTTTAGTAAGATACTCCTTTCTTACCAATGCCATTTGATTGCTTTAATGATAAAGCACAAGTGAGTCCTTAGTTCCATTTGTAATGCACATCAGACTCCAGCACATTTTGAAATGTCTATCAGTTTACAGTGCACAATAAAGGACAAATGTCAGTCAAATCCACTGGACATGAAAAATCAAGAATAACAGTCATACTTGCAATTCCAGCAGATGGACCAAAGCTTCCACCATAAATCATCCTGAAAAGAAAAGCAATGGCAAAAGAAAAATTGCCTTCAGGAGCAATAGTCTGAGTCCATGAACTGGGGTGGGTGGAAGAAGGTCTTTTTCTACACTGGCTAAAAGTTATTTGGGGAAAAATCAAGATATCCAGTGTAAACAAAGAGAAATGCTTGTTCTTGATGCACCTACCTCCAACTTGTTAGTTGTAAAAATTAATACAGATTTGGTTATAATCCCTGGAGACATGACCTAACAGTTACAAGTCCTGGATGTTGTGGTTAACAAATTATTTAAACATTATTTAAGGAAGCAGTAAAGATATTAGCTTATAGCTGATGATCATGCCCTTACACCAACAGGAAAAATTAAAAAGCCATCGTATAAAATTGGAGAAGAAAAATGTCGGATTTTAAAGGGATAGTAATACTTAAAATGTAAAAAAATATGTTGTAGGGTTTATCCCCCTGAGTAAAACAAGAGTACTCCCACTGCTGAAAGGTGTTTCATTCAGAAGTTATTAATTTTCAAAGTTGAATTTTTTTGGTGCAATATCACAGTGGCCTGAAATTGTACAGTGGCGCTGTTGCTACACTGTCCTATGGAGATTTATGGTCCCGGGACCAGAGCTGTCCATAGGATCGTGTAGCAACAGCGCCACTGGACAATTTCAGGCCACTGTGATATTGCACCTAAAAAATTCAACTTTGAAAATTAATAACTTTTGAATGAAACACCTTTCAGCAGTGGGAATACTCTTGTTTTACTCAGGGGGATAAACCCTACAACATAACTTTTTTTACATTTTAAGTATTACTATCCCTTTAATGGTGAAAGAAAGTTATGGGAGCACTGTAAGTCGGATTTGGAATGGGAAGGGTTAAATTGTCAAATATGAACAATATTTGTTGAATTAATGTGGTGAAAGAAAAGCACAGTAGCCGACTTTTAAAATGCGGGGTTAATATGTCCAAAGGGGGCACTCTATGTCGGATTTCTATGCCGTATACTGTATTCTACACTTCTTTTGTTCTAACAACCATGGTTTTGAAACTGTCATTGTGGCTTCTACGTCTCAACCTCTGAGGCTCAGATTTTCCAACTTAACTTGTATAAACAGAACAGGCGGGAATACTGAACGTGGGTAATAGGATACTACTTGCACATTGTTTTTAATTGATTCCTATAGGCTTTTTTTTGACTGGCGGTATGTGTAATTACCGCTGATTTTGTTTTCACAAGTCAGGTAATAGGATACCAAAAACTGACTTAAAAAAAACACAGCACCTGTTTTTTTTAGCGCTGGTAATAGAATCAATCCCTAAGGCTGTCAACGTTGAATACAAAGCCATTCATTGTTGTATTTTCCCCTTTTACACATTATGCATACCGTAAATATTTTCCAATATTTTGATGTTGCACTTTAAACCAAGTCTGTGTATTGCAATAAACATTAGTATGCTTTGTTTTCCTTGGGGTCGCTTTATAGTCAGGCCTTCTTTTTTTTCTTTTATTAAAGGGACAGTGATGTCCCATAAAAAATGGTTAGTTTTGTAGAGGTTAAAAAAATAAATGATATGACACAAATCCTTCGTTAAAGTTCCCCTCTCCCTCCCCTTCTCCTGACGTCAGCTGTAAACTGATAGCAGGAGTTCCTGGTCAGGGGACTGACAAGCTTCTCTTTAGCAGAGCCGCAACAGCACAATTTAAAAAGAAATGCTTCTTTGTAATGGTCTACAAAGTGTGCCTGGTTTCAGCACACTTTTTAGACCGTTCCAAAGAAGTATTCATTTTTATACCGCTATTGCGGCTCTTCTGAAGAGCCTCCTCGTGTCGGCCGACACGGATATCATTCTGTCAGCTTTACAGCTGACATCAAGAGAAGGTGAACTTTAGCTGAGGATATCTCTCAGACCATAGTGGTTTGAGAGATAGGGTTTGTGTCATATTGTTTATTTTTTTAACATCTACAAAACTCTAAGCATTTTTTATGGGACATTACTGTCCCTTTAAGATCTCATGTTTTGGGGGTCGCCTTATAATGGGGTCACCTTATATTCGAGAAAATATGGTAATCTCATTATGCTAAAACAGCTCTCAGCTAAATTACCTATGTGATTATGTTTATTTTCATTCAGACAAGTCTCAGATGTGTGCGCTCTGGATTTGCCAAGTAGATCTTTCAATCCAGACGGTGTGAGATTTTCTTTTTCTCGTAGGACAAAATCCTCATCAACAGAAATTTTTTCCTCAACGTCCTCTTCTTAGCATTACACACGTTTAAAAGCATATGAATCAGTGACTAATTCAGTGACACCTACCAGATCTCACGAACTGATTTTGGTTTGCAAACCTTTTCTGGCATCTTCTGCAACTTTGGCACACTGGGTTTGTGGAACATGTACAGTTGTGGCCAAAAGTTTTGAGAATGACACAAGTATTGATCTTCACAAAGTTTGCTGCTTCAGTGTTCTTAGATATTATTGTCAGGTGTTACTATGGTATACTGAAGTATAATTACAAGCATTTCGTGTCAAAGGCTTTTATTGACAATTACATTAAGTTTATACAAAGAGTCAATATTTGCAGTGTTGACCCTTCTATTTCAAGACCTCTGTAATCCACCCTGACATGCTGTCAATTAACTTCTGGGCCACATCCTGATTGATGGCAGCCCATTCTTGCATAATCAATGCTTGGAGTGTGTCAGAATTTTGTGGGTTTTTGTTTTTCCACCAGCCTCTTAAGGATTGACAACAAGTTCTCAATGGGATTAAGGTCTGGGGAGTTTCCTGGCCATGGACCCAAAATTTCGATGTTTTGTTCCCCGAGTCACTTAGTTATCCTTTTGCCTTATGGTAAGGTGCTCCATTGTGCTGGAAAAGGTATTGTTCATCACAAAACTGTTCTTGGATGGTTGGAAGAAGTTGCTTTTGAAGGATGTGTTGGTACCATTCTTTATTCATGGCTGTGTTCTTAGGCAGAATTGTGAGTGAGCCCACTCCCTTGGCTGAGAAGCAACCCCATACATAAATGGTCTCAGGATGCTTTATTGTTGGCATGACGCAGGACTGATGGTAGAGCTCACCTTGTCTTCTACGGATAATCCTTTTTCCGGATGCCCCAACAATCGGAAACGGGATTCATCAAAGAAAATGACTTTACCCCAGTCCTCAGGAGTCCAATCTGTGCACCTTTTGCAGAATATCAGCCTTTCCCTGATGTTTTTCCTGGAGAGAAGTGGCTTGCTTGCTGCCCTTCTTGACACCAGGCCATCCTCAAAAAGTCTTTGCCTCACTGTGCATACAGATGTACTCACACCTGCCTGCTGCCATTCCTGCTCAAGCTCTGCACTAGTGGCGCCCCGATATCACAGCTGAATCAACTTTAGGAGATGGTCCAGGCGCTTGCTGGACTTTCTTGGGTGCCCTGATGCATTCTTCACAACAACTGAACCTCCCTCCTTCAGTTCTTGATGATCCGATAAATGATTGATTTAGGTGCAATCTTACTAGCAGCAATATCCTTGACTGTGAAGCCCTTTTTGTGCAAAGCAATGATGACAGCACGTATTTCCTTGCATGGTTAACAGAGGAAGAACAATGATTTCAAGCTCCACCCTCCTTTTAAAGCTTCCGGTCTGTTATTCTAACTCAATCAGCATAACAGAGTGATCTACAGCCTGTGTCACCTGTTTTAACGAGAGAATCAATGACATGATGTCAGCTGGTCCTTTTGTGGCAGGGATGAAATGTAGCGGAAATATTTTTTTGGGATTAAGTTAATTTTCATGGCAAAGAGGGACTTTGCCATTAATTGCAATTCATCTGATCACTCTTCATAACATTCTGGAGTATATGCAAATTGCCATTATCTAAACTGAGGCAGCAGGCTTTGTGAAAATTTAATATTTGTGTCATTCTTAAAACTTTTGGCCACAACTGTACTCTGTGGGTATCGATACCTCCAGTTTTGGAGCTCATTCCTCAAAAGTAGCTATGGCATCTCTACATTGACAGTAGATATTCTGAAAGTGGCAGATTGGTCTGGAGAGTTTACGTTCAAAACAATTTATTTTAAACCTATTAATCATGTTTTTAGTCTTATTATTGAACAACTTCAAACTAGATAATATGAGTGTCTAGTCTTGTAATAAAATTCAAGGATTTTCCTAACTTTGTGAAGGAAAGTCAGGATTTTAATAAAGACATGGAGGCAAATATTTTACCTCCCTTAATAACCCAGTCTATTATATATTTTATCTTTTGTCTTCGCAGGACGAAAACTTTTGGATATACTTGAATCAGTTAAAGCCGCATGGAGGTTAATCAAATGAAGTTAGAAAAGTTCATGCATCAGAATAGGAAATCATCAAAGAAAGAGGAAGTGTTTATGAGGAGATTGTCAGTTAAAGGGATTGCCATGCATTCATTGGCCCTTGGGATTGTAAAGGGATGTAAATGTTTGTATGTTATGAAGTTTTTCTGTTTGAATAGATCTGTATCTTTGCTGCAATAGGATCAGAGAAAGAAGTTAAACTATAATATTTGCCTCCGGGTCATCTTTACTTTCAGTCACAAAGTTAGGAAAATCCTCAAATTAAATGAACATATTTTTCTCTCATAACATTTATTACATGTGTAATATGGTTGCAAAGAAACGAATTAAGGTATTCATATATAAGCTCTTTGATTGTAAAGTTTAACCCTTTGGGTACCAGAATGTTTTGCAAACCCCTCTGGCACTTAAAGAGTTAACTCTTTGAGGGAAAGAAGGATTTGCAATGCAATGTTCAAAACAATAAGGTGATGGAGGGCAATATAATGGGTATATTAGGAGTAGGTAAGCTGGCTAACTCGGGCTTTGAGTCCTTTTTTGAGATCCAGGCCTCAAGCGTTGAAATGTCACTGTGTCTTGCTGTTTGCATAGTATACTCCCCCACTAAGACCTCCTGTGGGTTAATTATATGAGATATGATACTTTGGCCAAGATGCACTAAAGGTTGAAGCTGTGGCGATATGATTTTGTTGATGTGTTCAAAGCACTCGTCTTTTCCAGGTAGACACACATCGTCATACACCAAAATTTAGGGATGCAAGAGTAGGGGAAGAGAAGGTCCCCATTAGCATACAGGACTGTCAAACTGCTGCCCTCCCCTGCACATCACCTGCAGTTTGACAATCCTGAAGTTCCCTTGCCTACTGGTAGTCACAAATCCCCATGGGCACTGCCTGCTCAAGTGAACAAGGCTGGAGGTGTCAGTCAGTGTATTTGGGGCTAACACACAAAGGCGATGTTCCCACAAAACTTACACTCAACTGGTTGCCGCACAGTTAATATTCGACATATGCTGCCCCCACACACAGTGACAATTCAACAGATGCTGACCCCCCAAGTAAAATTCGACATGCTTCACCACAGATAAATTCAACATAGGCTGCTTCCCCACCGAGTAAAATTTGACATATGCTACCCCTTAATTCAACATATGCTGCCCCCCACTGTCACGGTTCGTACAAATGAGATCTGGACAGGTACTGTTAGGGAACACAATTTTATTGAAACAAACAATTAAATAGTAATACACGGTATATACAGTATGAGCACTCACAATAGAGCAGGCAACACTGAGGACAGAAGACCGCTTCAGTGTGGTATTGTACGTAGACCCCAGATAGGGAATGGAAGGCCGCCGCAGGTCCGCACCTGCAATAGACCAACGAAACACACAGCGAAGAATCTGAGTCTCAGGTCCGCACCTGAAGGAACACCAGACGCTTGGGAGGCAACCAGGAATGAGTCTGCCAGAGCCACAGGTCTGCACCAGAATGGATATCAGACTAACGGGAGGCCACACAGAGAATATTCAGATAGAGCCACAGGTCAGCACCAGAATGGATAGTCAGACAAGCCATGGGTCAATACGCAATGGGTAGTCAGCCAGAGCCGCAAGTCCGCACCAGAATGGTTATCAAACTATGCAAGAGTCAAACACGGAGTGGATAGTCAGACAGACTGTGGCTGAGCCACGAAGAGGAAGGATGCGGCTGGCCTGCTGCCAACGGATGCGGCCGCATGAAACGAGGTACACCCTGTTGTGCTCAGCAAGCCGCCGCCAGCTATAACAGTACTCATCGAGAGCTGGGGTGTGCTCTATCAGGAAAGCAAGAATGAACGTTTCGGATCAGAACAGGAGCGTGCACATCCTTAGAGCGTTCCTCCGTGCCATAACCTCTCCAGTGTACCAAATACTGTAATTTTCCCTGAACTTTCTGGGAATCCAAAATCGTTTGTATCTCATATTTGTCATGATCTCCCACCCGAATCGGGGCTGGGCAAAGAGCGGTAGAAGTATAATGGTTACAAATCAACGGTTTGAGCAATGATACATGGAAGACGTTGTGGATACGCATCATGAGAGGAAGCGCAAGAGCCTACACCACAGGGTTGATTGTCCGAATGACTTGAAAGGGACCAACAAAACGAGGGGCCAGTTTACCACATGGCACCTGGAGATTGAGATTACGGGAAGACAGCCATACCCTCTCTCCAATCTGAAAGGCTGCTGCAGGTAATCGCCTACGGTCAGCCTGTCATTTGTGCCGTTGCATTGCACCATGTAGGGTATTCTGTACTCGTCCAGAGCTGGAATAGCTTGTGCTTCAAAAGTCTTAGGAAGTATGGAGGGCTGGAACCCGTAATTTATCAAAAATGGAGAGCTCTGAGAAGAAGAATTGATAGCACAATTTCTGGCAAACTCCGCCCAAGGTAACAGAGAAACCCAATTGTCGTGGTGGTCATCAATGTAACAACAAAGAAATTGTTCTAGGGCTTGGTTCGACCTTTCTGCTGCACCATTCGATTGAGGGTGGTATGCGGAGGAAAAGGCAAGCTGAATGCCCATTTGCGAGCAAAAACACCTCCAGAACCGGGACACAAACTGGCTTCCCCTGTCGGACACAATCACTTTGGGTATTCCATGGAGTTGGAATACTTCTCTAGCGAAGACCCTGGTCAGCTCTGGAGCAAAAGGGAGACCTTTGATTGGTACGAAGTGTGCCATTTTCGAAAATCTGTCCACGATCATAAGGATAACTGTGCATCCCATGGATACTGGAAGCTCCACCATAAAATATATGGACAAGTGTGACCACGGACGTTCCCCATTAGTGATAGGTTGGGGAAGTCCCACAGGCAGTTTTTGTGGGGATTTACATCAGGCACAGATAGGACAAGCTACCACAAAGGCAGAACAATCTTTTCTAAGGCTCAGCCACCAAAACAATCGAGAAATCGACCATACCAACTGATCTCGCCCAGTATGACCAGCTGTTTTATACATGTGATATGTCTCCAGGAGTTTGGTGCATAACTGGACAGGCATAAAACATCTCCCACTGGGTTTCTCAGCCGAGGCAGAGGCTTGAGCAGCCAAAATCTCCTCTCCCAAAGGAGAGGTGATACTGGTTTGAATGGTGGCCAGAATCAGATCAGCTGGAATGATCGGTGTGGGAGGAGACTCTTCCCTAGAGTTGGAGCAATGTTGACGAGATAGGGCATCAGCCCGAATGTTTTTAGAGCCGGGAAAGTACGAATTGACAAAGTGGAACCTAGACAGGAAACGCGCCAATCTGGCCTGACGAGCCGACAATCGTTCAGCTTCTGACAATTAAGTCAAATTCTTATGATCTGTAAGGATCAGGATCGGAGCGCTAGTTCCCTCTAGGAGGTAGTGCGACTCCTTCAAGGCCAGAATAATTGCAAAAATATCCACATGGAAGCAGAGCCTCCCCTGGAGCCGAGCACTGAGACAAGAGGGCGCCTACTCCAGTCTCAGACGCATCAACCTCTAGAGTAAAGGGGAGGGCAGGGTTGGGATGTACCAGTATAGGAGCTGCTGCAAATGCTGCTTTAAGGATTTTGAAGGCCAACAGTGCTTTGGGTGACCAATTAAAGGCAGCCACACCTTTACAAGTCATGTCAGTCAGTGGCTTGACCACCGATGAGAAGTCCTTAATGAACCTTCTATAGTAGAACCTTTGAAGTGATTTTAGTCCCACCGGATGGGGCCATTGTACTATAGCAGCTAGTTTTTGAGGGTCCATCGCAAACCCAGATGCAGATATCACATACCCCAGAAAGGTCACTTGTGTCCTGTGAAACTCACATTTTCCCAGTTTGCAGTATAGGCCATTCTCTCTCAATAACTGCAATACCCTAGACACATCCTCGTGATGCATCTCCAGAGAGGGTGAATGAATTAGAATGTCGTCCAAATATATGACTACTGAACTTTGCAACAAGTCTCTTAAGACATCATTAATCAATTCTTGGAAGACAACAGGAGCGTTGCACAGCCCAAAGTGCATAACAAGATATTCATAGTGTCTGCTCCTGGTGTTGAATGCTGTCTTCCATTCATCTCCTTCTTTAATACTAAGCAGATTATATGCTGCTCTCCAATCAAGCTTAGTGAACACCTTGGAACCCTTTAAGCGGTCGAATAGCTCAGTAATTAAGGGTATAGGGTAGGTGTTCTTTATCGTCAATTTATTCAGTCCACAAAAGTCAATACAGGGGTGCAGCTCCCCATCTTTTTTTTGACAAAAAAGAACCCTGCACAGAAAGGATAGTCAGACAAACCAAGAGTCAATACGCAATGGGTAGTCAGCCAGAGCCAAAGGTCCACACTAGAATGGTTATCAGACTATGCCAGAGTCATAAACGGAGTGGATAGTCAGACAGAGCCACAGGTCAGTACCAGAACAAATAGACAGGCCAAGGGTCATACATGGAGCAGGTAGTCAGCCAGAGCCGCAGGTCCACACCAGAATGGTTATCAGACTATGCCGGGGTCATACACAGAGCGGATAGTCAGACAGAGCCACAGGTCAGCACCAGAACGGATAGTCAGACAAACCAGGTAATACACAGGAATAATGCTAAGAACTGCACTGGACACCAACAAAAGGGAACTGAGCCCTGTGTCCAGGCAGTATATAAATGTCTGCCCCCAGGAAGAGGAGAAGCCAGGAATGGGTGACTGCCTCTTTAAATGGAGCGCACATCTGTCTTCCTGGACATGTGCCCACATGACATTACCCGCAACGGCCGGGCCATCTACAGTGGAGCGGCTGGAGCCGCAAGACAGAATGCGGCTGAGCTGCGAAGAGGAAGGATGCGGCCGGCCTGCTGCCAATGGATGCGGCTGCATGAAATGAGCTACACCCTGCGGCGCTCGAGCGAGCCGCCGCCAGCTATAACACCCACACAGTTAATATCAGACATATGCTGCCGCATTCGGCCCTCCATGATGACTCCCTGTGTAAATATTTTTTAAAAATATGCATAGTGCAGGATTGCCCAATGCTCCATTTTGTGTTGTTGTTGTTAAATATAATCAGACCTCGCTGGGGTCATCGGGACCCCTCCTGATATATCTGTGGTATTGATCACCTACTCAACAGGGTAGGTGATCAGTTCGGTTACCAGAAAGTCAGTCACTGCCTTCCCCTACTACCTTCTACTCAAGTCAGCTTTCTATGAATGACCAGCTACAGCAGGAAGACCCACGTGATGCAGTCTATTATTTCAGCTTTTGCAATTATATGTAATGAATTCCTTCAGATATAAGAGGTTTTTGTGGCATTCTCAACAGAATTAATTGTTTATCTGTGTTACTTTGAGCCCTGAAGTGTTTATGGAAAGTAAACGCTAATTGAGAAAATAAGTTGTATTGCTACAGCATCTCTGAAGGCAAGAAGGTGGCAAGAGATCCAAGATGTGGATGCTGAGAAGTAAAGCAATACAAGTTTACTCATTATGATGAGGATCCCTCATTCAGTAAGCATATAGACAATTAGCAGGAGTGGGGCTATCTGTACCTATACCTTTTACATTGTACTGCATATTGGATTATATTGATGTTGTATATCTGGTTCTGGGACGGTTTACTTATCATGTATACCCCCTCTATTCACTTCTCCTTCACCAATAGCCTCTGATATTCAATTGTGAAAAAACTGTGAGTGCATATTGAGTTGATGTCTCTAAAATTATTTATTTCAGAAAAATTATTAGAGTATATTATTTTGTTCTTTTATATACTTCTGATTTATTGTGATTATCCCACCATTTGGGAGCTTGGTTTACACTTGGTTTAGTTTCAATAAAAGTACACTTAGAGGTAAACTACAGCATTTTGCTTATCTTAACCCTTTGAGTGCCAGAGATGTTGCCAACCTATTTCACTCAAATGGTTAAAATATGGAATCATATACACAAATTTGGAGAAAAATTGGCTTTTAATCCTTTGAGTGCCAGAGGGGGTATGCAATGCATAGAAAAGCAACCTGTTTCTTGCTTGTCTGCCAAAGGCTTCATCGTTTGAATGAGAAAGCACTAGTCAACGCATTAACAACCAATAACTGAATGAGCATTTTATATGAGAAAAGGATGACTGCAGTCATCTAACATGCTGGCTTTTCGATGGGCTGAATGACACTTTATTTTGATGTAAGAGCGCATTGAGATCACCTTGATTAACATCTTACACTTTGTACTATTGTATGGCCTGACTTTCAGATGAAACACAAGTTTTATTTTATATTATTCTTTTTCTTAATTTTTTTATAGTAAGTCTGGTGCATTAATATGCTAAATGCATGGCAGAGAATGGGGGAGGCAGGGGATGTTAGGGGATCTGGTAGAGTTTGAAATGAGATGCTTGTGCACAAACAAATTTACATTAACCAGGAGCGCTCTGCATTTGCAGATTCTGGTGACAGCAAGCACCACAACAGGAAAAGGAAGATGGTGGCTGAAAATCACTGAGGGAGCTAATATAGAGTTGAAAAACTTAGGTAAGAGTGCTGCTTACAGCACTTTAGATTGTAAGCTATCGGGCAGGGACCTCACTTCCAGTGTTTCACTTTGCACAGCACTTATAACCCTGTATTGTCTAAACCCCTAAATTGTAAAGCGCTGCGTACACTTGTGGCGCTATATAAATAAACATATTCATTCATTCATTCACAATGAAAGGGACATTGTTAATATTATAGGGAATGCAGTATAAATATAGTTTATGTACATAAAGTATTGCTATCTCTTTAAAGACAAACTCTGGAGCTGAAAAGAATTCTGGAACAACCCGCTGCACACTGAGGACATATAAGTATTCCCAAAATTCCAATTATTTTAGATGGGGCTTTTAATCCCTTGAATGCAAAGCAATGTGTGTAGAAGTTTCTAGCATTCCAGAGTTTTGTCCCCTATGATGCATTTTGTTCCCCCAAAACTGCTAAAGTTCTTCTTAGTCCATAGGCCTCAGTGAGTCTTGTGGGAGGCACTTTGGTTTCTGTACGCAATCTCTCTATGTATTAAAAAATAACAATAGTCAAATACTGTGAAAAATATCTTTTTGTTCAGAAAACTGTATTTTAATATAACATGTATAAAAAGAATTAAGTTAGAAAAGATTTTATATATATTTAAATAATTTAAAAGTGCTTTGGGTTCATTGCACCAACATTCCAAAAACTGTCCATAACTGGAGAACTTTTGATGCTCTTTTGAGAAGAGCTGTAGTCCATCTTTATACTGAAGTCACTCTCATGACAACCTCTCCAGAACTACTGTCCTCTGGGGATTCATCCGGAGGAGTTCTCATTCGATTAAATAAATGCAATAATACATATCCACATTGCAATCGAGGAGAGCTTAATTGTGTTGGATGAACTAAGGTCCTGGATCTCAAAGCTGTCAAAGGCAACCACAACGTCCTACTAGTGGAAGGCACAGCATGACTACTTTCTTCTATGTCAGTAGCTTTATCATAATTCAAAACATCCCAGTCTAAATTCACAGCTCGCCATCTTTTGAAAACCTTATACACTGCTGCTCCTTCATGGACAATTAAACCTGAAATCACATGAAATATTGAGTTAAAAGCTGATAAATGTTGAACAATTATTAACAATTTAACATGTTGCATTTGGTTTCTATAAGCCTGAAGGGACAGTTTAAAAAATCTAACATGAAATTGATGACTATCTACTGAGAAGATGTCAGGATTGAAAGCACCCGAGGCACAAATTCATGACTAGTGCTACAGATCCCTCTAGACATGGATTCGGTAGTAAAGAATATTATGAAGAAAGCCAAAGATGAGCAATTCTGGAGCAAACCAAGAGCACCATGGGCGGGGGGGAGAAATAAAATAAACAAACTAAAAATAATTTAAATGGCTTTGTTTAACATCTTGAATGCTAGAAAGGTTGCATTACTCTCTAGAGTTCAAGGGATTGAAAGCCCACTTAATGAATGGAAATCTGGGGAATTTGTATTTCCCTCTATACTGAAGTTTGTATGCTCCAGAACTGGACATATTTGGCTTTAAATAGTGCCCACTGTTCCTATAAAAGTACAAGTCCAAACAGGGGTAAATCATTTGACAGTAAATTTGCATTAACATGGTAAGTTTTATTTAAGAAAGAATAAATATGAAATATTCCCTTTTGATTGCTTGAAAGACCAATAATACATGATGGGACCCTTTTGATGCTAATCCACTTGGATTTCCTACGGCCAATTTTACAAAAAGGCATGGTGGAAAGATGCTCAGGGCCCCATGTGGAATTGGGTCTCCATAAAAAAAATCAGCTTGGAACCCTCCATATTTCCCTCTCCCCCATGATCTGTAACACGTACTACCATCTGTTCAATGTATTAAGGGGATAGTAATACCTAATTTAAAGTTTATTTAGTATTGTAGGCTTTAAAAAATATTAAGAACTATGTAAGTCTTATCTCTGAAACCTTTATGGTCTGAGAGATATTCGCTACTAAAGTTTCCGCCTCTGTGACATCAGCGCTGACAGATTTGGATTCTGATCCGCAGACTGGCCGGCGGCTCTTCAGCAGAGCCAAGATTGCGATCTTTAAAAAGAGTTACGTCACTGGAACTGTCTACAAAGCGTGCTCAAACCAGCCACACTTTGTAGACCATTCCAATGAAGTAGTTATTTTTAAAGATCACGATCTCGGCTCTGCTGAAGAGCCGCTGGCTGGTCTGCAGACCAGAATCCAAGTCTGTCAGCTAGATGACAGACTTGACTGAAAATGCCAGGAAGAGGGAACTTTAGTTGCAAATACCTCTCAAACCATAAAGGTTTAAGAGATAAGACTTACATAGTTCTTAATATATAGCGCTATAAGGGTCATGTACAAATGACCACTGATTATAAAGGACCTTTTGAGTGTCAGAAGGGTACACAATGCATTGCTCTACAATGCACTGAGTATCCCTCTGGGATTCAAAAGCATTTTTCCCCTTTAACACTATCCAATTCATTCATGAGGTTAAAAAACCTATTATAATCAATGGGAATTTGTATGTTATGGCAGAATATACATGAGCGTCAGTAGGACATACTGCATGGAAAGGACTTCTCTATGCTAGAGGAAGCAACATGCATAAGAAGCTGGTAAATCATTACTCTTGGTCCAAGAGCTGAGGTAATTGTGGAGCAAACCAACTCTAACACAGGGAACAAATATAAATTTGCAAAATGAGCATTGATTTAACTGAGGTTTTAACCTTGAATATTAGGAAGGTATCCAATGCAGCAATAAATGGGAATTTTTGGGATTTTATATTTACCCTTTATGTTGCCATGGTTTTGCCACAGAATTCTCTACTGTTTTGAAAATAAGGCCCTGTAGACAGTATACTTAATTATATGCATGCTAGAGACAAAATAGTGCTAAGAAAAAACTTTATAAGTTATGAAAAGATCACAAACAATACATAGCTCTCAATGCGTTACACTAGTAATAGTGTGTGATGTGTATAAAAGGAAAGATCAGTTCATACAGAGAAAGCAATCACCTCTTCACAAAGGTTTCATCCATTAACGTTGAGACATCTCCTCCACCCCATTGTGCTTTCCTGTACTTTCTTGTAAGAAATATTTCTTTATCTACTGGACTGTATCTGATCTTTTCTTGTATATACCCCATATAACATTACTGATGGATAGTATTATGAGCGATAATATTGTGAGAGATCTTTTAATTACATATAAACATTTTCTAAGAGCTGTTTTTCTTGCTAATGTGTGTCTATTTATCTAAAGCAGATATGTCAAACATGCGGCCTATGGATCCCATTAACGATAACCTGTGGCCCTCCCTGAGGATATACATTAGTTTCTTTTTAGAAGTTCCTGTTTTGCTGTTCATAATGGCTTCCCAGGTCCTAGATCCATGGTTCCAAACCCTTTCTTTATGGGTATCTAACAGGCCACTTCTTGTATACAGGGGTGTTCAACACTTGTGCACAACGTGAAGACACAATAAAGGAGCACTCAACAGATTCGCAGTCATAACAAAAGCCGTTGGCTTTTGTTCTGATGGTGGATCTGTTGTGCGCTCCTTTCCTGTGTCTTCCCATTTTCTGAAACCCTGACGAGGTTGTTAGGATTCACCCAGGATCTGCCACGGCTAAGCATCCTGGTGAGTGAGTTGTTTTATCTTCACTATGTTTGGCAAATTGTAGTAACCCGCTGTATGTTCTATTCTTCCATCACTTGTGCACCAGCAGGGGAATTCTAAAGAAATTGGGGGAGATTTATAAAAGTGAAGTTAATGGAAACGAAGCTTTAAAATGGAGTAAAGAAGTTTGTAAAAAGAGGCTCAGTGAATATATAAAGAAATGTCGCTATTTGCGACAATTTAGAGACAGAATTTTTACCAAATATTTAAGGCCATGTTTAATCTTTTCTTATTCTTTAAATATGAATGTAACTAGAATTCTTTATAGATATCAACACTTATTATAAGGAATAAGGACATTTTTTAAGGATCCGTTAACAAAAACTAACAACTTTTTATAAATCTCCACCATTGGCTTTTATGGGCCCCTGAGGAAAGGATAGGGATCCACTGTCCTAGATACTTTTATGTAGAACTGTCTGAGTTGTCAGTCCCAAATCAATTTTTTTAATGCTAATGACAGAAGACAAATCCAGAAAAGAATCATAGAGTAAGGTGTGAGATATCACCAGTCTATTAAACGCTGACAGTAATACTACCAGATACTATAATCGCAAAACATTATTGAAGAACAAACAGTGTAAGGGTTTTTACACACGGACAACAACAATAGAGCAGCCCCATGATACATTTCCATTACCTATGCTCTTCTAGTCACCTTTTCCTGTACTCCCCTGGCAACCCTGTTATGCACAGAGAGGCATGGAGATGACTAACCCATGTGGTCTCCCATGTGCTGGGTCATTCATCGGAAGATGTGATGAGCACAGCAACCTTCAATCTAGCTCACATGAAATATGCCAGCAGCCCCATAGACCATCATGCAAATCTAAGAATGCAGATTGCTGAACTTTGTTGCTTTCATGTCATCTGAAAGCTGTCATAATCCAGCAGTATAGCTTTCAGCATGGACAACATAATCAACAAAGCTGTGACCTTCCTTAGAGCTAAATGTTAAGAATGTGGTCCATGCCTATGACTGAGTTTGACATGCCTGGTCTATATTCTTTATAAGCTCAATGTGCGACGCTAAATGAAAAAAATGGGCCTTGTGCAAAGACCCAGTGAAGCTGATATACTAAGAATTTAGAGCAACTGTAGAGAAAACCAGCTGCACCACAGGAGACAAATAAAACAGTCCAAAATTACAACTGATTTAAATGGGGCTTTTAACCCCTTAACCCTTACAGTGCCAGAGGGATAGGCAACACATTGCTCCTCAATGTGTTGCGTACCCCCTGGAACTGAAAGGGTTAAATACGAGAGGTCTCCAAAACATGGAAAAGCTCCATTTAAATCAATGGGAACTTTGATTTGTCCTCTTCAATTTGCCACAGAATTGCCCCAGCTCTTAGTACATCAGACTCAATTGTTTGTCAACTCAAAATTGTGTGAAGCTCTTTAAGGCTGCTTGTTTTAATTGAGAAGGAAACCAAGGTGACATTATTATATAACCCCTTGAATGCTAGAAAGGTAGCAAATGCACTGAGACACAATGAGCTGGAGACCTCTCCAGTCTTCACTGGATTCAGGGGGCCCTCTATACTTTGCCCAGGGCCTATCAAGGGCTTGAAATGGCTCAGTGATTGCTCTGTAATTGCTGTGCCAAATCCAAATTATGTAAAGATGTAGTCATTGTAGTGCAAATAACAATAAATGTCACAAATTCATTCATAGCTTAATTTAATTGTGCCCACAGCCTTTTAGAAATATCATTAACTTTATGAAGGAAGTGGAGTTTAACTGATAAATGCAGAAGTTGAACATGTTATTTAAGGTAATGTTAATATACACACATCGGTAATAAACAGTGACAGAACTATCAAGGGAATAAAAGTCTACAAAATTAAACCTTTGTGTGCCAGAGGGGTGCCTAAAGCATTGCAAATCATTGATAGACACCTTGGTAGAGTAACAATATGAAATATGCAGATCTTTTTCCTTAAAGGAACATTGATCTTTTATTCTGAAAAAGAAACACAGGAGATAGGAGAAAAGAAGTTGATAGCAGGATGAACACTATCCAAAAACACTACAAGCCTTTAGAACTGACAAAATTAATATGGGTTTTCGTGCATGCGTTCTCGTTAAAGGAGCAGTAAGCTTTTTTTATGAAAACACATATTTTACAGAGCATTTCCTGCTGAATAAAACACGGTCACGCCCATCGCTGTCAGATGTTTTATTAAAAATTATAGCAGTTCAAATAACCAGGAAGTGAACTTACTGTGTTTACTTCCTGATAGTTCTGACAGGAAGTGACAAACAGTTTCTATCATATTCTATGGAGAACTGTATGTCTCTGACTTTTCTGACTTTCCTCTCCATTAGAAAATCTAATTAGAATTCGACCACTATCGGGCACTGCTAATGTAAAAAACATGGGTTTAAACTGTAATAACTCTGAAAATATAAATCTCTCGGCAGTGGGAGTACCCTTATTTTACTCAATAGGAAAATCCCTACAATATATAATTTTTCATAAAAAAAGTTTACTGCTCCTTTAAGGTTTTATTACAAAAGGGAAGCTGGTGGATATTTAATTTGCAAACTACAACACATAACAGACTGAATGAGTAGCTTAACTCTTTGAGTGGCAGAGGTGTACCCCTCTGACACTCAAAGGGTTAATTATACTAGATTCATAGGTTGACCTAAGAAATGTTACAACAAAACCAGTATATCTATATCTTTATCTATAAAAGAACCATATCCCACTGAGTCTGCCCCTTTCACTATCTAATAAAATGCACAGTCTTACATACATATCAGAACCATATGCATAAGAACTGGGGGGGTGAGATGGACAAGTTCCCTATAGATTCTATTGGTCTTGAATGTGCTATTTTCATGTTTTACATAATTTTATTTGTATTTTTGAATACACTAGCTGAGAACTGCCCTACAACTCTCACCTCAGCAGCATTCCTGAATGGCATCAACGTAATGTGTTCAACCTACATCCCGGCCTTGAACTGGCACAAAGATACAATGGAGCAGGCGTGCAGTCACTGGTGTGAGTATCTATCTCCATTGGGGCTACACTGGCAGAGTCTTACATTCACCACAGTGTCTCTTGAAAATTGTATTACCCCACCCCCCTAAACTTTTGGGGCTCCTACTCCCAATGTTCAGAATAGACTTAACAGAAACATAGATTTTGACAGTAGAAAAGGTTCATAGTTATCGCTCTCCCACATATGGATTCTTGTAACATGTCCTGTTTCACTGTTCAGACTCATCCAATCTCTCTTCCCCTTCTTTTTTACTATGGCATTGAATCCTATATAATAATTTGCAAAATCGTGTGTAACGCCGCGTCATGCACAGTACACACTGCTGCGCGTGCTGCAGTCATGTGCAGTAGAGACTGCCCTCGCCGCAGCTGATATAGAGAGGGGCGCTCCGAAGGAGCTTCCTGCTCTGTATCAGTCGCGGTGCGGGCAGTCTCTACTGAGCATGACTGCAACGCGTCCGGCTGGCTGTGGCACTGTGGCCCGTGCAACGGGCTCTTCAACTAGTATGTGAATACTATTGTTTCCATGTCAGATGCTTGCAACATACAGATTATCATAAAGGTGACCAGTCTTCCCCATTAATCCTTTGGATGCTGACTATATCGCTAATGCATTTCAAAGCAATGCAGTGGAGAAATCTTTAGCACCCAATAGGTTAAAGGTACACTAATGCCAAAAAATAAATTGGTTCATATAATTTTATTTATCATGTATTTCCAGCTAGCATCTATAATAATCAGTTATTTTTATATTAGATCCGTAAAATCTAACCCTAAACTTTCATTCTAATGTATGTGTATACTATTCTACACAGATACCATTTAGTTAATTGTTTGGGTACAGCTAATGATGTTAATGTATTGAGATTAGTACAAACTGCTCTTCTGTTCAGAAAGGCTGATATCTAATCTCAGGCCCATTAACCCTTTGAGTGCCAGAGGGGTACGCAACAAATTGCTTTGCAATGCGTTGTGTACCCCTCTGGCACTCAGAGGGTTAACATACAATAAAACACTATCACTTCTAGTACTACTATTGTAATGGAGTGCCTTCTCCCTCAGAACATATAAAAGACTAGATTTTAGGCCTCAGAAAACAAATACATATTTTATTTTTACAGATGCTAGCATAAAGTACAAGGCATTTATGTGTGTACTAGTTGAAAAGCCCGTTACACGGGCCACTGCCAGCTAGTCGCGGGGCAGTCATGCACAGTAGAGACTGCCCACGCCACAGCTGATACAGTGCCAGCTGGTCGCAGTGCAGTCATGCTCAGTAGAGACTGCCCGCGCTGTGGCTGATTCAGAGTGGGACGCTCCTTCGGAGCACCCCGCTCTGTATGAGCCTCGTTACGGGCAATCTCTAATGCGCATGACTGCAGCATGCGCAGCAGTCTGTACTGCGCATGAATGTGTCGTTACAAAATTTATAGCAAATTATTATATAGGATGACTGTAGATCATTTTATGTGTTATCATGTTAGTATTCCTTTAATGCAGGATATATGTGAATAGTTTCCTTTGAAGGACTTTGCAGGAACCAGTACAACCTTGCAGTATGTGTTCTTCATTGTCAACATGCAGTAAAGGATGGTGGTCACATATTTATCTTTCTTACTTTTGTTTGACCAATCGTTTATAACAGTGCCTATGTAGATATTTCTCCTTTTTCAAAAAAGCTATTCATATTTGCATTGTTTTTTACTGAAAACAGATCATTAGCCTTATGACCAGATTCCATTACTGAACCTTGCATATTTGAGGAAATAATGTAAAGTCAAGGACATGTAATGAAGTGGCAACAGAGTGGTGTTTGCGTTATTCTAGGTTCAATTAGCTCTAACGTCACCTAGCAACACATGTATTATTGATTAGAAGCAATTCTGGAGCAAATTGCATCCTCTCTGGTGAAGTCTTATTTTAAAGACATCACCATGACGAAGACTTACTGGGTATCCTTTTGCGCAATATGTATGAAGAAAGGAAACAATTATTATTAAAGCAAATGTATTTGTTGGCCAAATTATGATGTTCAGGAAGTAATGAATGATGTGAGATTGTAAATTCAAAATAGTACAAACCCAATACCTCAGATAAGAATACTTCTGACACATGTTCCTATACCTCTTTTTTGCTACATGACTCTACATAACCTATACCAACATGGCACCTCAAGACAATATAGTAATCCTGGTATTTTATATATATATATATATATATATATATATATATATATATATATATGGCAGTAAGGAACGAGTCTTAATTTAACTTAGAAACTTTTTTATAAACCCTTTGGTTTTTAATTGGAAACCTCACTAGAAAATGAAGGATTCACATTTTTTTTTCAGATTTTTGTATGGGCTTCCAAGGTAAGTTCACAGGGGAGACAATACTGCATCTAGACTCCAATGGTGCAGTTTACATGAATGATTCAGTCTCACAAACGAGCACAAACACAGCATAATGCAACCTGGATGCATTCTGCAATGCAAAATCCAAGTTGAGCATGGTTGCTCTGCATGGTGGCCCATTCACATGATAAGGGAGGTTGTAATGCTCCTCCCAACCTACAATAACTGACCAACAAACATGGGTACCAACTATTAATATACGTCTAACACCCACACAGGTCATCCATCAAACCCCTGCCATGTGAGAGGATCACTGATGGAGTGCAGGAAAGTAAATCTGGGTGGCATGGGCTGCACAAAAATGGAGTACAGTCAGCTGACTTGTGTAGTCATAGCTTGCATTAATTTTTCAAACAAACCTTTGTAAACTAAATCCATGAAGTGAGCCGGAGGTTGTAAACTCTAGTATTCAGTCATATTCCAAGTAAAGATCTCTTTACACGAGCACAGGTGGATATGCAATTAGCACCGGAGGATCTGTCAGAATGACTGAGGAACTGTTTGATCCACCTTTGAGAATATATTTAAGCCCTTGGACACTGGAAATATATTGATTACATTATTTTGGTGTGCGCTAAATATGTTTCTAGTATTTGGGATCTTTAAAGGGATAGTAATACTTAAAATGCAAAAAAATATATGTTGTAAAACAAGAGTACTCCCACTGCTGAGAGATATTTTATTAAAAAATTATAACAGGTAAAACTTGAATTTTTTTAGGTGCAATATCTCAGTGGCCTGAAAATTTACAATGACATTGTTGCTACACCATCCTATGGAGATTTATGGTCTACGGACCAGAGCAGTCCATAGGATGGTGTAGTAACAGCGCCACAGTACATTTTCAGGCCACCGTGATATTGCACCAAAAAATTCAAGTTTGAGCTGTTGAGCACATGTACATTTATATTTTAGGAGGCAAATATATTTAAAGGTATCAACAACTGTATTTGTATCCTGTATTTCTATGGCTAACAAGGTACCAACTTTCATCTGTTATCACAATTTATATTTTAGGCATCAGAAAATACTGGATTCTTCCACATGCTAGCATGTTGTACAGGGTATTTAAATTTATATAATCCCAGTTCATTTTTAGGTGTTAGTGGTCCTTTAAAGGTTACAGGAAGTCCAGAGGAGTAGAGAGCCCACACTGTAGAAGATTTCAATTAACCAGTCATGCAAAGGCAAATTCTTGAAAGGACCAGTAATGTTTCCTAAAGAAAATGGATTTTTGTCTACTTACCAATAAATACATTTCTCTTAGTCCATGTGGAACACAGAAACCATGAGGTAAAGTATCCTCCAGCAGAAGGGCAGGGTATTGAGTATAAAGGCTCTCAGAGAAGTAGACTCCCTCCTGATCCATTTTATCCCTGCCTGATATGGTCAGATTTAATGTAGAGCAAAGATTAAAAAAAAGGAAGCTCAGGAAGTAAAGGGAATTCCCTGAACTAGAGAACCCAAGAGGACACCACCAGCCCAGGACCCAGGTTATTCTCAGGAAGGAAATCCTGTGTTCCACATAGAATAAGACAAAATAATGTGTCAGTAGTACACATAAATCCCCTTTTATTTTATATCCTGTGAGAACCACAAGACCCATGGGGCTATACCAAATAAACTACCAATATTTCAGGGAAGGAAAGAAAAAACCTCTCAAAGCACAGACCAGTTCAAAGAGAAGAACTGGAACAACATGGATCTCAGACAGCACACAGCAAACCAAGGAACAGGAAACCAATAGGTTACTTGCAAAAATCAAATCATGAAGGACACCTACACAGGCACAACTTTCTGTAGGACCTTCAGAACAAAACTGGCTTCAGCTGATGCCAGCATATTCACACAGTAGAGTCTGACAAATGTGTCAGCCTTATAGGCCCAAAAGGCACCTAACAACCTGGTGGAATGCGTTGTCTCCTTGATCCAGGAAGACACTTTCACCTTAGACACAGCATGGGCTGCACAAGAGCCTTTATGGAAAGGTTGTGTGCAGTTAACATAGCACTTCAGACAACTAACCACATCGAAAAGATGAAGCTCTTGCTCTGTCTACTAGATGGAGCTGGACAGAAAGGAGGAAGAACAGTATCCTGGTTAATGTGAAACTCAGAAACAACCTTAGGGAGCAACCCTATGGGAGATCGCAAGACCACCTATTAGAGTGTTAAACCTGAAAGAGAGACTTACAAGATAAAATCTGACATTTGTCCACCTGCCAAACAGACACAATAGCAAGCAGGAAGGCAGTATTAAACATCAAGTAATTGAACACAGAGGCTCAAAAGGAGCCTTCTGAAGCACTCCCAGAAACAGTTTCAAGTCCCATGGTGGAACTGGGTCCAGAAAGACTGACTAGGCATGAGCCGCTCCTTAGACAAGTTGATATGATTATGGAAAAAGACAGAAAGAGCTTAAATCTGCACTTATGTATAAAGTTAAGAACAAACCCTTTTTGAAGACCATCCTGAAGAAAGGCCAAAATAATCAGAGGCTGAAACGGTCATGGTCGTGACCCACGGACACCACACCTCTTACAGAACAGGGAACATACCCTTTGGTAGGCCCTGGAACAAACTGACTTATGAGCCTGCAACAATAAGCCCTTCTTCCTCAATATGTTGGCTTTAAGAGTCAAGCCATCAAAGACAACATTTCTAAAACCTCAGCAGAAAACCAGTACAGGAGGGAGCGAAGCCATGGAAGGAATAACCTCCTGTTGGATGTCCTTCATTCCTCCATGGGTACCTGTTCTAGGGAACTGTGCAGAGGAAAAAAAGCAACCTCTTTTTTCCACCTCTTATACATATCAGGTGAAGAGGAACTACAATCGGAGGCCTCTGAGACCTTAAGCATTTCCAGGACAGTCAGTGAAAGAACCAAGGGCTTGCTCATAAGAATCCCCAGCAGAGAAGGATCAATCCAGGTCATTAGCATCACTTTCCCCTACCTCAAAGGAGAAATTCCAAATAATGTGGGAATAGCCCAAGTGCTTTTTAGGGGGTGCAGGATAGTCCTGGGGCCATGAGTCTAAGACTATTTAAAGGAATGAAGGGATAGAGCTCCCTGAAAAAATTAACACCTTAACCCATGCAGGGTCCTGTTCAATAAGCCAATCTGTCTTGTGGCGCAATGGATTAAAGAGGTTTAAGGGACCCCTGGAACCTTAGTAGTCTTAATCTTGCCCATGTCTCCCTTAGGCTCTAACATAACCAAGATAACCTTTAAAGTATGAACTAAAACAGAAAACTCAGAATAAAAGTACTAATATACCTTTAAAAGTGCTTACCTGACTGTAAAGAATTAATGTGGCAAGCATGGAAGGAGCGATCAGCCTCTGTGTAGTCATAACAGTTTGAGTCCAAAAAGGCGGCTAGCTTGAAACCACTATTTCTCTTCCCAAAAGACTAGAAACAACAGGGTTATGGGAACTGTAGATTCCCTCTGTTAAAAATGGTGAAGTGGCTCTCCAGTTGACACTAAAATGTACCCCCTGATATTGGGGGAGTGGAGGTCCCCAGGAGCCCTACTAGATAGTAGGCAACATTAGAAGCACCAACAGCCTCCTTGCAGCTGCTTAACCCTCTGAGTGCCAGAGGGGTACAGAACGAATTGCAAAGCAATGCATTCCGTACCCCTCTGGCACGCTAAGGGATAAATACAACCGAAGACAAGACAAGTCCCTAATATGCTCTCTAGATTCCATCCTTGCATGACTGTCTTTAATGGCACTGCGACCCCAAAAAAGAAAAAGTATGTAAAAGTTAATAAAGAAGTTTAAAAAATCACTGCTATTAGAAGACTATACACAAAATAAAGTAAAAATAAACTAGAATATTAATGTAGATGCAAAACGCAAGGAATGCCTTGCCAGAAAGGCAGTGAAAGGGATAAATGAGAGAATCTCACTGTATAGCAACAGAGGAATGAAAATCTGAACAGTCATAGGAATAGTAAAGAGTGCTAGTCAGGCTTAAGCAGCACAGAGAACAGAAATGTGGCTGCCAGACAAACAGGGACATATTCACATGACCTATGAACTCTGAAAGAAAGAAACCATCCTCTTCAGTCTTCAGGGACCAATACAACAAGAAACAAACTGCTTCAGATAAAAATATAAGGAGGGAGCTGATAATGCAAGCCATCCTCCACCACACTCAGGTCCATGAAGTCTGTACCCTTTATCAAACCCAAATTTGGAGGCCAGAGCTAGGAGCCAACCTAATGAGGATTACACAGCCCAATTTCTAGCATAATAAAAGGCTAACTAAGAGATAATTGTTGCCCTGCTTCCATTCTATGGAAGGTCACTTTTAAAATTAGGCATATCTGGTAGGGACAGGGGTGAAGTGGGTCAGGAGGGAGAATCTACCACTGAGAACCTTTTTAGTCAAGTGCTGTGCCATCATTGTGGAGGATACTTTACCCTATGGTTACTTTGTTCCACATAGAAAGTAAGAGAAAAATATACACATTAGGGAGGATGCACTAATATGATTTCATGCATGAGAAGTGCTTTCTTAAGTACTGCCTGCCTGTCATGAATTCACTAATGCTGAAAATTTGTTACTAAATGTTGATTGCATCAAGAGGAGGGCAGTAGGGAAGTGAATAGCCATTTTGGGTGTTTCAGTCATAAAATTGTATACTGACAGATACATGTCTGTACCATTTTTACACATCTCCCCCATTGTGTCTTGGGTATCAATATAAATGTTTAGTAAATTATGAGCAAACCAAATGCACCTTGTGTACCAATGTAAAATTCTAATGTATTTTTTTGGGTTTTTTTTATTGGTACATATAGTCCTGTTGTTTAGCCCCAAATGATTTTATTTTTAATGCACAAACATCACCAATTAATTAAACTATTTCTACACTTTTTTTTCAAAAATGTTATGATAATTTGTTTCACAGACTTACCTATGCAGACTAGATCCATGAAGCCATACATCCCGTAGCAGATTTGAAAAAGGATGTCTTTTCTCTGCCATACTGCATAAGGGCTAAACGCTGACCACAGAAGCCAAGTTACACTCGATACTAGGAAGAGGGATCCAAGGATCACAGCTATCATCTGAACCTTTTCAACCAACGTTACAGTTATGCGTTGCCACTGAAAGGGAAAGCAGATATCATTAATGAATAAAAGAACAAGGTACCGATTGGTCTTATCAGTAAACAAATTAATTGTCCATGAGGACACCTTTTAGTGGACCAGGAAAATAATTATTCAAAGATGTAGAACAGTACAGTGTGTAACCATTGGAGTGCCAAGGCTTTGACATAATTTTTATGCTGGGGTAAAGTGAATTTTCGGCAATTTGATAATGATCAGATTAGATATCAACAAAATTATGACATGAATTAAAAAAAAAATGTTTTTATTAGTTAATAACTGTTATTGTCATACTTCAGGGCAGCAACAATTAAACTTACAGCTCTTAGTGCATTTGTCCCCGCTGGTGATGTAAGCTCTGGAGAGGAAGCTGATGTGACTTTGTGCCAATATAGACAAAAAATAACAATGAAGCTGCCAATGACAGCTTCATGTTTGCAAGAAGCTTGAATTGGGACAGGTCAATTAGTCCTGTAATTGTATAATGATTCTACTATCAAAGGTAGGAGTAGAGAGAAATTCTAATCTTGTGAAAAACAGAGCTTTAACATTATCATGCTAGCTGCTCTTTAAGTATGATTTCTGAAATTAAGGTAAAATTTACATATGGAACACGATATACATTTATTTGTTTATCTTTTAGAACAAGTTCAGCTTTTCAATGATATCTCTCATTAAATCGATATTGCATCCTTGGACAAGATATTATGGTATAAATATTATGAAAACATATTTTCCTATAATTCTTAACACTGGTATGGTACTGGTACTGAAAAATACATTGAAGACATATCAGAACATTAATAACTAGTGTAAAAGCCCATTTACATGGGCCAAAGTCTGTGCGTTTGGGCAGTGTCTACTGTGCACGATTGCATTGGACAAACATATATCTAGTCTGCGTTTGGGCAGTCTCTACTGCGAATGACTGCATTTGGACAATCTCTATTCAGCATGACTGCATCGTACAAACATACATCTGGCCTGCGTTCGGGCAGTCTCTACTGCGAATGACTGCGTTCGGCAGTCTCTACTGCGCATGACTGCATCTGACAAACATACATCTGGCCTTTTATTATTAGTGATGATGATGATGATGAGCACATGAAAACCTGTATGTACTCATTTTCAATGAGGTAATGTAAGGATAAGGTCAAAGGTCTTGCCTGGTCTATGGGGTGAATATGAGCATATGCCAGCAAGGAATGAACATTTTTGGCATGCAGAAAGTCCTACTTATGTCCATTTATTTGGTATTTTCTGGTATAGTGTATACCAAGGAACAGTGCATCAGGAAAGAGACTCGGCCACTACTGATAAAATAAGCACTGAGATTTTTTATTCTTAGTTTGCTCTTCTACATTATATTGGAGAAAAACAGTTGGACCATGAGGATCTGCCACCATCAGCTACTTATTGTTCTCTCCCACAAACAGTCTGTACACTCAAACCAAAACAAGTGGAGAGTGTGCCCTTCTTGTTTACAAAATCTTTCAGTATATCAGAGCTGCATCAACTCTTGTCTGTACATATTAAAACTATGGCCAAATATACTCAAATATAAAAAGTCCGGATTTTACTCCATAAGAGAACTTTCCTCATCTATCTATCCTAGAGGTTTCTTATTGTTCATGTAACATAGACTTTCTCAACCATTTCCTAAGTCCTCCTAAGAGTTTGGATTTTGTGGATCTCCCTACATAAGCACAGTTAGTCTGAAATATCCACTGACTGAATGCCCTTACTCAGACAGGGACGTCAGAACCTGCACTGTTTGGGCTACTTGAGGACAATGTTCAAGAAACTCTGCTCTAATTCATTAGCATTATGGAGAGAATTCAGGAAGCTAAATAAAAGCAATTCTGAAGCAAATAAACTTCACCATAGGGTAGAAATAATTCTTGTAAAATCCTCAATAATGTAAATGTTTTTTTTAAAGCCTTCAATGCTTCAGATATCTCTAATCCAATAAAATGCATTCAAGCGGTTAAAAATCCTTGGGACATTTTTCTCTATCCTCCCTGGTACAGCTAATTATCTCCAGCATTACTCCTCTCTAGCTTTCTGAATATTGCCCTATGTTCTCAAATCAAAACATTTTATTTCATATTTTCAAAGTGTGAAATTTTCCTAAACAGAAACAGACTGATGACAGATTATCCACAGACCCAAATAAACTGAAATGTGGAGTTCTTTATCCATGACTGGATTACACTGATTACTCACAGTGAAGAGAATCTACCACATATGGTAATACAGGCTACATACAAGTGCAAAAGTGATATATATATATATATATATATATATATATATATATATATATATACATATATGTATATATAAAGAGAGAGAGAGAAAGAGACAAAAAGGGGGAGGTGGTAGCACTCACTCTTAAATGGTTTTTGCCCAGGTGCACCATCCCAAATCTGTATATAGCATAGAAGTAAAATAGGGCAGCAGCCGCGGATCTTTTTCAGAATGGCTTTCCTGGCACATTTGGTCAAAACAGCATTGTCAAATGACCATGTTATTTTGACCAATTATGCCAATAAAGCCATTCTGAAAAAGACCCACAGCTACTGCCCTATTTTACTTCTATGTTCTCTCTCTCTCTCTCTCTCTCTCTCTCTCTCTATATATATATATATATATATATATATATATATATATATATATATATATTAGAGTTAAGATTGTAGCCATATTAGTCCAGTGATGTAGTTGTTAAAATAACAAACAACATTAATATCTTGTAATACCTTTTTTATTGGACTAACACAATTATGGACTGACAAGCTTTCGGGATAAACTCCCTTTCTCAAGTCTAAAGCATTTCTGAGCACAAGGACACAAAATTCACAGTTAAAACAGTTAATACATTGAATTCAAAGCTGTGTTGTTGCTGGGGTTAACACAGAGGAACTGCTGATAAGACAGGGACCAAGAGAAAAGCCACACTCTTCTTGTGGAGGGTCATAAATACCCTGTGCAAGGTACAGTGTGGGGGGGGGAGAGAAAGAAAAGAAAAATACAGGAGATAGTATGGGAGGGGAGAGAGTTAAAAAAAGATTGCACATATTAAGAATGCTACAATGCCAACAATCCAGTATGGGCATGCAGGCCTATATATGCTTGTTTTTATGCTTTATTACCGTGATTAAATTAAACTAGAAATAATCACAAGCAAATGACCATTTGGTTCTAAATGAAACATTGCCAGTACTCTTTATGGCTGGCCTCCATTGGTATTTGGGACAATTTCTATTTTGACCCTGTGTGCCAGAAGGGGTGTCCAACCCACTGTGAAGCAATAGTATATTAATAACAAATATGCCTTTGTTTTTTATTGAAGGAGCAGTAAACTTTTTTTATTAAAAAATATGTTATAGGACTTTTCCTGCTAAATAAAACGAGAGTACTCAGCTGCTGGAGGGCAGTGGTGTAACTAAAGGGAGTGCAGCTGCACAAGGACCCAGCTTTCATGGGAGCCCATCAGCATACCTGGGAACTTTCAATTGTTGTCTCCATGGAGGGGAGTGCTCTAGTGCTGTAGGGGGTGAAAAAAATGACGTGAATCGTGTCAAAAGGGGGCAGGACTTGACGCAAGTTGTGGGGCAGGGCTTAAAAGTGTGACACAAATCTTAAAAGAAGGCTGGGGAAGGAGGAATACAGGGGGAAAGAGCAGAAGCTGGCAGAGTTTCAACAGAAACTCCCCACATCCGGAGGAATCAGCCTCTGACCTAGAGACCCGGTAATGCAGTATCAAAACCAGAGTCTCCGGGGCAAATCCGGAGAGTTTCCAGGTATGCCCATGAGCAGCCTCTCAGTGATGGGTCCCCTTGTATGTGGGACCTGCAACACCTGACAATATAACCAGTTTTCTATCTGCATTGTTGGTCTGTGATATCATTACATATGGTGACTGTAGCTAGTAAGATAAAAAAACAGAATTGGTGAGCCCCTTCTCTTTTCTTCATTATTAATTTTAGCATTTAAGATGTGTCTGACTGATTGCAAAACAATACACTGGTCATTCCTCTGGCACTAAAAGGGTTAAATGGTAGCATATGAATTGGGACTCGTGATGTAGTAGCTCCCTAGCACTGCAAACCAATTGCTTTTCCTCTCTGTTTATTCCAGTCCCACAAAGATCTGAAATCCATCATGTTTAATTGCACCATGGGTCATTCTCAAGCATGATTTAAACTTCCTTCAGGACATTAATCCTTGCGAGGGCAGCCATTAAAGGGATAGTAATACTTAAAATGTTAAAAAAAATATGTTGTAGGGTTTATCCCCCTGAGTAAAACAAGAGTACTCCCACTGCTGAAAGGTGTTTCATTCAAAAGTTATTAATTTTCAAAGTTGAATTTTTTAGGTGCAATATCACAGTGGCCTGAAATTGTACAGTGGCGCTGTTGCTACACCATCCTATGGAGATTTATGGTCAATTGACCAGAGCTGTCCATAGGATCGTGTAGCAACAGCGCCACTGTACAATTTCAGGCCACTGTGATATTGCACCTAAAAAATTCAACTTTGAAAATTAATAACTTTTGAATGAAACACCTTTCAGCAGTGGGAGTACTCTTGTATTACTCAGGGGGATAAACCCTACATCATATTTCTTTTTACATTTTAAGTATTAATATCCCTTTAATGACCACTGAGCTTTTTTCTTGTTTTAAGAGAGATTTGAATTCTGTGATGGAAAAGCAGTGTGTAGTCGAGCTGCCATCCCAGAATCCCATGACCGTGCCAGGACCGTCGCAGGTTCTTACATGCCTGGACCGGTTTGGCGATCATGGCACGTCAAGGTTCCTTAAAGTGTTAAATAAGGTATAGTGTCAGAGAGAATTTTCAATATTGCTACAGCCTCAGGTTTGCTCCAGGGCCAGGTAGGTTCTAGTTATGTCTCAGCAGGGAGATTTTTCATTCAAAAGATATTACAGATCAATTTTGTTTTTTAATTAAAAAATGTTGGTTACCAGGTGACGCTGTTCCTATCACTTGCAATGGAAAGTCGTAATCAAACTAGTGGTCTCCAATACAGTGCATTTTAAAAACACCCACAGTTGGTGCTGTGGATGCTTGATTAAAATTGAAAGATGCTTGAGCCATATAACTTTTGAATGAAATCTCTCTCAGCAATGGAGGTAGTCTTGTTTTACTCAGATGAAATGCACTATTACATTTGTTTGATAGTAATGATTACTGTTCCGTTAAGAAATGAAAGGGGATATTGGAACTATTTTTTATTGAACAATTTTTTTCTTCAATAAACATGCTTTGAAAAATAAATCTTTATGTTTTGGTGGCAATGTCGCACTTTATGATAATTACCTACACAATATTCTAATTAGTTAAAGCCTAAACTCACTACATTGCCACAAAAAAGTTCTGGAGGTTGGCTCACCAAAGGTAACTTTCATTGAGGCTGGTTCCACTGTTGCTGCTGACGGGGCATATTTGCCCTATATTGTTTATTTTTTACCTCACTACGACTTCCCACCACCAACTAGTTTACCTACTATAAGAGGATTTTAGTCTTACTTGTTAAATCCTTTTCCCTTAGTCCATACAGGTTACTGGTAACTTTGGGTAGATGATCTGCCCCTTTAACTAGGCAGGAACAATTCTAGAAGTGAATGCAGGGGGTGGAGCCTACCTTACCTCCTTGGCTGCAGCTAGCCAATCAGCTCCAGTAAGATTTGAGACATTAACTATTGACTAGATAGTAGAAGGGAAAGAAGACTCCTCTAAGCATGACCCCGAAGGGCACCACAATCTCCTGATTAATGTGGAACACACGGACCACCTTCAGGACTAACTCCTGCGAAGTGCGAAGCACTGCCTTGTATTTGTGAAACACTAAAAAGGGTGGTGTATAAGACAGAGCATGTAACTCCATGACAAGGCGAAGAGACACGATCGCCAGGAGAAATGCCATTTTCCATGTCAGCAGGCGTAGAGGAATAGTAGCCAAGGACTCAAAGGGAGGGTGCTGAAGGACGCCCAAAACCAAGTTAAGATCCCACTGAGGAGTGGGAGTCTTGAACACAGGAGGAGTATGAATGCCGCCCTGGAAGAAAACCTTGACATCAGGAAGAATAGCAATGCGCCTCTGAAAGAAAACAGAGAGAGCAGAAGTCTGAACCTTAAGGGAACTCAAACTGAGTCCCTTATCCACACCGTCCGTCAAGAAAGCCAGGACCGTAGGCAGATCATATCCTGAGAAAGGTCCCTATCAGCACATCAAGATAGAAAGGTCGACCAGACATGATGGTAGGCCTTAGAAGAAACAGGTTTGCGGGCACTAAGAATAGTAGCCACCCCACCAGAAGAAAAACCTTTCTTCTTCAGTACTGAGGATTCAATTTCCAAGTCATCAAAGCTAGATGATGAACATCCTCCTTCCACAGGTAACCCTGTAGAAGAAGAGCAGGATGGCAAGGGAGCCGGAATGGCTCTGCCATGGACAGATCCAGAAGCTCCAGAAACCAAGCCTGTTGAGGCCAGTACGGAGAAATCAGAATGACTGGACAGTGCTCCAGTCTAGATTTCTGTAACACCCTGTGCAACATGGGGAGGAGTGGAAAGATGTAAGCCAGAGGAAATAACCAAGGAATGGACATGGCATCCACCACTAGAGCTAGAGGATCCCTCCAGTGAGAACAGAACCTCAGAACCTTCTGGTTGTGTCTTGTCGCCATCAGGTCGATGCAAGGAAGACCCCACTTCTGAACAATAAAGGAGAACACATCTGAGTGCAGTTCCCACTTTAAACTGTCCACCGTGTGTCGACTGAGGAAGACTGCCATGACGTTGTCTACCCCAGAAATGTGCGCTGCGGATATGGCAGGAACATGTTCTTCTGCCCAGGACAAAATAGCCTTGACCTCTAACCAAGCAGCAAGACTTCTTGTTCCGCCCTGCTTGTTGATGTAAGCCACGGCCGTGGCGTTGTGGGACTGGACCCGGACTGGGTATTCTTCCAGCTGGGGTGTCCAATGGCGAAGAACATGAAATATCGCTCAAAGCTCCAACACATTGATGGGAAGGAGAGATTCCTCTGTAGACCACTGACCCTGAGCACTCAGGTGACCCAGGACTGCTCCCCAGCCAGAGAGGCTGGCATCCATCATCACCGTGGTCCAGAAGGATACCAGGAAGGATTTGCCCTTCAGCAGATTGGAGAGGTGGAGCCACCACGACAAACTCAGTTCCACATGAAGAGGGAGGTATACTGACATCTTCAGAAGGTCTGGCTGACCCTTGCACACCTGGATCACAAACCTCTGGAGTTCCCTGGTGTGAGCCATGGCAAATGGGACTGCTTCTATGGTGGAGATGAATTTCCCCACTAGAGAGGACAGCTTCTTGGGTGGAACTGGACCGTGAGTCAGGACAGAAGAAACCCTGTGGGCGATCTGTTGAGCCACCCCGTCCGTGAGAAACACCGTGCTCTGCTGAGTGTCGAAAAGAAGGCCCAGGAAGACCAGATGCTTGTATAGAACAAGATCTGACTTGTCCATGTTGATGATCCACCTGTAATGGCTGAGAGAATGAATGCAGTCCTGAACCTGCTGATGAAGAAGTTCCTCAGAAGGGGCTTTCAGATGCAGGTTGTCTATGTATGGAGTAGCTCTGATGCCGTCCCGATGGAGGACGGATACTAAAGATCCCAGGACACGGTTGAAGACTTGAGGAGAAGCATCAGCAACTGGCAAGGCAGTGGACTTAGATAACCTGGGGGAATGAACCCACTGAGCAAGCGCCACCTCAGAGAAGGGGTAAAGCTTGGCAAATTTCTTGGAAACCGAGGGTTTCCTGTCCGGAGACTTCCATTCATCAGACACAAGGTGGTCAAGAGTGGGGTTAGGTGGAAAACAAGTGTAGGGCTTTTTAGGCTCCTGAAATACCTCAGAGGAATACGAAGAAACCTCCTGAACTAAGGGAATGATTAGGGTGGTTAAGATAGCTCTGATCAAGCCCTCAGCTGAGGGATCCAGATCAGCCTCAAAGGGGTCCCCAAAAAACTGAGAGGAGCCCATAGCAGAACATTCCTCAATATCTGAATCCACCAACAGTTTCTCTGAGGAGGAATCTGATACGTCAGGTACTCCTTGCGGTTTCAGCAGGGAAGATCTGATGGAGGAAGGGGTCTGCCAGGAGTGGAAGAACCCCTGTAACTGGGATGAAAAGAGTTGCAATGTAGACCGGAGGTCTCTAGTAGCAGCCTTGAACTTTTGCACCCAAGCTGGCTCTAATGCATGGCTGGAGGTCCCTGGGAGAGACTCAGGGATATCAGAACATGTTGGGTATAAATGATCTGAGAATTCTCTAGGTAACCCTGAATGACATGAGGAGCAATGTGCAATAGGGGACACAGAGACCCCTGCATCCTTAGTCTTAGGCCTGGCCCCAAGCTCTAACAGAGTAGACATTCTCACAGTATCAAAATGTTTAAAGTATAAGGAATCACCCAAATACAGTGTGTGAGATTAAAATTTCACCCCAGAAATCGCTAAAATGCACTTATCTGGCAGACGAAGGATACTCGTTCAGGAAAAGGCACAAAATGGCTGCCGTGGAGGGAGCCAATCAGAAATGAGCGTGCGAAGCAAGCACTGATGGGAAATGTAGTTTTCCCAGAAAACGTACCCCAATAGTGCCCGAAGCCCCCTGAGCCCCCAACACACATAAAGCGTTAAACGGATGACAGAGCAAGAGCAGACAATTAAAATGGTAAGTTACCACAGAAACTTGCTCCAAAACACCCAACAGACATACAGATAAATCCAATGAGTGTAGGAGTGCACAATAGGAACTCCAAAGGAAAAAACCCATGTGTGGAAGGCCACCGTGGGACATGTGGACCTGCAGCACTCAAAGGGTTGCTCACCTTTCCTGCAGATCTTCAGTCTTCAGACTACCATGTATTAAGAAGAAGCCTCGGTGGGCAACTCCTGAGGAAAGAACTTGAACACAAGATTTTCCCCCCAGGGCTTAAGGTCCACAAAAAGCACCTGGATACTGAGCTAGCCACATCTAAGGGCATTGTCAGTTATGGTAATCCACCTAATGATGGTATTCCATATCTAACAGAAAAATAAAAAAAATAGCTAAAACTATAGCAGAACTGATCTCCTGCCTGTGTCTTCACAGAGGAACAAATATTAATGGAGCTCATTGGCTAGCTGCAGCCAAGGAGGGAAGGTAGATTCCTCCCCCTGCATTCACTTCTAGAATTGTTCCTGCCTAGTTAAAGGGGCGGATCGCCTAACCAAAGTTACCAGTAACATGTAATGGGCAACAGAGAAATGTATTTTTAAAAGGTGTCAAAGTAATATGCTTCCATAAGTGCAACACTCATACTTTGTTACTTGTATACAGTGACCCCCCCACATTCTTTTTTTTCTGTTCCTACTTCTCCTAAATAAAAACATTTTAGTAAAATGATTTTACAGTTTAAAAAAAGACCCCAGTGTGTGGACTCTGCCTATAATCATTCATATCATAGTGTGGGGTAATACTGGTCCAGTACAGCAGAAACAAATTAGAATAAAGTGCCATCAACAGTTCAATGTTAATTTCTGTGCTGTTGACTCTGCCACATAATACTGTGCTCTTAGCCACGTCACATGGAAAGGATGGTTGAAGGATGGTACAGTTTCACATAAATAGTTCACAGCATAGGACACTTTAACATAAGGGGAAGGGGAGATGATGGGAGAGAGGTTATCCAGAGTGCCAGAGTGGTGTGCAATGCATTCTGGAGCAATGTGATGCACACCCATCTGGCACGCAGACTCTTATTATGAAGAAGACATTAATCATTGAAGGTGTGTGATTATGATTTTTGTTTTTGACAGACCAATTCCTTCTGTCAACAGGTGAAATAATGTGTGTATTCTCATATACTGCACAGAATCAGAAACATGTAAACTTTAGGTCATGTGACTATCTCTGTATCTATCATCAATCTGTCTATCTAGCTATACAGATTCATATATAGATATATAACTTACATACAAATACCTTGTTCAAAAGAACATATAGACTGTTAAAATGAAGACAATACATTATATTTAGTGAATAATTACAATGTAATTCATCAAGTATGTTGAAGTGTATAATTTAAAAGGAATGAGAGGATACTGTTCACTAATTATAACTTGACAGCATAAGCACTTTGGCAAAGATTGCATTGAGTTTCATGTTTACTGTGCTGAATATATCCATTATACATGGAAAATTATACTTCATGAAAAATATTTAGTTCACACATTTTGTAACGTATGTCTAAGATACCATTTTCATAAATGTGTTTTAGTTTTAGATGCAATACAATTTTGTGACATTGAAATGCTCTGTAAATGTTACCTCAAGGTCATTGTGGCTAAGAAATACAGATGTGCAGCACGCAGATCACTTGTAAATAAGTATTTACATCCCTTAACCATGCTCATTGTCTCATAGACTTCACCACAGTAAAAAGATATAAGAATTAAAAACACATGTTTCAAGCAGACATTCTGTTTAACATTATTGCCATTGGCTTACACTTGCTTCTATTGTGTTATCAAATAAAAAAGGTTATTTACATGAAATCTCAGCCTAGCTCCTCATAGCACAGTCATCCTCACAGCTAAAGTGCCCTCGGGTCACCCATTTCATATTTCCACAATCATGTAAGCAGGTGGGGAAGCAGAAAGTGATAGATGTGACAGGAGGTGTAAGGAAAATTGCAATGGAATCAGAGAGAATATGATATGAAGACAGTCATGCAACTTGTGCCAGGGCCCTCTGTATGAACATGAAAACTGTCAGGACCATTTTAACAACAGGGTAAAATAAGAAGCTGCTAATGGACCACTGGTGGAAGAGCTAGCATCAGTCAAGGAGAAACTCTGCCTGTCATACAATACAGTCTAGAATTCTTTGCACCTCCTTCTCTCTCATGATCTTAGGCACAAAAAAGAATGAAACAAGGTGTGAAAAATCAGCATTGTGTCAAGACGGGTGTACCAAATGAGCATATGTGTGAAAACTTAATATTATGTAGGTGTGATCACTTAGCACTGTTTTAACCTTGGTGTGGGTACATAACATTTAATAAAGCTAAATGTATGGTCAAAATGTTGTATACTTACTAACTTGAATGGTACGTTTTAGAAGACAATTATTATTTAACACCTTGGATGCCTCTCTAGCACTCAATGGGATAAATGGACAATAAAAGGTCAATAGAAGACCCTTTAACCCACTGCCAGTGCCCTCAGAGCTATAGTAACAGAGCTCCTATAACTTATAACTCACCTATTTGCTGTGCAGATCTCCAATATCTACACAGCTGGCTTACATCTGTGCTTAATCTGTGCTCATGGGAGTTTTTTCTTGTTTCCATAGAATCCATGTGTCAATTATTTTCTATCAGTGTTCTTCCATGGAGATGAGTAAAACTCCCTTGAGTACTTAGTAAGGCTATATTGCCACCCAGGTTTGCAGATACTGGTGGTCTGCACAGCAAGCCACCAGGCAACTGATGAGTTATGTACTATGTTAAAACCCATAGCTATGAGGCTTTGATAGTAGGTTACAGGGTCTTGAAATGATACTATACTGTCCATTTAAGAGGGCCCTCTATTTCATACAGGGCCCAGCAGCAGCTTTAAAGAGTCCTGGCAGTTGTCAATCTGATATTTCTTCACATTGGTCATTCTGGTTTTATTTACTTCCCTAGAGTCAATATATTGACTCAATATATATATTTGTCATTTCCCCTGCTTTTCAATCTCACACTACAGCTATCTAAATAAACCTCCCATTTGTTAGGACATTATTAAAACCTTTTAGTGATAGAGAAAGCATCCTTGGCTTTATCCATTTATATATTAACTTATATAAATTATTATTTTCAAACTGGTTTCTGTGGAACTCCAAGGTATGCTGAAGAAGAAAAATGGGTTCTACAGATCAAAAGTACATAATGGCGGACAGTTGAATGAGGCTGAGGAGGCCATTTGTTATTTTTTGTTTTGTGACAACCAGTGGACTTGTGGAAGACTGAAACATTTCGGTTTTGTTTTCTGTTATAATTCTCTTGTAATAAATACTAGAACCTAGTCCCTTCTAGAAAATTCTAGAAATTCTTATTACATTTTTTACAAATGGAAAAAAAACCCTGTAATGGAAAGTAAAAGAACAGACTGATATTACAATAGAGCTGCCACTTTGTCACAAACAGGTAATTTTGAAAGAACTTTCAAAATCACACACACATTACTCAGTTTATGCAAATGAGATTGTATTATCCAGCAGGAAATAGCAGTTGGTATGATAGTATATGGCAGGCATGCCTACCAGAATCGTTATAATTGATAAATTGACAAATAAATATACCTAAATGTCTCGTACACGGTTGTTAAAAAAAAAAATGGCTAAAAAGTTTAGGGAATTTTGAAAATCACTTATTTTTATACAAAGTACTTTTAGGAAGCTACTTAGAGAAAAACACACACATGCACATGCCCTTTCACCCCTCCACATTCACCTTTTCACTAGTAATATTTCAATAATTCTTTATGGTGTTATGATATTGCTTATATAGTTTAAATAAAATGCATGAAAATTAATGTTTTGTATGTAAGTGATTGAGAATGTGGGAAAGTAGAGCTATGTGGATGGATTTAAATGTTTCAAACACACAGATTTACACCATTTCCCGTATTTATATATTTCTTTTTTTCCATACACATGCTCTTTCAATGGCATGATAAAGCTTATTATGAGAGAGCAGTAGCTCTACCTTAGTTAAGGCTTGAACTAGAGTTCTAAGTTTAATGCCTTTTCAGCTAAACACTGCTTTACAAGGAAGTCCCCAGATGCAGCAGAAATGTTGGATTTAAGGTTTCCATTTCTGTATGGACATGAAAAATTCATTTTTCAATATTCATTTTCTTGTGGAACATAGAGAGGTTGTGGAGTACTAATGACTAAACATCACAAAAAGGTGCCCATATTTCAGAGAAAGGTAGTGACCCCCTTGGTCAATAAGATATTCCTGTACAAAAGGGGTATAAATGCACGGGATGGGAATATTGATATATCTCTATAAATCCCTGGTAAGGCCTCCGCTAGAATATGGAGTAGAGTTTGGGCACCAGTTTTTAAAAACACTTTACTAAACTGGAAAAAGTACAGAGACGTGCAACAAAACTGATAGAGGAATTGGATGACCCAAGTTATGAAGAGAGACTAGACAAATTGTTTTTGTTTACAATAGAGAAAAGAAGTCTAAGGGGTGATATGACTCCCCTGACAAATATATTCAAGGTCAATACAAGGAACTCTCTGACGAATTAATTATTAAAAGAGCTAAATATCCGACTGCCATAGTCAAGAAGGATTTTTTTTACCCAGATGGGGCTTAGTTGGAAATTGTCTTCAATGGTTTTTTCTTTTCTTTTTTATGACTTTCCTGATCAACAAGGGTGATATGGCACGGGCTGAACTTGATGAATGACATAAAAAGAATCCTTAGTACATGTTTCAGAACTGTCGCTAAAGTTTGCATCGACAGGTCAAATTCATAATGAAAAGTTTATAAATAAGTTTATTTATAAATATTATATAGCCAATGTAGGAATAAAGGGATCCAAACACACAGAAACCCTTTAAAGGGTCAGTAATGTCCCTTAAAAATATTTAGGCAGAGGTTGAAAAACGAAACTAAATGCCACAAACCTTATCTCTCAAACCGCTATGGTTTGAGAGATATAGGGATTTAAAATTCCTCCCCTCCCCTTCTGATGTCAGCGTTTAGCTAACAGCAGGAGATCCCGGTCCAGTGACCAGCAAGTGGCTCTGCAGCAGAGCCAGAATCGTGTTACTTAAAAAGAATTAATTCATTGGAAAGGTCTACAAAATGTGCTTGCAAACCAGGCAGACTTTGTAGAGCTTTCCAATGAATGAATTATTTTGCAACAACGTGATTTCAGCTCTGCTGCAGAGCCTCCTCGAATTTTATGACTCAAATCTCCTGCTGTCAACTTTACAGTTAACATCAGGAGAAGGGGAGGGAGGGGGAACTTTGAATCCCTATATCTCTCAAACCATAGCAGTATGAGAGATAGGATTTGTGGCAATTAGTTTCTTTTTTCAACCTCTACCAAACTCTAAATATTTTTTATGGGACATTACTGTCCCTTTAATGAGGCACTCAGCCACAAGTCTAAATAACAAAAATTATTTTACTGATAGGTACAAGAATAATAAGACAAAAATAAAGGATTCATACACACACACTTAAAACATACATAAAAACCACAAAATGGAGGTCAAGTGAGGTTCTAAATAGATAGATAGATATTTATCCACAAATCAGATAACTCCTCTAAATATTGTAAACAGTAACTATATTAATATAAATATCATAGAAGAGCAACATGTAGCATAAAACAATCAATAACACCTGGACTGTCAAGGCCTGTGTATACCCAAATGTGCAAAAAATGCTCAAAACAATACATACATACATACTTACAATAGTTAGTAACCTCGCGAGTCCCTCCACAAGCCCTGACGAAGCCGTTTTGGCGATATGCGTTGGGTAGTGTGGGCTTGTGGAGGGATTTGTGAGGTTACTTACTATTCACCTGTGACCATCTTTTTGATAAGTATTGTGATAATCCTAGTTTTTTTAACTAGTCTAGCTTTGCACTTTAATATAAGCACTAATAGGGCATAATTTGTCATTGTATGTCATTTTTTGAGCATTTTTTGCATATTTACTGTGGTTTGCACATTTTACTCAGGCCTTGACGGTCCACATGTTATTGATTGTTTTTTGCTACATGTTGCTCTTCTATGATATTTATATTAATATAGTTACTGTTTATAATATTTAGAGGAGTTATGTGATTTGTGGATATCTATCTATCTATTTAGATCCTCACTTGACCTCCATTTTGTGGTTTTTAGGTATGTTTTAAATGTGTGTGAATCCTTTATTTTTGTTGTATTATTCTTGTACCTATCAATAAATCATTTTTGTTATTTAGACATTTGGCTGAGTGCCTCATTAAAGGGTTTCTTTGTGTTTGGATTCCTTTATTCCTACATTGAATATATAATGTTTAGTTTTACCCTGAGTGCACCAGGCAAATTCGTCGCCTTTAATTTATCCCAGTCTTACCTTTGTTCTAGTGCTGACCAGACCTTCTTATTGTGATGAAGTTTATAAATATGTCTATCTGTGAATTTTCAGTGAATATTATGAGAAAATTTGCAAATAAGAATTATTTTTCACATACATAACTATCACTATATACTTCCATTAAGAGCAGTTTGTACCTGGCTTAAAGATTTAATCACTAAAACGGCCTTTATCACCTTTCCACCACAACAACCTTGTCCAATACATTTTATGGACACTGGGGGGAGATGTATAAAAAGTCTTCTTAGTGTATGTAAAATTAGCTACAACAGGTGATATTTATAAAGAAGTAATGACAGTATAAATATGTCTATCTGAGAATATTCTGATAACATTTGCTGAAATTTGCTAATGAGAATATTTTTTCGCTTGCATAAGTATCACTATGTATTTCCATTAAAGGGATAGTATTACTTCAAAATTACTATCCCTCATATTGTAGCCCTTAATAAACTGAGTTAAATGACACCAGCGGCATCTCTCAAACCTTTATGGTTTAAGAGATAGCCGTTTTCAAAGTTTCCTCTCCCCTGCTGTCAGCGTTCTGCTGCCAGCAGGGGAAGCCGGTCTCTGAATCAAGCAGAGGCTCTTCAGCAGAGTCGATATCTCGTTATGGAAGGTAAAATGATTCATTGAAACAGTCTTCTACGTGTGCTTGGTAACCAAGCACACGTAGAAGACTGTTTCAATGAATCATTTTTCCTTCCATAACGAGATATCGGCTCTTTTTAAGAGCATCCACCTGTCCCGGGACCGGATTCCCCTGCTGGCAGCAGAACGCTAACAGCAGGGGAGAGGAAACTTTGAAAGTGGCTATCTCTTAAACCATAAAGGTTTGAGAGATGCCGCTGGTGTCATTTAACTCAGTTTATTAAGGGCTACAATATGAGGGATAGTAATTTTGAAGTAATACTATCCCTTTAAAAACAGGTTATACCTGGTGTTAAGATTTAATCACTAAAACTGCATTTATTTTTGGCACAAATAGCAATTTCTTTATAATATATTTATATATATACTAGTATCAAAGCCCGTATACATGGGCTAAAGTGCACCGAGTGGCCCTGGCTGCTGCCCCGAAGCAGAGACAGGCAGTGAGCCGTCCGGAGCTCCCCGCTTGGATCAGCGCGTTCGGCGAGTCTCTCGCTGAACACGCTGATCCTCAATGGGGAGCTCCAGACGGCTCACAGCGAAGCTTCCTGTGTGTGAAACCACACATGCTCAGTCTCTACTGCGCATGTGCGGTAACGCTCACAGGGAGCGACGCATTCTATCACTTTATGTTATAGGATATATATATATATATATATATATATATATATATATATATACTATAAGTTGCAACACAGTTCCTATTTGGACAAGATCATTCTACTCCAATTTTCAAAAATGTCATTTGACTGGAGTTAATACTTAGTGAAAAGTAGATAAATATTCTTTATTACTCCAGTTTTATAAATCTCCCCCACTGAGTTTTATGTTTGGGATCTGGGGACTCCATTGAACTTATTTGCTCTCCTTGAGGTATTAACTTTATATATGGGATCTGTTTATGTACTGGGTATATATTCTATATCCTATACATAGTATTTAGGCACTAAGTAGATGAATACACTAAGGGCCATATGTTCATAGGGGTAACAGCAAAAAAATGTCGTATGAAAGACAAAAATAAGTAATTGTATGCAAGAATGACATACAACAAAAAACTAGTAATGTCTGGTGTGTACGACACAACTCCAGAATAATGAGCCCAGCGACACTGTACTTTGAAAAGTCGTTACAAACGACAAAAGCTATTTCGCTACTTCTTTGAACATATGGCCCTTAATGTATGGGGTTTATGCACCGCACACTTAGTACATAGCATCCATTTGGACATTATGTGTTATTTATGGGGGTCTATGCAACATTTGCATAATATTTAAAAAGGATAAAATAAACAGATTAATGGTGAGCTCAGAATAGCTTTTATTAGTAGTGTTCAAATAGTTACATATGTGTATGGCCAGGAGAGCAGCAAGACATTTCTTGGCTACATATATGGTATCCTATTTAAAAGGTGCCCTCTATTTGTCGACCATGAAAAGGGCAACATCATAATGTCGCCTGCATCAAAAGGGCGACATCAGAATTTTGCCCGCTTCAAAAGGGAGACATCCTGATGTTGCACTCTGAAGCTTCGCCAAACAGAGGGCAACATTTCCATAGGACATTATTCTAAGACACTTATTCCATAGGTGTAAAGCAGTTGAATGAGAGTTAAGTATAACCCTTTCAGTCCCCCATCATCATGCAGAACATGCAGGTATCAGTGCAGACATCTTGCCTTAGAGACATCTGCACACCTGCGCTGTCCATCCCAGTCTGCTCTAGGAGGTATTGCACTGTACCTTAAGGTAACAGGAAGGGACTGACAACGCAGATGCCTCTAAAGCAAGAAGCCTGCCCGTCAGTCTCAGATCAAGTAGGATTTCTTAATAATGCTGTAATTATGCTGGATAATACTACTATTTCTAAGCTTATCGCTATATGAATAATTATTGGGGGGGACTTTATTTGGAGTGATAGTTCCCCTTTAATCTATGTGCTTTATGCAGTCTGTACATGGGCTTTAGTTTTTATGTAAGGCAGAGATGTCTAAGTTCTGTCTTCAAGGACTACAAACAGGCCACGGATTATAGATGTTCCTTATTAACCCCTTAAAGTCCCATGCCGTGCTAAGACCGTCAGCCTGTTCCTGCACTTAAGGACCAGTGGTGCTCTGCCATCCCAGAATGAACACAGACAGAACAGGGATTTCAGGGATAACCTTAAATCCTGGCCTGTTTGCTGCCCTTGAGGAACAAACTCCCACACTACACCCCAGATGTATGGGGGTCTATGACCCCAAGCATAATGTTTACTTCCCCTTGCCAAGTAACATTTCTGTATGGCGATTCTGCACTCCATACATATTATTTAACAACCCTCCCATATAAAAGAGAAGGGATGAGGTTCTAAACAATACATATTATGTATGGAGATTACTTACCACATATATATTATTTAGTCTTACAATATGTTTTATGGATATGCTCTTTTATCTATAAAATAATTCAGTTTTAATGAAAGAGCAAATGTTAAGCTGTTTCATTTCAATGAATTAACTCCCAGTAACAGGTGTACACTTTTTTTTTCTCTACAAGAATTACACTACAACATTTTTCATAATAAAATCTTACTGCTGTTTTAATAGGGAGTGGAGGAGGTCAGTATATAGCAGCAGCAGGTCCTAGGAACCAGGGCCGGACTGGCCTACCGGGATACCGGGAAAAATCCCGGTAGGCCGCCAGCACTGGGGGCCGGCCGAGGCTGCTTAAATAAATGCAGCAACTTTACAAGTCTAATCATCGGCGGCCGCGAGGTTTGAACGGCCGCACGCCGCATATAATGAGTGGAGGCAGGCCGGACCTAGACCCAGTGACGTAAGAAGCAGTGTGAGAAGCACTGCGTCTGCGTACTGGGTAGGCTGCCGCTCCTACCTTCAACACTTGTCTGCGGAGACTGAGCGGGAGGCTGGGAGCAGAGACCGCGTCAGCAGACACGGTCACAGGCAAGAGGGGGGGGGATCAAGACAGCAAGAAAGGCAAAAGGGGGATCAAGAGGTTTTATATAGAGGGAAAAGGGGGATCAATAGCAGATAAAAGAGGCAGGGGGGGCAAGAGAGAGAAAAAGAGGCAAAAGGGAGAAAAAAAAAAGAGGCAAAAGGAGGGTGGACCAAGAGGCAAAAGGAGGGGGAGAAAAAGACAAAATAATGAGATCAAGAGTCAAGAAGGGGATAGAGAGGCAAAAGGGGGATCAAAAGTTAATGAGGGGGAGAAAGAGGCAAAGGGGAGATCAAGAGAGGAAAATGGGGGAGGGGAGAAAAAGGCAAAAGGGGAAGAAAGAGGCAAAAGGGGGGAATCAGGAAGGGGCAGAGAGAGGCAAAAGGGGGATCAAGACAAGGATGAAGGCAAGAGGGGGAAAGAGGCAAAGAAGGGGATCAAGAGGAGGAGAATGGCAAAAGGGGGGATGAAAAGACAATGGGGGAAAGAGGCAAAATGGAGGATCAATAGGGGTAGAGTGGTAAAAGGAAGATCAAGAGGGGTAAAGAGAGGTAACTTGAGGAGAGGGGGAATCAAGACCGGGTGAAATAGGCATAGGGGGGTCATGAGTGGGAAAAGAAGAGACAAATGGAGGGGGGATCATGAGGTGAAAGGAGGGGCAATCAAGAGGCAAAATGAGGGACCAAGAGGCAAAAGGAGGGGGAGAAAGGGGGATCAAAATGGAGAAAAAGGCAAAAGGAGGAGGCTCAAGAGTCAAGAGGGGGAGAACGAAGCAAAAGGTGGGAATGAAGAGTGGGAGAGAAGCAAAAGAGGGGAATCGAGAGTCAAGAGGTGGTGTGTGTGTGTGTGTGTGTGTATATATATATATATATATATATATATATATATATATATATATAAAAACTCTTTATTACTCTGGAGGTGACATAACTCTGTATTGCTCTGGTGGTGGCATTCAGATGTCTTTTAAAATGCATGTTTTCCCCTTTTATAAACAAGAAAAAAAATGGCATTATGCTATGAGGCTGGTATAATGAAGCAACGCTATGGGATTGGTCAGCAGTTTTTTCCAGGGCTGGTTTTTATTCCCAGTCCGGCCCTGCTAGGAACTGTTAGACTACGAATGAGCAGCATGTAGCACCCTAGCTATTGTTGAACTACAAATTCCAGCTGGCCAGCTGAGGTTGTTGGGAGTTGTAGTCCTGCAAGCATTAGAGGGCTGCACACCTGCAAGACAGTGAGGTGAATGTACCACGTTGATTCTGCACAATAACATGCCTCGATGAATATAAAAGAAAATAAACTGAGAATGTTATATCAAAACATGTGCGTTATATATCGTGCACACTGACATAAAAGGTGTTTTTTCAGAAAGAGTCTGTAGATCAGTGGTTCTCAATCTTTTTTTGTTCAGGGCACCCCTAACACATAATCTACAACATTCGGGGCACCCCTAACATATTTAATGTACTTTATCAAGGGCATAAGAAGGGTACAATACATAAATATACAGTTATTAGTAGGTTTTATAATCATAATAAAAAAACTAAATCTATTGTGCATAACATTTTAAATAAATCTTTATTTAAAAGTCCATTTTTGTCACTCTTCATAGAGAACATGGGGCACCCTAAGATGATGTCCGTGGCACACCAAAGTGCCACGGCACCCTGGTTGAGAATCACTGCTGTAGATAATACAAATTCTATATCATGACTGAGTAAGAATGCTGTAAAGAAAAAAGATAAGTAAACGATTGCAATTACTGTCAAGAAACTGATAATTATGCATTCTCTTTGTGTCATCATTAGCAGCACCTTGTATTTAAAGGAGCAGTAAACTTTTTTTTATGAAAACACATATTTTATAGATCTTTTCCTGCTGAATAAAACAAGGTCACTCCCATCGCTGTCAGATGTTTTATTCAAAATGTATAGCAGTTTAAATAATCAGGAAGTGAATTTACTGTGTGTACTTCCTGATAGTTCTAACTGACAGGAAGTGACAGGCAGCTTCTATCACATTCTATGGAAGACTGTATGTCTCTGACTTTCCTCACCATTAGAATCTAACAGGAAATCTAATTAGTATTTGACCACTAGAGGGCACTGCTAATGTAAAAAAAACATGGGTTTAAACCGTAATAACTCTGGAAATATAAATCTCTCGGCAGTGGGAGTACCCTTATTTTACTCAATAGGAAAATCCCTACAATATATATTTTTTTTTAAAAAAAAGTTTACTGCTCCTTTAAAGACTTGTTGATGCCCTTAACCTTTCCCATTTCTGGGAGTGAGATCAAGAGGCAGCAATTCTATTCTTTCCAGCATAGTGCTAAGCTACCCTTCAACCTAGTCTGGATCATAACCTGATATCTTACTTTAATAACAGAAATAATTGATTGATTTCCTAACTTTAACCATGTGCCAAAAATTTACTCATAAGTGCTTACAATAGGGACCTGTCTGCATAAAAATTAGTGGCTGCCAAATTCCTTTTCACTAGAAGCCCTATGCAGAAAGCAATAGATGAGAAATTCTAGACTCTAACTCACAGAGGAAAAATACAAATTCCTCAAGATTTAAATTAATATTTTAACCCCTTAAATGTTAGAGGGTTATCCAATGTATTTCAATATTTTGTAAAAACAAATAAATCAATGGGACCAGATGTGATACACCCAAAGTTATTGAAATAACTTAAGTGTGTTCTGGTAAAACCTTTAACAGAATTATTCAATCAGTCACTATCGACAGGAGTAGTTCCAGAAGATTGGAAGGTAGCAAATCTAGTACCTCTTCACAAAAAAGGTAGAAGGGAAGAGTCTGGTAACTACAGACCAGTAAGTCTTACATCAGTAGTGGGGATATAAATGGAGATTATACTAAAGGAAAGAATTGTTGAATATCTGAATTTGAATGGCTTGCAAGATCTCAAACAGGGAGATGTTATCAAACTAACCTCATAGATTTTTTGGACTGGGTAACTAAAATAATAGACCAAGGGGGAGCAGTAGATATAGATTATTGCAGTGTTTGGGTCTGGATGCAAACATAGTTAAATGGATGAGGCAGTGGCTGAGTGATAGGAGACAGAGGGAGGTGGTCAATGGAGAATATTCGGATGAAAGGAGTGTTACTAGTGGGGTACCTCAGGGATCTGTACTGGGGCCCATTCTTTTTAATATTTTTATTAGTTATATTGCAAAAGGTCTTCAAGATAATGTATGCATTTTTGCAGAGGATACAAAGATCTGCAATAGGGTAGACATTCCAGGGGGGACTAAGCCAAATGACAAATAATGTAGGTAAATTAGAAGAATGGACAAGAGTGTGTCAGCTGCAGTTTAATGTTGATAAATGTAAAATAATGCACTTGGGACATAAAAATCCAAAGGAAAAATAAACTATTATGGGTACTCTGCTGTCAGAGATAACAGAGGAAAGGGATATGGGAGTAATTATTTATAACGACTTAAAGGTAGGCAGGTAATGTAATAAAGCATCTGGGAATGCAAGCAGGGTGCTGGGTTGTATAGCTAGGGACATTAGTAGCAGGAAAAGGGAAGTGGTTATGCAACTCTAGAGATCTCTAGTTAGACCTCCCCTAGAGTATTGTGTACAGTACTGGAGACCCCATCTCCAGAAGGATATAGATACTCTAGAGAAAATTCAGAGAAGAGCTACTAAAATGGTGACTGGTTTACAGGAAAAGAAATATCAGGATAGACTAAAGGATCTGAACAGGTATAGCTTGGAGGAGAGAAGAGAGAGAGGGGATATGATAGAAATATTCAAATACATGAAGGGATTCAACAAAGTGCATGATGGAAGTGCATTTCAAGGAGTAAAAATGTTAGGACAAGAGGTTATAGTCTAAAACTAGAAGGACACATGTTTAGACATAATGTAAGAAACTTTTACTTCACTGAGAGGGTGGTAGATAAGTGGAATAGCCTACCAGCAGAAGTGGTAGAAGTTAATACAGTGACAGAATTTAAGCATGCATGGGATAGCCATAAAGCTGTCCTTAACATAAGAAAAGATCAAAGACCAAAAAAGGTTTGAGGTTTTTACAGTAG